>RJWH01000205.1:0-600000 GCA_004363575.1 Solenodon paradoxus | reverse complement strand
TCACATATAGAATATATGAAGTATATATAAATATATTACTGATAATATATACTTAGCTGAAAACTGGGAAAGACTAATATATAGAATAGTACTTAATTTGGGGACTATTAGTGACTGAAAGAGATCTCGAGGAGGAAATATTTAATGGTAATATTCTTTTGTTACAGTTTTCTGTATGAATATTATACAGTATACAATTAAAATAAATGATAATAGCTGTACTTACTGTAATTTCAATAACATAACAGATCTGAACAATAACTCCATCTATATGACAGAGTCACACTTGATGATATTGCCAATCTCTAATCACACAATCCATAAATTGACTTATAACAAACCCTGTGCAGTGCATTGGTATAGACTTCTATATTTTATCAAAAATCTTTTTAATACAAAGTTCATTAATAAGTAATCTATATAAAGTTGAATTTTGAGACCGAGAAAAAATTGATTACCTTTGTTCCATATATGGTGATTTAACAGCTTATTAACAACTTCATAATTATTTCGCATAGAATTACCAGATTCTGTTTTACTAGTGGAATTACCAGTTAAAAGGATGTAAAAGATATGTGTTATGAGTTTTCACAGATGCCTGGAAATGTACATTAAGGACAATTGCTTTGCCAGAAACATGATGAATGCTTTTAAATTAAGAACCTACTGAAATTTATATCACACCTGTAGTATTTTCACTTTTTTCTAATTAGGTATGCTATTTTTTGTTATATTCCAGTTTTATTTTTTTCCCCTCAAAACAGAGACAAATTCTCTGGGCAAGTCAGGAAGGTCCCTGAATCTTTTCCTAAGTCAGAGGATAAAGGAATGTTAGTAATGTAGTGTAATGTCAAGATATATGCACATCTGTATTTCTTTTTGACCTTCTAAGACTTGAAGTTCGTTTAAATTCATACAAATTAATTTTGTCATGATACAAACCATATTTGAAATTTAATAAAATATAACTGTAATTTATTGGTGATTTAACAGTAAAGCTCCCACACCAGTGTTATTTGGATAAATTTTATACATTTAATCACACTTTGAAATTACAGGGAAAAAGCTTAGCAACAAAGAATTAAATAAACTTTCAGTTTCAAGATGACAGACTTAAAGCTAGACCTCACCACTTCTCACAGCTATATTCAGAATACACCTATTTAGCAAATATAGCCTTTGAAAAGGAACTGGGACCATCAAGTTCATAAAGAGAAAGAAAACATAGCAAGCTAAGTGGCAGAAGTTGATCTGTCGTGGTGTCACAATATTCCATTTGGGGACCCTGAGCCTTAGGGAGAGACCAATTATACAGACACTTTTCTGGAGCTGAAGGGCTTTCCTCCTCGACAAGTGCCATCTTACCTGGGAAATGATTTTCAGTCACTGAACTAAAAACCATGGTGTGGAAAGAGGGCTAGCCTGTTTGTAAACTAAGGCACAGCTACTGTGCAAGTGCTGACTAAAGGAGGTGCCATTGCAGGAGAAGTCAAAGCAGGAAACACTCACCTCTGTCATATTAGTGAAATTGTACAGAATTATTGGTGCTCACAACTGCCTTTCCAGATGAATGTCAGAGACAGTCAACCAGGTCTGCCCTCTATTGGGACTGTCATTGCTCTGGTGAATGTAGAGATTTTCATAGGTGAGTGTACTTGCTAAGAGTTGTTTCTGGGTCACTCTCTCCTGAGGTGTCCATTGGAACTGTGGCCTACTTGTGGACTGTGCCCAAAGCTATTGGATATCTCTCCTTTTGTTTTTCTGTTCATGCCTGTAACTCTGCAGGAAAACTGCATGCCCAATCCCAACTGCAACCTTATAGGATGGACTACCATACCTCAAAACAGGCAGGTTCTAGAGTTTCAACAACTGTAACTAATGTATAAATCACAAACAAAAAGAAGCCCAGTATTCCATGACAACACTCAGTCCTATACTGTACAGAATAATATCATAAAACAAGACTTTTGTAGTAGTGAAATCAAGACAGAATCTCAAACAGATGGAAGAGAAAAAGAAACACATGTGACATGATTAACTAAAATAAAACCTCACCAGAAAATCTTAATGTAACAGACTTAAGCAAACTACCTGATAAAGAATTCAAAGGAACAGTTTTAATAATGCTCACAGAAATCAGGAAAACCGTGGAGGAACAAAAGAGAACTACAACAAAGAGATAATATAAGGCAGTTCAAAACAGAATTCATGGAGCTAAGGAACAGGATAGTTGAGCTAAAGAATATAATAAAGAACTCAACAGCAGACTGGAAGAAGTCTCCAATGCGATCACTGAACTAGAAAATAAGTCAGTGGAATGCACCCATGCAAAGCAGCAAAGAGAAAATAATCAAAATAGATGAAAACAGCATATGAGACCTATGAAATGTAATTGAGAGGAACAACATTGGTATCATTGGGGTCACAAAAGGAGAAGAGAGAAGGGAGCAGAAACCATAATTTAAGAGAAACAATAGCTGAGCACTTTCCTAACTTGAGAACGAAAGCAGATCTACAGAACTAGGAAGCTCAAAAGTTTCAAACAAAAGAAGCCTAAACAGACATACACCACAACACATCATCATTAAAATGTCAAAAGTGAAAAACAAAGGGATACTCTACCCTGCTAGATTGTCACTTATAATTGAAGGAATAATAAAGAACTTTACAAATAAGCAACGGTAAAGGAATTTATCACCACAAAACCAGTACTGCAAAAAATATGAGAGTTACGTAAAATGAAAAGAAATTCTACCTAAATTTGTAATCTTCCTTAATCGTACTTAAATCAAAAATATAAAATTATGGAAGAAGAGAGTAAAAATTATGGACTCTTAGAATGAACTCAAGACTGACTTTGCTTTTATGTTAAAACATGTTTTAAGCATAGAAACTTTTACGTAAAACCTGGGATAACCTCAAAATATAAATTCGGGGTGGAGGGAGAAAAAAAGAAAAAGGGTAACAATGCATACAATATAAATGCTTTCAAATCAATTAAGAAAACAAAAAGAATAACGGTACTATCTGCAACAACACCAACACTCAGAAAATAATTACCAAAATGGCAATGAAGTCATATACTAATAATATCTTTAAATGTTAATGGAACAAAAGTATCAATCATATCAAGCATAGAATCACTGCATTTAATAAGAAGTTAACCTAGTCTGTGTTCTCCTTTTGTCCACACATTGTCATATAAGGGTAAAGTGTTGTCACCTGAATTTCTCTTGGTGAAGGGCAACTGTCTATTATGGGTTGAAAATCTCCAGAACCATGTTCTGAAATAGTATATATTTTTTTGCTTTTATCTAAATACATGAAGTGCTAAGGGCTAAATTTGAATTTGTACATACTCTTTCACATTTTTGACTTATCTATTTATGAAACAAGATAGAATTTGTCTTTTAAGTAGATATTTTTAGTATTATCAATACCAAACAAGTCTCCATTTCAATTAAAAATTATTTAAGCATATTTTTATTTTCACATTTGTCTGCAACCATTGTAAATGCAGTTCTTAGTATAAATACCGTCTTTAATTTGAAACAATCCATTTAAAGACATAAAACTCCCATTATTATTTATATGAAATAATTTACCCATGATATTCATATTTAAGTATCATTATTGACAAAATACTATCCCAAGAATTAAAATTTCATTGATCTTCAATTTGAGCAAAAGTATAATCACTTAAATAGCAACAATTATTTAAGTCAAAAATGAGAGAAGTCAAAATTGCTTTTGAAGGGAAACCTAAAATATTTTCATTTCTTACTGTGGCTTTGGTTGTTCCGTAGTAGTTTCACTTGAAGGTGGAATTCACCCTGATAAGAACTCACTTCTACAGATGTAGAGGTAGGGGTTAAAGTCAACTCTTGGGAGAAGCTGAGGAAAACCTCTAGATGAATAGATATTCCTCATTGCAAATGGAGGATTTGATGGCTTAGGAAAAATCCTTGCTGAAAATAATCTTGGGATGGTTTTTACATTTTTTCTGGAAGAGATGTACGAAAAGGTGGACCTCTTCTCAAGAACAGGATGCTGATTTCCACCAGCAAAAAGGGTCCTTTGATTGGAGAAAAATGTGAAGGAACAAAGTCAGATTCAGTTTTGTTACTTTCAGCAGGGAGAGATGATGAATCAGGCACATTTAAGTAGCCATCTTTGCTATCATTTGTACTGGTTTCCATTTTTGAAGACATTTGCCCATCCACTGTTATCCAAAGAGTGTATGTTGTAACTTCTGGATTTTGCTAGTCCAGATAACCTAACAGTATTAAATCAAATATGTCTTGCCTTTGTGGAAGAAGAAATTGCTCAGGATATAGTTAGCCTGAAGGAGAAATCATCATCCTATGATCTTGTTCCCATGAAGCTGTAAGTGACTCAGTATCATAAGGTGCTCTATCAGGTTGAATGTACCTATCAAAATTAAATCTCCTCTTTCAATGGCAATCTGGTGGTCTAGAGCACCTCTCGAGCTTCTTCTGCCTTTCTCTGGGAGCAAAGTTGATGGTCTGAGCGTACTCTCCAAAAAAGCTGAAAGGAAAAGAAAAGTATGAAGGTTGACTATATGGAGAATGTTCACTAAAGCTGTCTATTGAACATCAAGTGCATAAAGTCATTTTCCCTAAAAGTTCTAACTTTAATGATGTATTAGTTATCTTTTGTCTGCTGTGATCATTTGCGTTTCATAAAAGTTCAGATTTCCTTCAGTTATCTGAGCTGCCAACCAATTATCATGTGCTTTTTTTCTCAGAGCAAATCGCCTGGCCTTTATAGGAACCTCTGGTTGTCTCCAATAATTCTTCAAGATATTTGATTTGATTTCTATAGAACTCCAGCTCTTAAACAATATTGCTGGTATTTTCATTGGCTTTGGATAGCTTCTCCTTTCCCCCTGACTGGTAATTTTCTTCTGTTAATGTCCTGTGACGTCAATATTTGATAGAGTTCAGTTATTACTTTCTGTTTTAGCAGAGGCTTTTGAAATTCATTTTTAAACTGTATATATCAAGCTTCAAAGATGCTTATTTATTCAATTTAGAGATTTTTAATACACTCTTTATTCCTTTGTTCTCTCTATTTCAGATAACTGAGTATAAATTTGGTTTCCTTATAGTTTTTTTTAAGAAAGCACATAACTTAGCAGGATCTAATGGTTTCTTCAAAGATCCTTTGGGTTGATTATCTAAGTATGTACCATTTTTTGATTAATTCTTCCTTTCCAGTTCAAAGTTATCATCATCTGTTAGGGATTCTTCAAGCACAACAGCTCAGTGTTTGATCTTTAGCAAATGTTCAGTCAGAGTTACTCAAATTTTCTTTATCATATAAGGTTTGCTTTTCATTTGCTTTGGAGTTTTCAAGAGTTATCTTCTGTTTATGAAGTTCATTTATTTGTCCTTTCCATTCTTTAGTTTCTTGCAAAAAACTGTTTCTGGCATTCCTGAATCTGGGGGTTTTTATTCAAAGCTATCCTAAGTTGTTCTTTATTCATTTGAAGTGATTTGACTTCACTACTTCTGATTGAAGGAATGTGTTTCATCTTCCTAGGACCAAATACTTTTTGATATATCCTCCAATATGTTTTGTTCAGATTATTTAGATCTATGTTCTCTTAGCACTTTTCCTAGGGATATCATTTTATTGTCAAGTTCAACTTTAGACCTCTTCGATTTTTCATAGACTCTCACACACTTTGTGCTCCTGTTGACTTCTTCTCCAGACTGTCATCCTTTAAAGTAGACTCTAAGTCTACGTATTCTTTTTGAACAAATCTCCATTTGTCAGGTAGCTTACATTTTCTTTAATTAATACAGAAAGCTCTACAGAAAGCTTTTTCTCTTTTCCCACATAAAGTCTGCTTCTAACCTGTTGATAATGTTTTCATAAAAACAATAAAAAAATCCCACAATAGTTACACAGATCACCAATTCTCATAGAAAATTGTAGGCATTGAGACTTTTTCTCTCATCTTTCTGCAATGCCGCCACAGAAAACACTGGGTAGTTCTTCCAGGAGCAGTCCTAAATACTGCTAGGGGCAGTTCTAGACCAGTACAAGCTTGGTAATAACTGGCGGTAATAACTACAACCAGGGCATGGCTGAGCAATAAAAATCTGTGGAGAATGCACATGGCTAGCATTTTATCTGATTCCCAAAACCACACCAGCAAAATGTATTAATTGTTGAAGACACGACATTTGAAAATCTTCTCCCTGTTTTGATTATTTGGATTCAGATTTTGGTTTAAGCAACAGCTCTGGCACAGTTGTGCGACCTTGGGTAAGATATTTAACTTCTGAACCTCTGTTCGTTTGTTAAGTGAGAAAAGTGAATACTAAATCTCAAAAACCCTTCTGATAATGAAATTATATAATGCACAGTTTGGATATGCATGTTAAGCTAATTGGAGATGAGAAGCAAGTAAATGTTAATATAAGGTGTAAGGGCCACTTGAGGAATACAATGAATTACACTACATAGAGTGTCTTCGTATTCACTACTTTGTCTCTCAAATAATGTTTTGTTATTTTTGCTTTGTTTTCCTGGTCCTAAAGCAGACAAGACTGCCACAGAGTCTGATTCTTGTCTATGATTTCTTGGTTTTCACAAGATGCAGGGTTTCATTCTCTTTATCTTAACTCCACAAAATATTCTAAAATCCAGCTTGATGCTGTACCTGCTTTAACTATTCATTATCAGTCTATTCTTCTCAAGATCTTTCAGACAAACAATGATCCAGGATTGGTCAGGAGAAGCCACTTTAATGAGAATACTGTCAACCACTCTAAAGAATATTCTCGCATGTGGAAGTGAAGTTGAAGCAATGTTCTTTGTTTCTAATCTACTGAGTACTATGTAAGACATTTTTTCTCATTTGCAGATAATTTCATTTAATTCCTTGAAGCAATTTCTGTAAAGTGAGTACAAAATTATTATCCTCGCTTAGTTCTAGAATATCTGAAACTCAAAAGTTAACAAATTAACTAATAACAAATTAGTACTTAATTCATATCTTGTGCTCCACTGTGTTTAATGCTTTCCTTTGGATTTTGTATATTTGATTTTATGTTTAAGAATGGACTTCCAATAGAGATTTTGTTCTTTTAATTTATGTTTACTGTAGATAAGTTGATGAGTTGCAGAAAGTAGGTCTCCTAACAGTTTTATTTGTGGAAGTGTTCACTTAAGATTTTGAATGCCATTTTGACCAAAAGAGGCAAGGAGAAAAAGTTTTGTCTTAGTTTTGTTTTGTTTTTTCTAACCAGTGTTGATATAATTGGTAACTTCTGTGGGAAACTCTTAATTTTACTCCAAGTTACATATATATTTGGAATGTAACAGTCTGATAAGAATTTGTAATGTTGACAGAAAATGAATACTTATATCTGATAAAAAAGCTTTAAATTTAAGAATAAAAAATGAAATTGTCAAAGGCCTCACAATGTAATCAAATTCTATTTCTCAAACAAGAGGCTTTTCAAGATGTCTATGTGGTAGTATTATTTCTTAACTCATTTACAGACTATATTTATATATAAAAATAAGCTCTATATTTTTATAATATCAGCTAGTTTAAATCATGTACTTGGAAATAATAGAGTTTGTAGTTTACTAGTATTTTTCATAATCAGAAAATATATATGACACGTAAAAAGTGGGGATTGAATTTTAATATGGTCTGTAGTTTTAAAAATTTGAGGGCATTAACTATGTTTACTAGTGTAGAATTAAAGTTATATGTCTATTAGTTCATGAGGAAAAAAATTACAAGTTTGTGATCCATATAAGAGATTATTGCCTAAAGATCTTGAGGGCTGTGTAAACATTCCTAGAGCCTAAATTGCCTGATAATGGACTCATGCTGAAAACTACCTCAGGTCTCCTAACCTGTTAAGACTTCATTTGACTTCATGTCATCTCATTATGGATATCCTTAAGACGTATCCTGATCAACTGGGTAGTTGATTTGCATGCAAATTTCCTGATGTTTTCACCTCTAGAAAATAATGGAAAAAATGTATGTTCAGCATCGTTGATTCCTGCAGAAATGCCCTGTGAAAGAATTTTAACTTTAGCATCATGTACTTTAGAAACACATCCTCTAGTTTAGTCTTTATATTTTAAGTAGTTCTTAGAATTATCCTTTTAGAAATAGACATCCGGCTCAACAATTTTATCAATATTCAATGTCTGCTTTGCTTTTAGTATTGTTTCAATTTGAATGAGATATTTTTGTTGTTGTTCTTATGATCTTTTTTTAATGCTTTTCCCCCTTGAATATAGTTAAGCTAATTTTCTGTTGTTATTTTACAGAAGAGTATTAAATTGTATTATCTATGATTATCTATTTTAGAGAGAAACTATATAGTTGAAAATACTAATAATCAGAATTTTATTTTTGCTCTGCTATTATTTGTGTGGTTTCAATTGCACCATTTATCTTCAATGGGGTTTAATGGATTTTATAATGTGCAAAGTTGCTTCTGACATAAAATCATAAGATTTAGAAGATTCCTTCATTCAGTAACTACAATTATTTTTTCAACCAGAAAAAAGCACTTTTCATTGAATATTGGCTAATTCTGCAGTCAGCAACCAGCTTTATGACTTTATGGATGCGTAAGTCATTTAATCTGAGAAAGCACGTCTTTTTTTACTTTGCTTCCCACGTCTTTTAGCTATGTCATTTGGGATTTACTTTTTTATTTATATCTGGACCTAGATAAACATCTTGCAAAAGTCATCAGTTCACCTTAAGCATGCACCTCAGAATACCACTTCAATTATCATGGTGGGTACTAGTATAAATGTAATTTAAAAAAAAAAGACTTTGAAAAATCAAGGCCTTGAATTTACGTGGAGGTTATATATTTTCTTAATATTTTAATGCCAATATTTATAAGTCAAGTGGTATTATACTTGGATTTATAAAGTGATGAATCTTCATGGGAAAAATGTGTCAAACAGAGATAAAAGATAACAGTTTGAAAGGGTTCTTTGGTACCAAATCAGAGTATCACAATGCTTGTAGGTCTCATTCTGTCACACTTTTGGCTGTGTAAAGACAATAAGTGAAATATATATTTTCTAGCTACTATATAGAGAAGTAAAACTGGGTAAAAAGTTCATTTTCTTTCATATTATGTGAAGTTGTTATTAAAGATAATTTACTGGCATTGCCATCTCCATGCTTTCCTAAATAAATATTTATTTATGTCAGTGATTCAATTATTGGTTTCAGTTATGAAAGAACATCTTACAATATAAAAAAATGTTTTAAAAGCGGTGAATCTACTATATTTTTTAATATTATCTCTATGAATTAAACTTCCATTTCATAAAATTATATCACTCTATCAATTATATGTTCTGATGAAAACATATTTGTTTTTATAGCTAATTTTGTTAATATCAAAATGAAAAGAGTAACACATTTTTAAAAGCTTGCTTCCTAAAAGCAATTTCAAATGTAGAAGATATCATAAATTTAACAATTCAATTATGCCTCATAAAATTCTAAAATACCAAAATGTGCTTTATGCACACATTAATTGGACTACTTAAATTAACTAAATATTGTGTAATATTTCTGATGAAAACTGATACATTAGTAAAATATTCACATTCAAAAATTAGTGAACACTTTTCTTTTCCACTTTATAAATTCATACTCATAAACAGGTGCCACATTATTTGAAATCGTTTGCTGTTGGTAAATGATTGCTAAAGCACTCTTTATATTGTGTTTCTTCTATCCTTATCTAGAGTTAAGTTTTGTTTATCCTGTCCTATAATAAACTTTTAGATTGAAGGAAAAATACTTTATCAATGCCTAGTGTAAAATAGTACTGGACATTCATATTTTATCTCCAATTATTAGTTGAGTATCTGTAAGTGAGGCACCTTGTTGAGAACTGGGGGTGTAAAAATGACTGAACAAGTGTCGTCCCTCTCTTCATGGTTTTATCATCAAGTTAGGAGGATAGATATTGATTAAAATAATTGTTCTGGTTAATATATAACCATCAATTGAGAGAGCACCCTGAAGAGAAAAAGAAACATTGTTTAATAAAATCTAAATGCAAAGAAAATAAAGTTCAAGTACAGTATGATACAACGAGAGTGGTCCAGGACTAGGCACTATTTGGAGGTGATAAGTACACAGAGGCTATTTTTTTAAATATATAAATATTTCTCAGCTAATATCAGATTTTAATTGAGAGAGGAAACCCTTGACCCAAAAAAGATTTCAAAAGGTCTCTGAGATGTCATCACATTCACATTTTGACTCTGAGTACAAGGATAATTCCTGAAATGAAGACAGGCATGAGCTATGTTGGTTTTTATCTCAGAACTGATTTTTAAACACATGAATCTCATTCCCTTTACTTGACCAGATGGACTACTCAGAAATAATTGGGAATCAGAACTTTCTGTAGTTACAAATGTTTTGACTTCTGGATATATTAATCCAACCATAACTAACTACTGTTTACCAAACTAAATGACTGGATTATTACATTAACTATACCAGTATCAGAATGAATTAATTTGCTTTGTCATAAATACAGAGATTTCTCATAGCCTGTATATAAAGCAGTCACAAATAACCATGTGCAAAACTCTTGAGTACAAGCTGAACAGATTTAGAAATACAATTTTCCCTGTACCATGAAGTCAATCATCACTTCAGCAGTTCTTTGTGCTTGATATCCCCAAAGATGCTTTAACATAAATGAACCACATTTTTCGTAATAAATGAGAAACAAGAAACAAGAAGATAGAATATAGGAAATGTTTTATGGAGAAAAATAGAAAACACAAGAACAATTTTTTACTTAGAAAAATTTGCAGTCTGATAACTGCCTTACCCACATGAACCATTATTCAGAGAAGATAAGTGGTGACAGATGTGACTTTGTTATGGAAAGAACTTAATGTCATGCAGCTGAGCAACTACACTTCTTAAAGAAAATTAATCCTGAGGTCTCCTAATTGGACTCCTCTCCTCTCCTCTTTCCTCCTTAAATTTCCATCTGGAGTTTTCAGAAAATGATAGAAGACCTGATGGAATTTAATGATCTGAGTGATTTTGCCTTCCCAAATCTTGCTAGTAGTTTTCGTAAACACCTTTTATAAGTGCCAGTGTCCAGGGGGATGAATCATCTGAAAACATGGCCATTTATTTCATTAAGATCTGCTTAGGAATGATGTAACTTTTACACATACATATAAATCAAGTGGTTTAATCTATAACAAATATTTGTTAATCACTAGAACAGTCTGACATATACAGTGGTGAATGCCGTGGGTGTAGAATAGATTCATATGAAAACTGCTTTTCTGTTTGACAACTTTCAAATCTTGGGATTCACTGAGTCAACCTCCTTTTTTTAAATCAAAACTATATAAAGCATTAACATTTCAAAGTATGCATATACATGTAAATTAAAATCAAACTATACCAAACCCTTTAAAACAAATGTTGATTTAGTCAATATCCTTTATGAACAAACTTTTAATTTAAATTCTAGTATAAATTACTCATTTAGTAAGAACTGTTGAAATTCATTGACAAAGATAGGCAGTATTTCCTGGAAAATTGAATGCAAAAGAATGAAAGTAGACCCTCATCTTACACTACTCACAAAAACTAATTTGAAATGGATTGAACATCTAAAATGAAGACCAAAACCATAAAATGCCTAGAATACAGGAATAGTACCTTGAAATGGAGTTCAGCAATGCTTTTTTTGGTTATGACACATCACAGGTAGCAAAAACAAAGGTAAACAATTGGGGTTACATAAAATTAAAAAGAAAGGAAACAATCAACAAAGTGAAAAGATACCTAAAACATATAAAGAGCTCATAAAAATGGCAATGACAAAACAAATAACCGAACTAAAAACTAAAAAAAAGTCAGAACTGACTTATGCAAAGTATAACTACAATGAGATATCACCTCACTCTGTTAGAATAACTCAAAAAAATACAAGGGGTAATAAATGCCATTGAAGTTGTGGAAAGAAGGGAAATTATGTGTAAATTGGTACAGTCTATGGAAAACATTATGGTGGTTCCTCAAATAAAACAAAAAAAGGAACTAGCTTATAGTTAAACAATTTTAATTTTGCAAATATAAACACTAAGTTGGAGAGATATCTTTACCCTCATGTTTATAGCGGAATTATTTATAATACCCAAAACGTGAAAACAACCTAATAGTCCATTTCTGTGTCAATGGATAAAGAAAATCATACATATATACATATAGATATATTTATATGTATATATGTATTTTTATATGTATATACATTGTGAAATACTATTATAAAAAGAAGGAAATTCTGTAACTTATGACAGCATGGATGGGCATTGGGGCTATTTTTTAAGTAAACTGAGACAAGGTAAAACAAATACTTATGATCTAAAAATAAAAATCAAACTCAGAGGAGAAAAGGTAAGATTTACTGCTAGAAAAGGTTAGGAGGAAAGGAAACTTGCAGTTACAAGGTAAATAAATACTAGGGATAAAATGCAAAGCATGATGATTGTAGTTGTCACCGCTGTGTGGTATGTTTGAAACTGTCTAAGATTAAATCTTGAATTCATTTCACAAGGAAGATTATTTTTTCTTTTTCACTTTCTCTATATAAGATCATAGATGAAAAGTAAGCATATTGTGTCAATAATTTCATTTTATATATACATATATAAGATCATTGTGCTGATTAGCTTAAATTTGTAGAGTGCTATATGTCATATCATCTTATAATAGAACTGAAAAATAATCTGTGAGGAAAGAAAGATAATCAATATTTTGTATTCAATGTTGTTTTGAATGGCAATCATCTAAGTTTTTCTGTTCTTTCAAACTTGAATTCTATTGAACCATTTTTTATGTTACTGGAGTTCCTATGTGGCTGAACAGTGATGTAATTATTAATTTACATGTGAATTCATATGAGAGTTGCACATCATTGTTTACATCTAAGCTATTTATTTTAAAATCTTCCATTTTAAAAGAGCAAAAAGCACTAAATTTAAAATAGCTTAAAATTCATGGTCCAATAATTTTCAGAATTTTCCAAAGTCAATATTAGAAATTCTGATGACGGTTTTATTCCAAATAAGTGTGCTTATAATTCTTTTCACTTGACCATATAGGAGATATTTTAGATCACGTATTTACTTAGTCCTCCCTCCCTCCCTTCCTTCCTTCCATCTTTCCTTCTCTCCTTCCCTTGGTTCTGCCTTCTTTTATGTTCTTCTTTTTCTTCCATAACAGAGAAAACTTTAAATATTGATGTCATATGAATGCAACAAATAATATCCTTACTTGGGAGCTATAAGCAATAAAAGATGAATGCCTGAGAAGAAAATGGGTTTGTCTCAGAGGTTTTGCAATTAAATCCATTGAATTGTCTATGCACATTCTCGTTATAGCACTGTCTGGGAAGCCTGTCTTCTATTTGATTACGAAACCATTGGCAAGGTATCTGACACAAAGAGGTGGGAACTATGACCGCAAACACATTGCTTTGCTTTTGCTGTATGAAGATACAGAAGATATGATTTGGGTTAGCGATGTGGTTACCATACTTGAGGTTTGATCTGGATTGTCCAGAGGCCCCCTCAGATTTGAAATTCTGTCCCAGTTTCAATCACAGTTTGCCAAAAGTTAATTTGGGCAAATAGACCCCAACACTCTAACTCCAAATTGCTCTAGAGGGTGTTGCACACACATATGTTCTTGAGACTGAACACCCCACCAGTCACCACACACCACATATTGCACCTGGTGATAATACAATTGATTCCAGTTTCAGTTAAAAATTGTGATGTTTGGTTAAACGTAATTCTTAATGGAAATGTCTCAGAATGAAACCTGGTCTTTCAGGAATAGGCATTCACAAAAAATGAAGAAATTCATCAATTGTGAGTATTATCAAGCCATTCTAGTTTCAGGACATATACAGTCCAAAGTTGAGCTAGAGAATCTTATCTAGGAAGTTTTACAGATTTCTAATTTGGTAAAGTAATTTTATTATTTACTTCAGCTATTTACTTAGTGACAATGATAAAATTAAAAACAAACTCCAACAAAGAACCAAAAGGTAAACCTCTTCTCATAACTTTTCAGTTACATATGAAATGAATGAATCTAGCTAAAGAAATGAAGGTAAATCATTAATAAATCATTACTTCTCATTTCAAAAGATGTGTAAAAGGAGATAGTATAGCTCTTTTTGTGTTCATTTGCAAGCATAAATATTCGAAGCCAAAAGCACGAAATATGCATCTTCCCCAAAGTAGCAGAAGTAAATAAAAATCAACTTTATTTTTTGTTAGTTTATCTTTTCCTAGAATATAAAAGACAGACCAAATTGTGATGGTACTGAAAGGACTCTCATATTTAATGTTTATGACAGTCTACGTATCTAAATTAATGGGGAGCATGGTAGTAGTAGTTACTCTCATTTAATTCCGTATCACTTAGAACCAAGTTTGACATATGTATGTATTCATTACAAATATCTAGTCAATGTATTCTATTGAATCTGTATAATAATTTGTGTATAACTTTGAATAATAAGTTTAAATTTTCTAATTATGATTTATTTGCATAATCGATTTGAAAAAATAAAGGGATAGAAATGATTATGGAGTTAAAACTATGCTATTCTTTCTTAGGTATAAAGAGAGATGGTCAAACATGTATTTATATTATTCTCTCCTTGAAATATAAAATGATAATAAATTGATATGCTCATTTTTTGATACTTAACAGGATATATTATTAAGCAATATATAGTATTTTACTTTAGTTTTAACTTTGAGGAAAGAGCTTGTTTTCTAACTATAAAGTTGAACTAAAATTAAAAAAAAATAAAAACTATGAAATAGTTTTATACCAAGATTCAACAATAAATAAATGTCTGGCTCTTTTACCTTTTGAACTAGATACAATATCTGGCTGATTTAGTTACCTTGAATTCCAGTTTGTCCCCAGTAGACTCTAAGCAATTATCTCTTTAGATGAAATAAAGAAATAAATCATCTCCACTTTACATGGGGTGTTGACATTTATTGATTTACTGTTCCCTTAAAATCTTTCAAGGAAATGTTTTTTTAAATTGCAGTAATAAATGGACAGAAATAAACGGACCTACGCAAACTAGAGAAACTTGTTAGCATATATTTTATTGTCAAAGTTGTGTGTACACATTTTATTTTCATTCCTTCCTCCAGAAAGGAAAACTATGGCTAATATGCTATATGTAACTATCTTTCTTACAATTTTCACTGCTCATCTGAGAGCTAATATTTGAGGATCTACTCTATTGAGAAGCACAATTATGTCCTTTCAGACACTGGTTATGTACTATGTATTCTAACTTTGTGAGCCTGAAAGTCCTTCAAAGGAAAATCTTTAAGAAAGATTTTACTCTAAATAATTTAGGAAAAAGAAATAGATAAGCTATTATGAATATAATAAATGATTAACATTCAGACACTTGTGCATCAATATTTAATAAGAAAATGTGTTGTATCATAAATATAAACTTTACTAAATATATAAAAACATGAAGCATAAAATCATTTAGATTACCTTTCTTATCTGTCTCTAAGATAGCTGTAAGTACACATAGTTAATACTTCTCTACAGATAAAATATTAGTCTTTTACTTTTATATCATAATTTCCTCATGTTATTTACCTTGCTGCTCTATCAGATGCCCCCATCATTTTTATATTTTCTGTTCTCTTTGCTATTTTTCTTTGTTTTTTCTTTGAAACCACAGGAGTGTATTTCTCTCTCAATATACAAATAAACTATATTTAAAATCACTACTGTGTGTTCAGATATGATTGCATATGATGATACATGCAAGCTACATACAAAATGCAAATATTTTGTCCATAACAGTTTTATATTTAAGCATCTTTGAAAGCATGAGGATCTTTATCATTTTTATGATCAAAAACATGTGTTGCAAAATTAGGTTAAAGAGACAATTGATGGATAATGAGTTCATGAATATAAAAAGAGTAAATGAGTTGAATTTTGCCTTAGTAGAAAATACAGAAATTCTAGAAAAGGTCAAAGTATCAAATTTTACCTTCAAATGAATTCTTGCCTTATTTGAAATCACAGGGAAAGATTCTCTCTTCATATAAGTCAGTATCTAATGATACTACTTCTTCATAGAAAACTGTTTCTTCTACTACACATTTCCATGATGTATTGTTACATGTGAAGTATGAGGTCAAAGAATATAGTATCATCTCATTTTAGAGTGATCATAACTGGTATTCTTACACACTTCTGTCCAGATGTTTAAAATGTTCTTATGAGTTTCCATAATTTATCACTTCAAAACTCTAAGGTATGGAAGTAGAGGACATGGGATAAACCCAACTTTTGGGCTCTCAATATTTAGGAAATTAATGTGCAATTTGAAATATTATTTCATATTTACAAGACAAGTAACTTATTAGAATCATGTTTCTGTTTCAAATCATGGGATTTTGTAAAATGTTCTCAGTTTGACTTCTGACAAATATCTCTTCCTTGTTAATTGTTCTACTCCAAGTGGTCTTTTGGCATAATTGCTGACTACTGCATATTACTTTTAAATTTCAGTGTATCTGAAATACAAGTAACTGAAAAAAAATTATATTAAAATTATACATACATTGTATATGGGAGGATATAAAATCCTTAATGGAAGTATGGAAATAATTCCAAAGAATGTATGTACTTAGCAAATTTGACAAAGACTAGCTGGATAGTGAAGCGCAGGAAAAACAACCATTGCTGGAATTATACTATTGCCTCTTGGAACTTCACCTTTGAAGTTGTTTTGGTACACTTTCCACAAAACGGCTGTGTTAAAATCTTTTCTTAGGTTTCTGGAATGTAAGTCATGACAATTAGTCGTTTCCAACACAATATCAATCAAATGATATTGCTTAATTTCCTTTAAGAATATAGAATCTCATGTATTCAAGAACTCACTCACAAAAATCCCTAACAATTTTTATGATTTATGATATTCTTGAAAAAATCAAGAAATACAGAGAAAATTAATGAAACAACATGAAGAAATAGAATATGTGTAGACAGAAGCCCAGGGATTACACTGAAGAAAGGACTCCTCCTTTCGTTTTCATTTCTCCTAGTACGTGTTTTTATTTACCTTTTATATAATTTTATTTTTAACATTGACTTTTGTTAAAGGAACATTACATCATAACATTATTTAGATTTAAGGTGTATTTGCTTGAAAATCACCAACAATATATAATACATTAATTTTGCCACCACTGCTTCAGTCCTTCATCATAACATTGCACTCCCTACCCAGTTTTCCCACCCTCTACTCTTTCCCTCTGATAATCATTAATTTGATTTTAGTGTCTTTTTTTTGCTTTAGTTTATTTGTTTGCTTGGTTTCTCTATATTTCATATAGTGATATTCAATGTTTCTTTCCTGACTTAACTCACTAAGCATAATTACCTCTAGGTCCATCCATTTGTCACAAATGTTAGAATTTCATCATTCTGATAGCTGAATAGTATTCTATTATGTATTTATATGCCACATCTTTATCCACTCATTGGTAGATGGGCAATTAAGTTTTTTCCAGATCTTTATTATTATAAATACTGCTGTAATAAAATGGAGGATTTATATATGTCTGAATTCATATTTTCAGTCTAAATACCCAGCAGTGAGATAGTTAGATATAATATAGAATTTCCACTCTCAATTTTTTGAGAAATTGCCATACTCCTTTTCATAGTGATTGCACTAATTAATCCTCCTACCTACAATGTATAAGAATTCTCTTTACTCTGCATCCCTGTCAACACTTGTAATTTTCCAGGTTTTTGGGTGATATCCATTCTCCCATATGTGAGGCAACATCTCACTGCATTTTTTATTTTCATTTCCCTAATAACAAGAGATGAGAAACATCTTTTCACTTGTTGGTTGGCATTATGTATATCTTCTTTAGGGTGTGTCTATTCATCATTTTTTATTAAAGTGTTTGCTTTTATGTTATATTTTATAAGTTCTTTATATATTTTTTATATATTTTTTATATAAAAGCCTTGTCAGATGTGTGATATGCAAATATTTTCCTATATAGTAGAATGTAATTTTGTTTTGATGAGGTTCTTTTATTGTGCAAAAACATTTTAATTTGATAAAGTCCCATTTTTTATGTTAGATTTATTTTCCTTGAATTTGAACTAAATTTTCTAAAAGTATTCTTAAGCCAATATCTTCAAATATTTTGTCAGCATTATGTATTTTATGATTTCAGTTACTACAGACAAGTCTTTAATGCATTTTGAATTAACTTTTGTGTATGGTATTAGTGACATAGATTCAACTTTTTGCATGTGGCTGCACAGATTTCCAAACACCATTTATTGAAGAACCTGTCCTTACCTCATAGTATGCTTTTGGTTCCTTTGTCAAAAATTGGTAGCCCGTATATGTGTGAGTTTATTTCTGGGATCTCATATGTGTTCCATATAATAACGTGTCTGCTCTTATACCAGTGCCATGCTTATTTGGCTACTATTGCTTTGAGCATAATTTTAAGTAATTTTCGTCAGATTTCTTTTTTAATATTTACTCTTTTGTAGTTCCAAGTACAATTCATGAATTTTTGCTCTATTTATGTGAAGAATGTCTTTGGGAATTTGAGGGAAATTGCATTAAATTTATGTATTGATTTAGGAAATATGCCCATTTTAATAATAATAATTCTTATTTTCCATAAGCATGGAATATATTTCCATTTCTTTGCAGCTTCTTTGATTTATTTTGACAGTGCCTTCTTAATTTCAGAGTACAGGTTTCATTTCTTTGGTTAAGTATATTCCAAGTTATTTTGTTCTTTTTGATGGTATTTCATTCTTTTTTTGATGCCATTTAAATGGGATTGTTTCTTGACTTCTCTGCTAGTTCATTATCTGTACAGAGAAACACAACAGCATTTCGTGTATTAATTTTGCAGCCTACTACTTTAATGTAGTCATTTATTATATAATAGGTTTTTACTGGAGTTCTCTAGGTTCTGTCTATATGTTTTCTATGTCACCTATACATAGTGAATGTTTCGCTTTCTGTTTTCCAATTGAATAAACTATTTTCTAAATTCTCTGTCAAGAACTTCCATCACTATTTTAAATTGTAGTGGAGAGAGTGATCATCCTTGCCTGTTCCTGAACTTAGAGGAAAGCTTTAACTTTTTCTCCATTCAGTATGAAGTTAGCTACAGGTTTGTTACATGTAATCTTTAACATGTTGAAGTATGTTTAATTAATTACAATTTTGGAAGATTTTTAACAAAAAAGAGTGTTAAATCTTATCAAATATTTTCTCTGCATCTTATGAAATGACTTGGATTACTCTTGATAACTAAAATTTTTAAGAGAGGTACATAAAAAAATCAGAACTACAGGAACACTTTATGAATTTTTTTGCTTTCATCAGTATTTCATTAAACCTGTGAAAGGTGACACCACTCTTGACCAGCATGCAATTGATTCCTTGATTCTTTCAGATTATAGGCAAGCATGTCTTTAATATGGCAAATAAATATTAACAATAAAAATCAAGTAATGTTTTGATGCTCTCTGTATGAAAGCATAAAGTTAGGAGTTAACTCATAGCCCTCCAGATATCATTCTCTAGAAAGCTAACCCATTTTCATAGCCAGGGTATTTTTCTGTAAATGAAATATATTCATTGCAATTTCCTCTGAAGAAAGCTAAGGTAAAAATACACAGGAACAAAACTAAAAAAAGAAATGTTTAGATAAAATATTTCAAACATTAATTAATTGCTATAATGGATCTCTAAAGCCTAGAGCAGCATGTTTTTAATGCACATGGAGTATTTGTAGTAATTAGAAGGAAATTTACATCCATAAGCATATATGCTATAATGAAATTGGATTGTTGGTGGTACATTTAAAACTTTATATGCAAATAAAGATTTAAAATGATGTACACCTACTTAATTTTATGCTACATTGCTCTTTCGATAAAATTTGAATTAAAACACTGTAAACAAAGAAAATAATGACCTAATCAATCATTTATGAGTTTCAAAAGAGCCTAGAATATAAAAAATAAAGGAAAACAACTAAATATAAGAAAGAGCAGGATCTAATGAAACATATAACAAATATACTGTAAGTAGGTCAGAAAAATTCAAAAACAAAAGACTTTTTAAAAATTAATTAAATAAATTAGCTCATCATAAGGTAAATTATTTCTAAAAAGGGTAAAGACATACTAATTTATGTCAGAATCTTAAGATACTTATTACCACAGATTATAAACTCTTGAAAACATACTAAGAGGACACAATAAGCAAATTTGTTGCAATAGATTTGAAAATGCAGATAAAATATGCTAATTACCTTTTACATGTGATTCTATTGTTTTCTTAATACCAAATACACTGTAGAGAAGAAAAAGTAGGTAAAATATGGACTGTCTCTATATTTGGGCAAAATTTAAGCACACAATGATTGTACCTTGATTTAATTATTATTTCACTATTATTTTAATGGTTGTTATAGAAAAGAAAATGTCCATGATTGGCTATATATGACAAATTATACTTTATTTTTAAGTTTGCAATAATTAGAACTAATTACATTCATATCTTTCATATCTGTGCCTATCTTGTGCCCTTTAGTTCTACATGCATTTTAAAAATCATAAACATCCTACTGAGATATTAAGGTGCACCTGTTAATCTGTTAATCTGTTAATTGATCATTTCAACAGTGTCGTAAATTATTGGTCATAATCACTTAGAATAGTGCTCTGAGCTAATGTCCTCAAACTTTGTCTAAATATTTTATGTACCAGTAGAAAACAGGATTTATATTAATTGCTGAGGTCAAGGATGGGAGCCAGGGTTTGAGTAGTTTCTTTCATCTAAGAAACCACTACGATGCACTGCTTTAACCTGTATGTTAGTATTCAATGTTCTTTCATTATATGTTTTTGTTAAAAATAGGGGAAAGCAGTCAGTCGCTTTTGAGTTTGTTCAAATACGAGCTGTGAATAGTCAAATTTTGTGACATTATATCAAGGGCTAACCAATGCAAAAATAGTTAAGAATCAAGTTTCTAAATTATCCAATGTAGCTAAGATCTTCTCCAGGTTGTATTTATTAGTTTATAAAATCTATCACTAGCTTCCAGTCTTTGAGTGGTAGTGATTTTTTATTTTCTATGACATCATAGCTTATATCAAGGGGTCAGCAAACTTTTACTCTAAAGGGTGAGACTACAAATTTTTGACATTGCAGGCCACAGTTACACCTACTCAGTTCTGTCATTATGGTGCATAAATAAGAAAACATATAAATGGAGAAATTTTTGACGTGTCAACAGAGACTGATTCACTCTTAAGAGAAACAACTGACAATTAACTAAGCACATGACACCCCTAAGAAAACCTCAGAAAATGAGAGTGAGATTGAAGTTACCCCTATCCTTCAGAGACCAACAGAGACTGCATTATAAGGAATGTCAAAGTGTGACAGAGGTGAGTGGCTAGAAACTCACAGAGGCAACAGTTTAGGATAGACCCAAATGTTAGCCTTGCTAATTAAGGAGGAGCATGAAGGAGTAGTGAACTGAGATAGTATAGCAACACGTGTTCTTGTCTCAAGTGAAGCTCAAAGGAGAGGATCTGGAGAAAAGGAGAAAAACAGAAAGCACTCTACACTATAAAGGGAGAACCCTTCTCCATTCCTTGAGATTCATATTTCCACAGTGAAGTACACCAACTGTGAATAGAATGACTGAACTCATATCTGTTACCCCAGAAAAGAGAATCAACATTAGTGCTTCTCACTGGAAAAGCCCATATCCTAGTTCAGTACATGGATAACAGCAGTTGTTTCAAGTACTGCTTACCACTCTGCTAGCACAATGACTATTAATTACTGACCTAAACGCACGTGAAAGATATAAAGAACTAAAATAAAGCAAAATTTTACTTGCTGGCAAAGTAAAATATAAGCAACTCATTTGTAGGTTGCTGATCTAAATTATCAATGGGGAGACAGAAAATGTCAATAAAAGACACATGATAGCTTAAGGAATGAAACATTTCATGGAGAATACATCTTTCTGGAAATCAACGATGTAGGGGATTATATCGTTTCAACAGATAAAGAATGAAAAAAGGCCAATATAGGGAAACTCAAGGATGTATAAGAGAATTCAGAAAAACAAGTCAAAGAGTAATTTCAGAAAAACAAATTAATTGATCTCAAAACAAAATTATAGTGAGAAAGTAGAAACTGAAGCTGTAAGAAGCTAAGATTGATTCAAAATGTGAATAAATCAGTAAATGTGATCAAGAGAGCTAAAGAAAATTATGGAAACAGAATAGAGGTAATGGAGCTATTTGTTGGCAATTAGTTATAATGACAGAGACTTAAAGTGAAGGAATGAATAACAGTACTCATAGTCAATGAAAATTTTAAAAAGAATAATGTAACACTAGGCTTATATCAAATAAAATAAACTTTAGCCACAAAGTTAAAAGAGACAAAGATGAACATTATAATAATAAAAATATGGATTCAATGTGTAGACAAGCACTAATAAGAATATACAGAAAGTATATAAATATAAACATAAAAACACTGACATATATATGGAATTATTAACATCTAAAAAGAGCCATTTATATAAATACAATAATGTTAGGGACTTTAAGACTCCATAACAGCAATGGATAGATGATTCCAACATAAAATCAACAAGAATGCTGTGACCTTAAATAACAAGTTAGATAAGATGAAGTTCATAGGTATTTACAGGGAACATACTCAAAAATAAATCTCTTGGGACAAACTTTCAAAAAATTGATGAATAGTAAAATCATATCAACTATATTTGTGGGAGAACAATTATATGGAATTAAAAATTAATTGAAAGCAATATAGGATGAAATCACAAATTTGTGAAGAATAAACAATGCGCTATTGAATAACTATTGGATCAAGAGGAAATTATACTAGTAAAAAATTTAGAGACAAATTAAAATAAAGACATCACTTACCAGAACCCATGGGGTGGTGCAAAAGTGGTACTAAGATGTGCATTGAGAGCAGTAGAGGCCTACATCAGGAAAAAAGAGTCACATATAAGATATCTAGGCTTACACCTAAAGGAACAGAAATAAGGAAGAAAACAAAAATCTGTAAAGGAAATTAAATGATGGAAATTAGGACAGATATATAAAAAGAGATTAGAAGACATTTGAAAGATTAATGAAGCATACCCTGGTGAAGCAACAGTCACATAAATTGCTCTGATGGGCACAGGCCATATACCCCTGGGTTTATGTGTCAGGCCAGGGGGATCAACCAATGTGAACAACTAAATGAAAAATAACTAAACTGCTTCCTCCTCTCTCTTCTTGCCTGCTTGATGACTACTGCTTTCCACCTTCCTACACCTTCCCTTAAAAAAAAGACACACAAATTAATGAAACCAAGAACTGTTTCTTTGAAAAACAAAACAGACAAAACTTACATCAGATTCACAGAGAAAGCATGAGTAAAATCAGAAAAGAATTAAGTAGAAGTTACAACAGATACTATAGAAATAAAAGCATTGTGAGAATGCTATGAACACACATCAAATTGGACACTACAGAAGAATTAAATTCTCAGAAGCATAGGAGATTCTAAGATTGAAGCAGGAAGAAAAAGAAAATATAAACAAACCAATCACAAGCAAGGAAATTGAGAGAGTAATCAGAAGTTTTCCAAAATCAGAAGTCCAGGACCAGATAGCTAAACAAGGTAATTATAACAAATTTTCAAAGCAGAAATAATATTTATTCTATTGAATGCATTCAAAATATTAAATAGAGACAACTTTTAAACACCTTTTGTGAAACAAATATTACCCTGAGTCCAAAACCAAAGGATACCATACAAAAAGAAAGAAAAAAAGGCTGGTATCTTTGAAGCCCACAGGTGACAATAACTTTGATTAAATTCTAACAAGCCAAATACAATAATACATTAAAGAATCATATACTATGTCAAGAGTGATTAATCCAGGAATGCAAGAATGGCTCAACATTGGTAAATAACTACATGTGATACACCAAGTCAACAAAATAAATAACTCAAATCATATGACCTATCAATATATGTAGAAAAAACATTTAAAAAATCAACATCCTTTTATGAAAAATCTCCAAAAACTGCATATAGAAATAATGGCAATATATGACAAATCCACAGCCATATTCAACTGGAAAAAGCTTAAAACTTTTCCTCTAAAATAAGGAACAAAACAAGAATGTCCAATCTTACCTAACTATTTAATGTGCTACTGGAACCCCTAGCCAGTACTTAGACAACAATTTGTTAAATATAGAAGCTATCTAAATTGGAAAGAAACAAAACTAACAATATTTGTAGATGACATAGTATACTTAGAATATCCAAAAGGCTCCAGTAAAAATGATACAAGAAATAATAAATGAATGCACTAAAGTGAAAAGCTTTAAGTTAATACACAAAAATGTCCTGTGCTTCTATGTATACATAATGAACTAGCAGAGACAAAGTAGGAAAACAATCTCACAAAAACATGAAAAGGAATGAAATACACTGAAGTAGATTTAATCAAGGAAATGAAAGATGTGAACACAGAAAGCTATAAGATATTGTTGACATCAATTGAAGAGAAAAAGAAATCTAAATATATTTTATACTTATGGACTGCAAGAATTAACATTATTACAACTTCTGTATTACCTAAAGCAATATAGAGATTCAAAGCAATCTCTGAAAAATTCCAAAAGCATCCTTCACAGAAATAAACAAAGAATAGTGAACTTTATTCAGAACTATAAAAGATCCAAAATAGTAAAAGTAATCCAGAGGAAATATGAAAATTGAGGTATCATATTCCTCTATTTCAGAGAATACTACAAATTAATAACAAGTAAAACAGCATGGTGTTTTAATAAACAGTCACACAAACAGAAAAGAACAGAAAAATGAGAAATAAAATCACAAATATATTAACAACTAATTCATAATAAATTTTCCGAAAGCTCTCAGTGAAGCAAGGAAGTCCCCTTCAATAAATGGCAGTGAGAAAACTAGGCAACTACATGCAAAAGAACAAAACAACCACTATCTAGCAGCATACCCACAAAAAAAGCATACAAGAAAACACTGGTAACTAGCTCCTTGATAGTGGGCTTAATGAGGATTATGAGGTCTTGACTACACGTGAAGGAAAATGAAATGAAAATTATGTAAGTAAAACTCCTCAAATTTAAATGTTTCTTCGTGGTGAAAGAAACTACATCAAAACAAAAATACAAACTACTGAAAAAGAAAATCATGAATCTGACTAGATTAATATCCAGGATATATAAAGAACTGACAGAATTCAATAACAGAAAAAAAATACACTATTTCAATAATCCACAGAGATGTTATATAGACACTTCTCCATAGTAGATATACATGTAACAAAGAAACTTATGAAAATATGTTCACTATCTATTATTAGAGAAATACAAATGAAATCAATTATATATCACTTCACACCATGAGACTGATATTATACAAAATAAATGAAACAATTGATGGGGAAGATGTGGAGAGAACGCTTTGTACCCTGTTGATGAGAATGAAATCGGTAAGTCACTATGAAAAGGAGCATGAAATTTCTCAAAAATATTAAAAATAGTATTCCATATGCTCCAGTCATCCCGCTTCTAGATATTTATATGCAAATACCAAAAACACAAGTTCAAAGAAGTATGTTTTTTACATAAAGATTTATTGCACCATTGTTTATTGCAGTCAACAGTTGAAATCAACCTAAGTACTCAATGAAAGATTAGACACAAAAATGTGGTATATATAATGTGTGTGTGTGTGTGTGTGTGTGTGTGTGTGTGTGTGTGTGTGTGTTTTGGAATAATACTGAGCTATAAAAAAAGACTGAAATCCTGCCATTTGTAAAAAAAAAAAAAAGGGTGGGCGTAGATGATATTGGAGTTAAATAATTCAGATGTAGAGAGACACAGTATGATTTCACTCACATGCATTATATAGATAAATTAAAAATATGAATAAATTAAATGAAAAATAAATGTTTTGACTGCAAGCTAAAATTAGTGGATAAAAGCACCAGAAGGGAAGAGACAAGGGTGTGTGTAAATTGCATAAAAGTTTTGAATTATGTCAACGATAAACTTGAACTTTTACTGTTGAAAATGAATTTTCAGACCCAAAACAAAGAAAAATACATAAATTGAGGTTAAAATTTATGTTCCAATAAGTTATTTGCAAAAATGGGCAAAAGAGCAGATTTGGCACATAGGTCATATCACAAAATGACTTAATGGAAAATGTGCATATATGTTGGACTAGAATCTTTTAAAAAGCTCTTTTTTTATTGAGTGGTCAGAATTAGATCTTTAAAATTTCATTCCTTTCGTTTCTCCCACATCTGAATTTCCTTTGGCCCGAGGATATTAGGGACAAACTAAAAGTCTAACACAGTATGTAAAGGTGATCTATCAGATAACAAATTGTTAATTTTTGTAAAATCATGTTATAAGCCAGGTATTATTCTCTTTCTGGGAGTTCCAGAAAGAAGCTGCCTGATCCACACAATGATAGTAGTATATTATTTTTAAAATAAGTCTTGAATAATCAGGTTCATAGGAGTGACTCAGTAACTTTATTGAGAGGATCCAGAGCATGGCTTAGGATGTGGTTGCTAAAAAATCAAAATCTTGGGACTATTTGAGATATCAACAATAGAAATCAGGTTATTAACTCTAAGGAAGAAATATTGCTATGCTCAATGATAGTCAAATAAAAATGGAACAAAAGTTACTTTTTGACAATAGATTGACTTTTCTTACTTATATAATGGGCAATTATGACAGAGGATTTTCATTCCATAATACATAACTGTCAGTCATGAATTTGAATACTACCTTTTGAGTTAGAACAATACACTTTTCTTCTTGTTTTCTTTTTCTTTATACTTTGTCTTTGTTTAAATTAATATAAAAAGATTTCATTGTTTTTGTATTTTTCCAACAGCTTAATTTTAGTCATTTTCAATGGCATCTACAATTTTTTCTTTTTCTGAGCAAAATTTCGAATATGGTGTTCAGCAAGCTCTTCTAATTCCAGGAGGGTGTTTGTTGCTTTCTAATCTTTGGTTTTCTAACTAAAGCTTTTTTTTCAGGTTTAAGAATATCAACAAAAACGGTGACTGAAACAGTTTCAATTTATTCTCTTTGATGGAGACTAGAGTTTTCTCTGAAGGTGATAGTGAGATAGTCTAGAAAGTTTAGGATGATTTCTTTTTACATCTAATAAGAAAAGGGATTTTAAATGTATTTTAACAAATATTTAAATGTTCTATATTTAAAGAAAAATTGAGATGATAGTACTGAGTTTCCCTGTACTTTATACTCAGCATATTTCTAATAACTAAATGAATCAATATTTGTTCTTCATTATTAACTGATATTTATACTTTATTCAGATTAAAAAAAATTTTAACTAGTGTATTTTTCTATTTTAAAGTTTCATCAGAGTCCCACAAATTTTCTAGCATCCTCTTTGTTGGGAAAACCTCTTGGGATTTATGTTTGATGAAATTTTGAAGTTTATTGGCCAAGTATTTTATGTAATGCCTTTCTATTAGAATTTTCCTCCTGTACCCACTTTCAGGATTAGACTGGGATTGCAGTTTTCAGATTTGGGAGAGAAGCACAACCTGAAAAATATGATTTTCGTCATTTCATATTAATGACAGATACTATCAATACGGTTTGTCTTTGTTATTGTTGACCATAATCACCCAACTAAGGTTGTGTTTGCATAGTCCTGTACATTTAATCTTTCCTCCTTTCCATACTATACTGTTTAGAAGAAAGTTACTTGTGATGCCCATATTTAATGAATAGGGAGCTTGTTCCTCCTCCTGATGATCAAGAATCTACACAAATTATTTGGAAGTCTTCTGTATAATAGATTTGTCTCTCTTCTCAAATTTATTTATTTGATCATTTGGTTATGTAAGTACAGATCCATGAATATTTTATACTCTACATTCTAATGCAATACTACCATATTTTTTTGTTCAAATTATTCTAGCTTTGACCCTTAGGAACTCTTAATTATCTCATCTTCATCATGATTTCTCAAAATGTCTTCTTATTCTTTGAGATATCAGAGTCTGTAGGCTTATCTTGTATATGTATTCCCAAATCCTAAACTCAGACATTCCTCCAGGAAACCCTGCTTCTTTTGATTGGAAAATGATATTAACATTAAGAACTGAGAAGCAGGACTGATTTTTTTGACTGATTTCTTATGAAAACCTCTTGAGGAAAGCTCCTGGCTGAACTGTGTTGATCTAATCAAAGTTCTCAAGAATAACCAATGAAGTCTTTCCATTTCCTGGGTAAAATTCTGCCAGGATTTCAAATATTTATACTTACATCATAATAGTTGTACATGTAAGGAGCTGAACTACAAATAGCAGTTTTCACAGAATTACTGAGAAATTCATGCATAAGTTGTAATAGACACTTAATAGACAAGAATCTTGGTACTTCACCTCACCTCATTTTTGAGTGCCTTTGGTAGTGAAACAGATCTCAAGCAAGAGGTTATTCTAAGATCATAGAGAGTTACATCTTAGGCAATACTCGAAATGAACAAGAGGTTTGCTCATTATAAATAGGAATTACTCCAGTTGTCCATCCCTGAGAATCTGAGGAGGCATGCAACAAGATGTTATTTTGTTTTCCATAAAGTAACTTGGGCAGAGTATGATCTCAAAGGGAGACTGAAAAATGGTGGGTGGTAACTAACCTGACCACCTTTTAGGATAGATTTCTAAGGACTATTCAAAAATACCACAACAGTTTCTGCTTTGACTTTAGAAATGAAAGAATTTTTATAGAGTTTTAGCCGAATGTGTAAGATGAAGTCAACTCCATTTTGGGAAATTTTTGTTAAAATCATTTATTGGAAGAAGGCAAGATTTCTCTTGCAGCCCTTGATGGCTAGACTATTTTGGTTTAGTGAAGTGGTAGACTCAAAGATTTTTGTGCTAATATCATAGAAGTGTCATCACAGGAAGCAGTGAGAATAGTTTGGGGGCTGAACACATCATGAAAGTCACAGAGTTGAATTAGAGTTGTTCACACATAATTAAGTGATCTTTAACTTAGAATAAAAACAGGTTAGTGCCCCATACTAATTATTTTTATTGATTTTAATATTTTAAGTAAATTCAATAAAGAAAATTATATGAGAAGATTGTGTAATTTAATACTGTACATATGCAGAATGCCTCCTTGTCCATATTAGATCATGAAAAAATATATTGAGGGAATACAAAATTTAAAATAGAAATGTTAATGATTTCTTACTGAAGATCAATATTCTTAGCATTTCATAGCATATAAAGTTAGGAAAATTAAAATTCTCCATTCTTATTTTCTCTATATGTATATTCCAACCCTCAAATCATTTTGCAGAAATGTTCAAAGGTTCATTATGAAGTCTTTCCACTTCCTGGGTAAAATTCTGCCAGCTTCTGTATATGTAAAACATACATACAAATGTACATATATATACATATATATATATACTAACATTTATTGAGTAGGTTCAGGAAATTCAAACATTTCTATTTTACAAAAAATTCTTTAAGGTAATGTTATTGCTATTTCTAAATATCATATAAGTAAATAATATCTCGCAAAAGAAAAGGGGACTTGGTCAATATACAACATTAAATATCAGTTTTGTTTCAAGCTTAATATTTTGATATCAAAGTTCATATTCCTAACAAATTGCTATTACCCTTTTTATTTAAACAAACACTTCCTGAACTTACTTTCATAGCTACACAATACATTATGACTTTCTTTCTGTGTTAGTATACATAGATTCTTCTAAAACTTTTGAACAATTGCATAAAACTCAGTTTTATGGACATAGTGTGATTTATTACACCTCTATTTTACTGGTGTACATAATGCCACAAATTTTTTAGTGAAAATTTTGTAAGCATATTCCTGCCATAATTTTTTGCCGCAAAAGTGTTAGCACAAATTTATAGAATTAAAACTACTCAGATTTCAATCCTTATAAGATTATATTATTTATACAAATAAGTGTCTTGGTACTGTGATATGTACCTTTTTCAAACTGTTATCTACATGAATTATTATCAAACTTCTTCATGACCGCAATTTTAAAACGGAAGTATTATCATTAGTTGATTATAAGTGATTTTGATTTTTCTCTAATTTTTAAATTGGTCATTCAGATTTTTGTCTGTTTACTGTTTCTTCATGTTTATTTCTATTCTTTCTATTAGATCATAATCTTTTTAGCACTGTCTTTCACTTATTAAGTGTATTAACATTTATCTATCAGTATTATAAATTTATTGTTTTCAATTATATTTTGTCTTTCTCATTGGGTGTTTTCATAGAATTGTCCAACCTTTATATAATAAAATTTATTAAACTTTTTTGTTTTTGCTTTGATTTTTATATGCTTATGTCTTACCTAGTTCATAAATAGGTTTTATCAGCATTATTGTCTAATTGTTATTCAGTTTGGTTTTTATTTTTATTTTTGACGATTTTAGTAACTTTTAATTTATTTTGTTGGCATATATTTTCCTAGCCAGTTGGTCCCAACAATTTATTGAGTATTATCTTTTTTATACATTAGTTATGATATTCTTATATATTAAATGTTTATGATGAAACAAAATACTAAAAATAGTAAAAACAGCAGAAAACTTGAGGTGTATATAAAGTTTCATGATTCTGCATTTAAAAAAAAATCTCAGGAATATTTTACTTTCAGAAAAGTGGGGTTCCAATGAGACTTTTTTTAGCAGGCCAAGAACTTAAAACTATGCAAATTGTTAAAATCATGCTCTTTTAAAAAGGTTACAAACACACAAGATAAGAACACACATAGACACACATACACATGTATGCTTTTCCAGTTTTCAGTGTAAGTTCTGCACTCTTTCAAATGGAAAATATCCCTTTCCTTTCTAGATGCTTTGGGACCTCTGAGTAACCAAACCTGGGGAGTATCTGTGTATGTTATATAGTTTTATCAGGGTTCATTATTTTGTATTTATCAAGGGATTTTACTAAGAAGTAGATCCACGGTTGATGTTGCTATTACATGTAGATTGTAAAACTTAAATATAATTTTATAACACAAAACACAATTTCTGAGCCCAACAGATACTACTGGATAATAACATCTTTAGATATAAGTGTTAATTTCTGACCTGGTTGATAATTCTATGTGTTCATCTGATTCTATATTTAGTTTTATCAAGAAATTTTCTCTTGGAACTTAAAAAAAAGGAACTCTTTGTTCAAATGTAATATGGTGGAAAAAATGTGAGGTCATTTTTGTCAGCCTTTCTGACTTTACTTAGAGAAAGTTGGAGAATTACACATAAAAAGATGTCTCATTCATACCGTATGAGTATTACTTTGATTAGCTGTACACTACACATGGTATTATTGCTTTTCTAAGTGGATAAGACCAACCTCAAAAGTTAATATATTATTTTTATGCTTTTGTAGGAATTGTCATAATTCTCAAGTTCATATCATGCATATAAACATCAGTCTCTGTGTTTACTGCCATACATGGTGGGCTTATTTGTTTAATTTTTCATGTGGTGTACCTTTGAGTATGAATGTGTACAGATATGAATCAGGAAAAAAATATGAAAAATTCTGGAGGGCAATATTTACTTTTTCTTTAAAAATGAGCTCTCACCTATTTTCGTATGTTGAAAATGAAGCTTATAATTTCCCAAAGGCTTGTAGTGGGAAATAGATAATGGTGGAAAATTCATCAGTGGGTTGTTTTCCTGTAATGAAAAATATGAACATGGAAAGAAAGATTGTTTTCTGCTAGTCATGGCAACATTTAGAAATGTATGGAAAGAGGTTTTAATAGTAAACTGAACATAAACATACACACCATTAAGAATGCAATAAATTTATTTCTCAGCTTCCAGTATGATGAAAATATGGAAGCACATTTATAATGACAGAATCAAAGGAACAGTGACTGCATTTTCTTTTCTCTTTCTAGAACTATATACTCACTTTTATTCTTCAAGAAAGAGGCATCAAAGTGTAAGAATGAAAAATAAAAGCAAACAACTGATTTTGAAGGAATTCACATCAGCTATGTTCTCCTCAGTGACAGTATGTATGCATGTATTTATTTATTTATTTAGTGGGAGACTTCTATCTGGAGAAGAGGATATTTATTATTTATAATTGTTTTTCACCTCATGATGTAATTTCAATAAGAAGTAAAAGCCAAAAAATAAGAAAATGAATTAGACAAAATGATTAAAAATACAAGAAAATACAGATAATTTCACTTGAAAATTTCATAAAAGATTAATTCCTATTTTGTTATTTTTGGTTCCCCGGTAGCCACTTGCCAATATCTTTGTTTTATTTTTTTGTCCTTAACTTTTTTATCAAGAGTAATTTATCTCATCTCCTTGTCTTTTTAATCTCTTTGTAGAGATTCTGCAATTATTTCTATCTTTATAAATTTGAAATTGTTCTCTAATTATAATCTAAATAATTTAGCATATAATAATCTATATCATTAAGTGAAACTGAAATATTCTATGTCACTGTTCTTGCTGTAAATCACGTTATTTAAAAGTAATGAAAAGATTGCAAAGCGACATGCAAAATACAAGAAAATTCTTAAACTAGTTTATAACTTAATACATTCTTTCCTTCTGAAAAATAAATCTATCATATGACTAAATTTTGACTAAAATATTAAACCAGTCATTCTGCATATTGAGACTAGACAGATTCACTGAACTGGGAATTCAGATCCTGGAGAGACAAAGCACAGACTGCAAGTTTGACGAAACAGACAACAGTAGGTAAAGGCAGGGTAAAAGATGATTCAAATAAACATATGCTATGTAGATGACTGGACTCTAGCAAAATTGGATCAAACATACAGTAAAGTACTTAGCTGCTATTTTTAAATAACCTTTAGAAAACTACCACATGGCTGTCAGAAAGAAAACTCTAGACTGGGTTTACCAATTTGGGATTTTGGAAGAAAAACATTATTGGATAATTTTACAAATTCTCTTAAGAAAAAAATCCTTTGATAATTACCATACATTTATGAGGCTTAAGACCTACTTCCATTAAAATCATTCAGCAGAGGGAAATTTCTTAAAGTCAGAAAGATTAGGTATTCATATTGATCTGTTTGTCTTTGGATTCTCCCCTTTGTGGCATAATAATTAATAGCCTTAGATTATGTAGGATAGATGACACAGGTGTCCAGAATGCACACAGAGGCTACATACTAAGAATTACCATGTTAGTGAGTTAACTGTATTTTCCTTCTAGAATGAAGAAGAATTCCTCTAGCATATTAGGTATGAATTTTTCATAGTCAAAGACATGGAGAGGTGTTTAAAAGTGCATTCCTTAAAAGGAACATAAATTTGGTTTACTTTGATTTATATCTTTTTTATATCAATCCATAATTGGGCTAAATTTGGGAAAGAAACACTTGAGTTACTCTTGCAGCTGCTGCTACTGGTATTGCTGCTGTGCTGTTATACACTGTGGTTCGTGAAGTAAAGGCCAAAGAGGCAGGGCTATTGTCTCTGGCACTCAGCAAGTGGAGCAGGTCATGTAAATGGCCAAGTGAGAGAATAAAAGGACTATTCTCCTCATTAACTGTGCTCACTGCAAGTCTTAATCTCCCAAACATTGCAAATAATTTGTACACAGACTTGCTGACTCTAGTTCCCTAATGTTAGTTAGTAATGTTCCATAAAAGGATATTGGAGATGTCTGATGGATCAGTGATTTAACTGTCAAAAACAGAAAATTAGACTGATGATATAATTGGTGTGTTTGTGTGTGTGTATATGTATATATATATATATATATGTATATATATAATAATACCATTGCTATGAAATATATAATTTGGGCAAAATCTGTCATACTTTTTTTAACTAAAAGATATATAGTTTATTTTGAAATTGAAGTCTTAACTGCTGAAAAAGGAATGTGTGCAATAATTGAAAGAAATTCCCAAAGCTACTATTTTCCACTAGAATATATGATGTTGCAAAAGAATATCTGGATTACATCAATAATAGTCATTTAATGAAAGGTAATCTTAATGAATTATATAAGTCTACCAAATATAAAATTAAATTTAAGATACTTCAACTCAAGCATTTCTAATACACTATGTTTCATGTCCCTGCCTGCTGAAGATGGAACTGGAGCTCAATTTTGCCATGTTTTTAACAGTGTACTTTTTGTGTGATAAAATTTCAAATCATGTGGGCACAGCAATGCAAGATCAGAAACCACTTAATTGTGGATGAATATCTATTATCTGCTATTTTATAGAAATGTCTTCTCTATACTAAAACAATTGCATTATAGTGACAATATACTTTTTATGTTATTTGGATATTTGTAAAGATTTGCATAATTCGAGAAAGAAAACACTCATAATTCAAAGTAAAAGAGTTCAAAAGGAAATAAGAGTTTTGCATATATATATATATATATACATGCTCATATACATGGAGAGAGAATATATATGTGTGAGTGTATGTGCATCTATTCATATAAATATATCACTGTATAATCAACTAATGGAAAAAAAAGCATAGCTTAATCTTACATGAAAACACACATTTTTCATACTTAATCAAATATATAATAAGCAAATAAGATTTTACCCAACAAATTAGAGTGTTATTAAATTTGATAATAAGTGGATTAGGCAAATTTGTAGGGTAATAGTTACTCTTAAAAGCTACTACATGAATCAATGATTTATCATTATCAAATAATATCTTAAAAACATGCAATTTGCTATTTTGTTTTACTTTTATAATTCTTAATTACTTGCGAACAAGCTTTATGGATGATAATCATATATTTGTAATTTTCTGGCTCTAAATTTCTATTTATTTATTTTCTACTTTATTGAAGGAACATTACATTATAACATTATCCAGGTTTAAGGTATATGTCATTGTAGATCAACATCTGTATATAATGGAGTAAGTTCATGACCAGAAGTCTAATTCTATCCTTCCTCAGTGTCTATTTTTTTCCAGCTTATAATTTCTATTTTGTGTTTCAATATTGATTGTGTGGGTAAAGTTTGGATTTTGAAGGTTATGCCATCAAATTAATTAGTTCTTTTCATTTAAATCATCTTACATTTTGTTTTAAGAGGGTTTCTCTAAATATGGCTTATAAAAAAGAAAGGACTAATATTCTCTCACTGTTTTGTATATATCTGTGTATTTTTTTCAAATTTTATTATCACAAATACTAATTATAAAGTAGAAAATTTTAGCAAAGACATATATACTTATAATCAAATATTAATTTTGACTTTTTTTCTTAAATTTTAAGTTAAAATACATTATTTAACCAAAACACTCCAATACACAGATTCAGAAAAAAATAAGTACAATATTTATAATGATTGCTGCCTTTTAGGTACAATCTATTTCTTAAAAGAAAATAAAAACTCATTCTGGAAAGAGTTTTACAATAATAATTGAGACAAAAGAAAATCAAAACCCAAAACCTAACCTTTTAACAAGCTGTTCTAAAGATGAGGTTTTTGAAACCAAAGCAATTAATCCCTCACATGGTTTTATTTTGAGATCTAGTTTAATAACAAACTTTAGACTGTGCATTTTTAGAGACTAATAATTTTGAGAGGTTAATTATTTTGATAGATTGACCATTTGGTTAATATTGGATTCACCTGGTTAATCAATGCTTTTGTGTGATAAAAGAAAAACTTCTCCAGGTCTCCTGAATATACTTGCCTCTTTTCCATTAAGGTTATATTAATGGGGGAGAGTTTTAAAACTTATAAACATTTATCACCATAAGAACTGTCATAATCAGCTTAATTCATAAAAATCAGTGAAAAACTGATGAACACTTAGAATGTTTGCATTAAACAAAGAAGCATTGCTCAGCTAATGAAATTGAAAGAAAACATTACCCAATTTATAATGCAGTGTTGATTAAGAATATTTTATATTTCTGAAAAAAGCATTTTAGTTGTAAATGATCTTACAAGAGCAAAAATTGAATTCAGATATATCAACATTTCAAAACTGATTTTTAAAATCAGCATATCCCTTTTTTTCTTCCTCTTCAATTTAGATTCATATAAGCACAGATATGGATAGTGATATAATCAAATACAATGTCCAAATGTTAATTTGGAGACTGTGCCTGAAAATATGTTAAAAATGGATCTCATATTAGGCACACTCTTTTTTTTTATTATAAACTCTATGATCAATAGAATAACACAATCACAGCACAAAATGCATTGGAAAATACAGAAAATTTAGACTCATAGCTTTCACCTAAGTTTTCTCTTCTTTACACTTTGTCTTAATAATTTCTCCACTCAAATTTTATTTGAAATTCAGACCTCTGGCGATAGTTGAAAATTATTTTTCCACGAAAATTCTATGGTTATTATTATAAAAATATTCACTACATAACAATTTTTTCATCTTTAATTATTTTATCAATTCATTTTTCTATTCATCAACAATTGTAAAGAAAAAATATAAATAAAAAGTAAAAAACAAAAAGTAAATTATTTCCATATCACAAGTTAAAAAAAAGCATTTCCTTTTGAGCAAAATACGTATATTCATGACAGGATGCTATACCCAAATTAATAGAAATAGGAAGAAAGCTGCTATGTGTGTGTTCAAGTTGTGGCAGAGTAATGTCTTGCCTAGTAGATAGTCAGAGGAAATCACCAGGAAACACAGGTGGCAACATAGACTTCATTATACTCACAAAAGCGGGTCCTGATGTTGACTAGTTGGGCATTATTTCGGGAAAGCTACTGCTTTGCCAGCAAGGAGGGGGCCTCCTTTATAGGTAATATCAGCAGGGGAAGGTAGTCAATGGGCAAGAACAAAGAACAATGTGAAAACAAAAGCAGCAAAATTCCAGGGCAGGACATCTGAGGTCTAAAATTTGTTATTGATGGGAGATAATTTGCCAGTATTAGATTAGGAAGATCTCACAGACTTGTATCATCACTTTCTTCTTCCACTAAATGACTATCTTACAGTTTATTTTTTTAGATGTATTAGTTTTGCTACTACTTCACAAGACATCATCAAAGAAAAAAATAGCAACATTAATATTTCATCTAGAAATAGACGACAGATAAATTATACTAGATATAAAAAGAAATTCAATTTGTTATAAAGTTGCTATATAATTTACTTATGACAAGCATGCTGAGATATTAAAGACAGCAAGAATAGAATTTTTTTCCCCCAACTATAATTCTTCAAAAAATGTAATTTTGAGGTGTTTGGATTGTATTCCAGAAAACTTAAATTATAATCTATTTCCTGATTCATTCATTCACATTCATTCCACAACTATTACATATCAGGTATGATGATTCATTCTGGATACAGAAAAGCAGATAGGATATCTCTATCTTCAAGGTACTTAGAGTTAATTGACTCAGGATTACAGGTCTATCCAGTAATCAAGTATTTTAAGATCTAGTGAACTAATTGTTATGATGACTAATGGTGTTTCTATATGACTAACATATACTTAATACATGAATCTTTATTTGTATGCAATTTTGATTTTTTAAACAAACTTTTCTTAGTTTTTTATTCTTATAAAATATTAATAGTTTTAAGATTATTCTTTACCTTCTAACTTTATGAGACTATTTTACTTCTCAATAGTGTCGAAGAAAATTAACTTAAAGGTATGTTAAGTCTCATTTATCCAACTAAGAAATGAAGACAGATTTGTATTTCATCAGGTGATTATGTTATATTATTTGTTCTTTACCAAACTAATAAAGGCCCAATCACTGTGTCTGGAATTACAACTTGGTATTTAAAAGAGAGTTATTACTTCCAAAGAATAGAGCATTTCATGGATATTAGACTACTAAAACAATTATAATATTGCATTTGTGAGTTGTACAAATTGAATTTATCTTGACATTTTATATATTAATTGTTATTTATAGGTATATAGATATACAGGAAGATAAAGACAATATAATCGAAGCCCTGATTGGCATCTGTTTATGAACTGACTCAATAATGGGCTTAAGTTATTAGTGGAGATTTTTCTCTTATTTTCATAGGTGTACTTTTTTAGCAAGCATTTATGTGATTATTTTCTATACTTTATATTGTAATTAATCAAAGCTTTTAAAAATGGATATATACACATGTTTATATGTATACTCAAATATGTAGATTTACTAAACAAATTCACAAACATAAATATGTGTACATGGGTGTTTATTTGTAAGGTTTTGGAATTTATCCATATAAGGTTGTTTTCTTTCTCCATTAGGCACTCATCACAGTCTCCTTATTTAATCTAGGTAAGGAAATATGCAAGAAAAATGGTGGTAATAAGAAATCACTTACTTGATTAGAGTCATTCAGTATTTTTTTCAGAAATGTGTTTCAAATACCTAAACCAACCAAACAAGATTTCTAATCTGTGAATTTCAAAAGGCTTTATGAGTTTTCTAATTTACTATCCAATAACATACAGAGTTTCTATAGCAACTGTGTAAGGAAACATAGCATTTGTATTATAGTACTTAAAAAAAGAGAAATGCTCCATAGACACTCAAATGCATTTTTAAAATTAGATAAAATTCTGTCTTTCTGTGAGTAACATACCATATTAAAGACAAATATAGGACTTCATATTATCTATCCTGCACAATGATTATATCTATCTGTATAACTATGTATCTATTCTTTTTTTCAAATTTATATCTCCATATAAGTTCATTTCAAAGATAATAACTAGACACAGAATTTGTACCTATGGTAAATTCATTACTGCATGACTGTTACTGTTCATCAAAATGTTTCTCAAACTATAATTTATTTTTTATTTGGAAGGCAAGATTGCTTTATTTATTTGCTTAAATTTAAAATATTTCAAAGGAGTTTTAGGTTTATAACATAATTAGAGGAAAACACAGATAATTCAATATGTACCCCTAACCAGATATATGCACAGTCTCCCCAATTAATAGCATCACTCACCAGAATGACATCTTCTTTTAAGGTGTCAAAAAAACGAATTTACAATGACATATTATAATGACCCAAAGACCATAATTTATATTGCAATTGACTTTTGTTTTTGTGCATTCTATGGGATTGGACAAACACATCATGATATAAATCTATCATAATACAATACAGAGTATTTCCACTGCTCTAAATATCCTCTGTGCTTATTATAATACAATACAGAGTATTCTCACTGCCCTAAAATTCCCTGCCACCAAGTACTGACAAACAATGATCTTTTTACTTAACTTCATTATTTTGCCTTTCATGGAATGTCATGTGGCTGGAATCATACAATAACTAGCATTTTCACATTGGTTTCTTCCAGTTAGTAACATTAATTTAATTTTTATTCATGTCTTTCATGACTCGATAGCTCATAGTTTTTAATGTTAAATAGTATTCCTTGTCAGATTGTACTACAGTATATCCATTTATCTTCTGATAAACCTCTATTTTGCTTCCAAGTTTTAACAATGAACAAAACTGTATAAACTTTTATGTTTGGGGTTTTTTTAATGGACATAAGACAAGTTCTTTGCAAAACTACTAGGAAATCAATTGCTGAAATCTATAGTAATAATATGTTTAACTTTGTAAGAAATCACCAAACTTGCAGAATGACAACCGTTTTTTTATTCCACCAACAATGAAGGAGAATTTCTGTTGCCCCACATTCTCACAAGTATTTTGTGTCAGCATTCTGATTTTTGACCCACTAATAGGTAAGAGTGGCTTCTAATTATTATTTTAATTTGTATTTTCCTGATAACATACAATGTGGAGCATCATTTCATATGCTAATTTGAGCTTATTTATATTCTTTAATGAGATATCTTCTCAGGTCTTTGATCATTATTTTTCATTGACTAGTTCATTTTCTTGTTGAGTTTTTAAGAGTTCTTTGTGTATTTTGCATAATATTCTTTTATCCAATGTGGCTTTTAAAAATACTGTGTCTCAGTCTGTTGTTTGTCTTCTAATTCTTTTAACATTGTCTTTATCAGAACAGAAAATTTTAATTTTAATGCAGTCTAGCTTATAAATGACTTCTTTCATGAATTGTTTCTTTGATGTTGCATGTAAAAGTCATCACCAGACCAAAAGTCATCTAGGTTTTCTCCTGTGTTATCTTCTAGGTGATATTTTTGATTTTTATCCTTAAGTCTGTAATCCACTTTTAGAACATTGCTGGTGTAATTCATTTTATTGCACTTTACTAAAGTATTGGTTTGCATCAGGTTGAAAATTAATAAAAATAAGAATAAAAAAAAAATTATCCTTATACCTTAGTTTGAAAGCACTGATGTAGACTACCTCTTGAGATTTTTTTCTTCTTTTTTCAAGATCCTGTTATGTATTACCTGGACTATTTAAAAATAAACATATTATTGGCAATCACTGTCACTATTTTTCTATTGTCTATTTACTGTTTTTTGATGCCTTTACTTGATTGTCACAAAATGCCATCACCACACATGCTAATAATCTTTGAGGGATGGAGATTTCTCTGTTTACAGGTCATCAAAATAAAGCTTCATTGTGTTTCCAAAGGTATATAATCTGTTAATCATTTTTACAATTCCTTTTGTAGCCTCCTCCTGGACTCAGATTTATACGCATGATGACAAACTATTTATTCAAGTCTTTTCTTCATGTGACACCTGCTATTTTTGATCCCAAATTCCTCTCCACTCAATTTTTCTTCACTGATTTTTACTTTTCCCAATCAATTTAATTGCTATAAACATAATAGTATATATCATTCTCAAAATATGAATTCCAATTATTTTAAAGATACTATTTAGTTGAAGACAAATGTCATTATGCATTGACTATACCTTTGGAAACTGAAAGATATTTCTCAGAAATACATTTGTTGTTAGTGAAAAATTATGATGTATTTCAGAGGTTCAATTTATATTACAATGGAATATAATGTAAATATAAGGCAACTTTAACAAAAGTTCTATTTTACAATTTTAAGTATCTTGGCAGCCGTAAGTCAAATTTAAGACAACTCTAATATAATTGTGTTTTAAAGATGATACACATTTATTAACATTCCTCAGTTTAATAGATCAGACTCAAAATTTTAAGAAAGTAGATGTTTCTGAATATTTATTAATGATAATGGAAGAAAGTATATCTCCCAGTTTCAAGAGTTGAGACACAGAGATTCACATGACTATGCATTATTTCAGGCTTTAATCATAGAATACTCAAATATATTATTTTACAACTTGTAATAACTATTTTATAGAAAGTTTAAAATAATAAGAAAATGTAGACCATAAAGTATGTCTATGACAATTAATAACATTTTTAAGCAAAGAGATTAGATCACACATTATTCTAAGATAAAGATTGTAAAACATTAAGATGCTAAAATTATTACTACCAGTGATCATTTCAAATATGTACAGTAACTTAACCACTATTTGTGATTGTTGAACTTCTCAGTCACTTTCACAAAAAGTTCATCATATTTTTTTCCATGGTATCATCTTAAAATTCAGCAATGCTGGATTATAACTGATAGCACAAAACTTATTATTAAAAATTTCAATGAGTTTTCCTAAAAATGTTTAAGCAGACTTTGTTTTGGAAGAAGTTTCTGTTCTTTTACTGAAAAGTTGCTAAGTGTTTTTGAGTAGTACTATTATGTGCACCTGGATGTCTTCTCTCTTTTTGATCAAACCACTCATCTTTAGGGACACAGAAATGTTCAGTGTGAAAAAAGAAAAAAAAAATCTACAAATTTGATCCAGTGTTACTGTGATAAAAATTCTTGCTTTCTGATTTTATCACACACAATATTTTTATTCTTTTTATAAACTAAAAAAATGGACTGAAATTGAGCCACCTAAATCAAATTTGCTGTTTAGGGAAGAAGGTCAAATCTCTTGGTAGGCAATAGTCTTTAGCACAGTAAGCACTTCATAAATTTTCATCCAGTGCTAGTACTGAATTGCACTCAGAATATTGAAAATGTTTGCACCTCGACTGGCAAATTCCCTATTACGTTATTTTCATTCACTCAGAAGGTAATATTAATGTGTATTTTTTTCAAACTTTGAGCAGCATTTATTTTTCCTGGACAATAGTAAATTTTTTTCTTTCTCTTGGATCTTTTATTTTCTGTTCTTTCTTACATCACTTCAACATTGTCCTTGAATTACTGAATTGTTAATTAAGGCAGATTCACAAAATAATCCTAATGTGGAGACTATCTGGAGATAAAAGCAATTGAGTTCTATGTTTACTTCTGGTGTTTGCTCTGTCAATTGAGATTTCTTTTTGCAATTCACTCCTCAAATAATGTCTCTTTTTCTCTTTACACCTATCATCAGTAAATTTATTCATTTTAGTTATACTGTTTTCATGAATAAGTATAAACACATTTAATCATGAGACTGGTGTGTGTACAATTTTGTCAGTTTTTATTTTTTGTTCATCTCTATAGCATCTTTCTTTCATGAAATAACTATTTTCGCTCTGCTTTCAATAGCTATACATTTAAACCAGATGTTTCTCACTGTAAGAAATGATAGACTTAACACTACAAAATACTATTTTTCCTACATAGTTTTTTGTTTTTGCTATCATTTGCTTTTAATCTCAAATATGTGAATATTTGTTTAAAAATCTAGATTCTCTTTATAACTGGGATATGAGAATCTACTCAAGCTGAAATTATTTCCCAGTTATGACACATACACTATATTTCACATGCCCTGGATGTTATTTCCACTTAAGTTATGGATTGCTTTTGTGGGTATTTAGGTTTATAACCTTTGATCTGAAACCTATCTTTCTTCTACTGAATCTGGTCAAATTTTGGTTGCTCTTTGACAAATTCCTAACATTTTGAAGTTGGTAATAATACTTGTTTCTATCCTCCTAATTCTCTTTTTATTTTAAAAACTAATTTGAAACTTAGCATGGATACAACATAGTTCAACTGCATTGCTAGTCTCTCAAGCTGATTATACATCCATTAACTATATAGCCAATATTTTGCATCAATATATATGCCTTGCTTTTTAACATAATACCCTGGACACTTTTTATGAGAGTATTCTAGTCTATTCATCGCTTAGAACCCACGGAAGTATTTCCATAGTTTCAAATACACATAATTTAAAATTAATCTTTATTACACACGTCTGAGCGCTCCAAGCTTATGTCTTTCATCCTAACATTTTATGGCTCTGTCTCAGAACACTAATGAGAAAATACCTGGTTTTATTCAGGCACTCATGCTCGAGTAGTTAGTTTTGGTTCCAATGACTTGCATAAAATATTTGCAAATGATTTGCAGTATGGAGTTCTAGGGGAAAAAATGTAGAAAATTGCCGAGGAACTGCTTTGGTAACAAGAATTTGCCTCTCCCTCAGTGTTAATTCCTATATGCAAAAGAATAGCTTAAAATTTAGAGGGCACATAATATTCCATGAAAATTATCGTTTCATTATATAATAAATGGAATATGGAAATACATAAAATCAGGACTGAAAATTAAATCACAAAGAACTTAGAAATTCAAATTCATTGATCAGATTTAAATTGTAATGTCATATTCTTCAAATGCAGTTTCGGTACTTTCCAACCCCATAAGAATAGATTACATATATGTAAACTAGAATTCATTTAATTGACAAAACAAAACACCCTTTTTGACAATGTTTTACTTACCCCACAACAACTTCAGAATTACTAGAAAATTCTTATTTAACAACGTGACTTTAGTACTCACAGAGATATATAATTTTTTATCTGTCTACCATTCTTTCCTTTATTTATACATAGGAGTTAAAAAATCATTAGGAAACACAGAGAAGTAACTTTGAAAATTATGTTATTGTGAAGGTATTGAGGTCTCGTTTGAGGGTTCTTTTTAGTCCTTAAGAAGATTCCGTGGGACCCACCCACTCTGGAAACAAAGAAGGTAACACAGCCAAAAGAAAGCAGGTGAGATTTACTGAATAGAAAGTGAAAGTAATCTATTACTGATAAAATTTGTCCTCACATTAGTGTGCAACATTATTTGTCTTTGATGTAGTCCCTCTGAGATTTTGAGATTAGAGATATACTGAAAACAATGCATGAAAAAATTTGAGGTGATGTCTTGCTTTGATATGTACTTAAGAGGAAAAATATAAATGGTAAGAATTTGGCAACTCGAATCTTTAATGTGAATAATTAAGAAATTACTAGCCAAAATTTGAATCATTTTATTACCTAGAATTTACTGAACTACAGGAAAATTAACCTTGTTCAAGATGAATCTAAATTTTACCCTCATCAAATAAAAATACTGAAATAACTTGAAAGATACAATAAAATAAGTATATTTGAAATTAAAGAGAAAAATGAAAGCTAAATATGAATATGTGCAAAATATGAAATAACTAAAACATAATCAAATGGTGTTTCCAAAGTTTAAAACTGTAATTTAGCATGACAATGTTCATTTTTCTTGTTGAGATTATTTCTCCATTTTTCTTTCAAAGATAATTTTTTTTTCAAATATTCACCATCATTCTACCTAGCTAATACTTCAAAGGATACTGATTCAAGCTCAGCTTCCAAGTATAACCCTAATAATTTAGTTCAAGAATGAGAATATACCACAATTTGAGTGAAGGAGATGTGATGGGAAATAATTCTGTGCTCCTAAAAAGAAAAAAAAAATGTATCTTCTTTGAATTTTTTTGCATGTGGATTTTCTGACTATAAACTATATATAATATAGTTTTAAGCAATAATGCAGTGATATATATGTAATGTATATAGTAATATAATTATATTACATTAAATTATTGTATTTTAAGGTATTAAGGAAAGTATAAATATGCATATAAAATGACAAATCAAAGAAATATAAAGATGCTGGATTCTGAAAACATTAACTGAACTACTTTCTGCAGAATTTTTAATAATTAATACTTCTTTCTGATTTTTATAACCACAAGCTGCATCATCATAACAGACACATACTGAAGTATAAAACATAGTGGGAGGTGAATATATGCAAGTTAGGTAAAGCTAAAGAGAGTAAAAAAGGATGAGAGAAAATGTAGATAATCATCTCAAATTAAAGGGACTAGGAATGTAAAATCTAAGTTTTTAACAAGAGACAAAACATTGTTATATGCATATTATATCTATATTATATTTTACATACCATTCTTTTCCTATATTTATATATCTTATAACCAATCACATGAGTATGTAAAAATAAATGATATATGTTCATATACATGAATAGTCACACATGCAAACATAATATGGCATATATTAGAAATTTCAAAGACATTTACAATAAAAATAAGAGGATTTAACAAGAAAAACATTATAAATTTGTAAATTTTTACTGTTGAATGTACTATCAATTTAGATGGTCCTGAATTGGGTATATATAAGTTGATAATATTTCTTCTTGATGGATTGCTTTCTTGACCATAATGTGTCCATCCATGCCTAATGATACGCTTTATATTTGGAAATTTATTTTGTCTCATATTGGTATTGTATTTTCTGATCTCCTTTCATCACTGTTGCTTTGATATATTTTCCCATATCTTGTCATTAAAGAAGTCTTAAAAGGAGACCTATAACATGGAAAATGAAAACAAAGACCCACCGAGCCTTGAAAATGATGATAAACAGGAAATCAAAAGAAGAAACAGCAGAGAATACAAAAACACCAATGGAGTAAAGAAAAACAGGCAACCAAAACAAAGATATGAATATTATGTGACGTCATCTCACGAAAGTCTATCATAGAACAGTACTGTTAGAGATAGTCCACAATTCAGGCACAAAACTCAATTCTAAAGAGATACATAGCTAAGAAGTAGATAAAACTGACAAAACAGACACTGAAAATGATCAAAAGGGGAAAAAAAACAAACAGTAAATGAAGCAACAGGCAGAGAAAAGTAACAAAGTCTCAAATGACAGTAATAAAGCCCTAAATGTGAATGGAATGAACTCACCAATCAAAAAACATAGAATTGCTGGATAATCAAAAAGCAGTAGCTATCAGTATTATGCATACAGCAAACACATATAAGATCCACATATAAGATCCAAATATTACTTGAAAGCTAATATTTTAAAAAATGCTTTTAAAAATGGTCTGGTTTGTTGCAGCAACTTTTTCTCAAAAAGTTGGAGTTAGGGCATTAGTAAATGCCAATAATATTCAATAAAGCAAAATGGCTTTGAATATAATTTTATCTTTGAGAATTTGTCCTTTTACAGTTTGATATTCTTTGACTGATATTTAATAATATGTTGCCATGGCAGGAGATAAGAGGTAAAAAAAGTTTGAGAAAGTGGGATCCAATATTGCATATTAAAATTCTTTCATTATTACAGAACAGTTTTTATTTGTGGTTTGATATATAACTACCACATCATATATCTTTCTAAATTGCTAATATTTTTACAAGGCATGGAATTTCATACAGAACTATATTTTGCTACACATGTATACGCACACAAATTCATACTGTTTCATTTGAATTTGATAACTGATCACTTCAAGAAGAATATTTAATTTCCAAATATCTCTTATTACATGCCATCTAGTGAATAAAAACAAATACAAAATGTATATTGTATTTGGAAAACGTTAGGCTTGTAAATCCACTTTTAACATAACACTCATGGTAGTCTGTATCCCATGGCTTTCTAATAATTGTAATCTGCTTTGCCCCCTGTGTTAGAGATATAATTATGTTAACAGCTTTCCTACACAGGCACCATACATTGTCATTACGGAACTGACTTCATTTAATTAGCGTCATGTAGTAAATTAGCAGTTATAAGGACTGTTGGGTACAAAGGGATCTCCATTTTCTCATCATTTACTTAATCCTCAGTCAATGTTAAGATTACTGTTCACTGAATTTCCATAGCAAAATCACCATCACCCTCCTCAGATGTTGTGATTCAGTATGTGTGCGGATTCAGAACAAACAGTTTCTCCGGATACCAACAAGTTAGGATTATTGAAACCCCATACTGCTCCTGGTTGGAGAGACACAGGAATGCAGTGAGACAACGCCCATTTGAATGTGTTCTTTTTATTTCAAAGCACCTATTAAAAATCTTGCTTAAAAAGAGTAGTATTAACTAGGGTATAAATGAAAAGACAAAATGATTCTTTTTAAAAGGAAGTTCCCAGAATTTATTAGCATTTTAGTGAGGAGACTTTTTTATGTCTAGTATTTGGTGAAAACAAAATTAAATTACATTATTATTTATCCCATTTTGGGTTTTATAGTGCGCTGTGAAGATGATTCATAACTTCTATGTTTGTGTAGTCAGTGTTTTTCTGTTTCAAATTTGTTAAGAATTTTCAGAGGAGTAAAAATTATGAGTTTCAAGTATATTTTATCAAAACCACAGAAAATCAGAAAAATCATTTTTATTTGTCTTAAATAAAAAGCATACAATTAATTATCAAATGTCATCTCATCTTTATATTTAACTATTAGTAATTTCATAGCTAAAGATGAAAAACTACAATGCCTTCCAATCTGTGGTGCTATGACCAGAGTTTATAATTAATAATTCAGGCTCCAGAAATAATGAAAAAAAACTCTCCAAAGCTTTATAAAAAGTAAACTAAAATTTCTGTTTTCTAATTCCCTACTGTTTCTACGTATGCCTTGCCAAATAATCTATAAACACTAGTTAATAATATGTGTAGACAGCATTTCATATATGCTGATAAGTAAAAATTTCACTCAAAATTTTTACTGTTCACCAAATGAATGAAAAGGGTAAATCTATATTTTAGGCTGGGTGTTTTCTCACTTAATTAGAACTTAAAATATCTGAATGTGTCACATGGATTCTTTACTCATGAATCTCTACTGTATGATATGTTTATCCTTAAAAAAGCTCAACAAATAATGGAAACATTTCTGTAAGTTTAAATGGGGTTTCTGTCACCATTAAAAACAGGCTCCTAAAGAACATTTTCAGGCCAAGTTTATGTGACCTTCAGTCGACTTGGCTGACCTGGTCATTTGTAGTTGTTGTTCCATCATATATCACAGAGAGACATAACCTAATGGAAACCTGCCTCATCTTTTTATCTGAAGCCCTTTGGCCTTGTTCCTGGAAAGTCTTTGTTTCATAGGGCCAGGAGAGGACAAGAGGTTCACCATGAGCTCTTACAAGCACAGTAATTAGCAGGTCTAGCAGAGAAGACTGCCACTTCACATCTACTTGCTTGTTTGTCCTGCTTCTTATAGATTGCATACAGATGTTGTCATTGCTGCCTTGAAATCTGGTGTCTGTGGTAACCACCGTGTAAGTACACGTGGCAAAACTGATATGTGTAAGTAGACTGAGTCCTTGTAAGGTAAATTTTAATTTTAAAAAAGACATTCTTTTGAGACATTTTTGTTCATTGGGTCTCTGTGAAGATATAACTTCCTAGCCTAATGTTTCCTTTCTTTCCAATCTTACTTTCATTGGAATTTGGACATCATAAAATACTAGCACATAATTTATTAGGCTTAATTTTCCAGACAAATAAGTTATATACCATCTGAAGACACAGGTCTTTGGTAGGCTATTTAAAAACCAAAGTCAATAGATTAAATTCAATCCCTTTACTCATTGGAAAACTCACACCTAACACCTGCATAATGTTATGAGGCAATGTTTCTTCAAAAGAAATGAATGCAAATTACAAAAAATTTAGAAAGGAGAAAGAAACTTTATCTATTCACAAATTGCAATAACCTATGTTAAAAACTTAAAGATTTCACAAAAATGATTGAAATCAATGAATAATTTCATCTGAATGAAATTTCATCTAAACTAGACCACGCTGCAATTACAAAAATCAGCTGAATTTCTATATGCTAACAATGAACAGTCTGAAAAGAAAATTGTTCCATTTAAAATAGCATTAAAAAAGAATAATATTTAGGAAACAGTTTATTTCTGTGAACAACTTTTACAACAAAACTATATGACATTTCTGAAAGTAATTAAAGAAGACAACTATAAAGAGGATATGTTCTTGGATTAGAAGATTTAATATCATTATAATTCCAATGCTACCCAAACCAATATAAAATTTAATGCGACTCCTAGCAATATCCAAACATTAAATTACTTAAAAAAGACAGACATGTAGACCAACTGAATAACATAGTGAGTACATAAACAAATTCTTATATGTATAACTAAATAATTATCAAGAGTGCCAAGAAATTCAATTGAAAAAACTGTTTCAAACAAACAGTGCTAGAAAACTTGATATGTATAAACCATTACCAAATACCATGAGCAAAAATTAACTAAAAAGGACTAGATTTGAGAATTTAAACTATAAAATACTTAGAACAAATATATTACAAAACTTTCATGATATTGGATTTGGCAATTATTTTTTCAATATGACACCAAAGGCACAGAAAATTTAGATGAATCAAACTTCATAAAAATTAAAACATTTTTTGTCTAAAGATACTATCACAGATTTTAAAAGCAACATATAAAATAGGATAATTTATTCTCTCTATCTATATATGTGTGCATCCATATATGTATATATATATATATATATATATATATATATACGTGAAGGGATTAATACCTAGAATGCAAAAGAGAAATTCTAAAATTATCATCAGAAAGCTAACACTATCATTCAAAATGTACAAAAATCTTGAATAGACATTTCTCCAAAGAAGATGCAAAAATGTTTCACAAGTACATAAAGATGATCAACATCACTAATCATCAGGGAAATGCAAATTAAGACTACAAGGAGATACAACCTATTAGGATGTTTGCTATTTTTAAAAAAAGATAGGAAATAATGGTAAGGATTTGAAAAAATAACCCTTGTTCACTGCTAGTGGGAATGCAAAATGCTAGACTCTGGAAAAAAGTATGGTGATTCCTCAAAAACTTATAAATGTGATCCTGAAATTAAACTTCTGGGTATAATCAAAAGAATTGAAAAAGGTGTCTCAAAGACTTATTTATCTCCACACATTTATAGCAGCATTATTCACAATAGCTATAATGTATAAAATGCAGAAGCAAACCAACTGACCAACTAACAAAGAAATGGATGGTCACTGTAACATGAATGAATCTTGAGGACAAGATACTGACTTAAGCCAGTCATATATAATATATACACACACATATATACATATATATAATATTATATATTTTATATATTATATATATAATTCCACTTATATGAAACAGAGTAGTGCAAATAAATAATAAAGACATAATGTAGAATGGCAAATGCCAAGAATTGCGAGCAGGTGAAAATGGATAGTTGCTGATTAATGTGCATAGTGCTTCAATCTTTCAAGACGAAAAGAGATCTGGAAATGAATAATAGTTTTGGTTGCACAAGAATCTGTGACCTGAATGCTTAAAAATGGTTAGGACAATACATTCATGTTATTTGTATTTTAGTGCAATTATCAATTGGGAAAGATATGTCAGGCATTTAGAAGGCAGAAGTTGTTATAAGAAACTTACAATCAATTTCACTAAGAAACACTTTAGGTAGGTTTTGGAATTATTAACTGATAGAAAAAGTGGAAAAATTTGCTCAAATTGACATTGCTGCAAAGTAAAAATGTTTGAACTCTTACTGTAGCAACAAAATTTCTCTCCTTAACAATCACATTAACATCTATTCTTGTCAGTGTCAGTAAGGGGAAAAAAATTCTTATGTAAGATTTTTTCTTTTTTTAAAAAAAATGAATTGAAATAGTAATGCTTAGATCTATTATTAAGATGTATCCTTGCACCCCAGAAGAGATTTGAAACTTTTTCTCAAAGTTGCTAAAAAGATTCAGTAAGGTGGATATTTTAGAGGATAAGGAGTAGTATGGTAAGAAATGGATGAACAACAACATTTTGTAGCTAGAATTGTAGCTCTGGAATGAAATGCTCTGTGTTTGGAGATGGAATTGGGGCATGCTATGAAACTAGGATTCATATCTGAATCCTGTCTGAGTCTGGGGTCTTCTTTGTGCCACCTTCAATATTCAGTGCTTTCATATATATGCTTTCCATACAAACTTCATCTTTCAAAATGATTGTGCCTTAGGAAACCTATTAACTATTTATTCACATTATTCTGTTTTGTATTATCAAAAATATTCCAATCTCCACATTTTCTCAGAATCATTTTTATTGTTTCATATTGCTAGGAAAGACTACAGCGGTTAATTTTCTTAAAGCTTTGTTTTCTGCTTTTATGTGACATTTTGGACATAATAATTTTTCATAACATTGTATTTAAAATAACTCATTAGTGCATGGTTCTTAATAATCTCCTTTATATCCAGCTCTAATATTCATCTTTTTACACGAAATCGTCTTAATGAATATAGATTATATCTTCTTATTTGAACATGAAGTGTACACTTTCTGTACATGCGTTTTTTTCCCAACAAAAATTCTCAACTCTCCCTTAATTTCTGAGAAACAGAAACAGTTTTTGCAACAGTATGAGACTGGACAAAGTTTATTGCAAATAGATTAAGTTTTGGTGCCCTAGTCTGCCATTTTCTTTCCCTAGGACAGAAAGTATGCTATTCTTTAATTAAAGAGTTGTTTGATACTTAACTATTTAGGTACATCTGATATCTTTACTAAAGACTGTTATTCTTACTTAGGTCAGTGTATGCCTGGTATTTTCAAAATTTATTTTTCCTTCTGTAAATACCAGTAATGTGCTTACTCTGAGTCAACATATCAAAATAGCTAAAACAATAACTATTGATACATCTAAATTTGAATTTTCCATCAATCTATGCAAATGTTTGTTTACCATTTATCATGATCAATGTGCATAAGAGCTCTAGGGAAAATAGTTCAATCATCACAGTTAATATAGTATTATTAATCTACTGTCATATTTGAGTCTGAAGTATGCTGACACTAAGAAAATAATTATCTGTAAAATCTATGCCAGGCAAAAAGATTAACATATTACTACTGAGAGCATAACGGCCATTTACCTTAGATTAAAATGGAGTTATGATTTATTTCCATACCTATTAGCTAGAACATATGAAAAACTGCTAGTCAATTAAAATAAAATAGAAAAAATGATCTTAAAAGCAAATCTTGTGCTTCATATATAATTTAAAGCATTGAGAATAATGTCAAAAACTCAGTTTTATAATTCAGTTAATTTAGGTTTCCAGGTGAAGCACACAATGGAAATAACCAACTGGACTGTCAGACACAGGTTTTGTTTCAAACTATGTTTGTGATTTGATTTTTATTCTGATAAAATATGAGTTAGAGTAAACTTGTATTATTATATTCTTTAATCATTAATTTTAGAGATTTAGCAATATTTCATAGGGAAATTGCAAATGACAATTTTGTTTAGCTGAATTGATAAAAACACATTAACAGTATTGCCAAACAAGTATTTTTAGTCTTAACTTTGCATTCTAACTCAAAAGAACTAAATATTTTTATAAAATAAAGATACCACTGGACTTTTGGTCAAGATGGCAAACTGGTAGGAGTGAGACTCGCATCCTTCCCGTAGAGAAATTAGGAATTCACCCTTTTTCCAGAAGCAAACATTGAAGAAAATTAGGCAGAGAGACCGCAGAGACACAGCAGCAATTGCGACAGCAAAGGGTAGGTGAAAATGTCCTGGTTCAGAGCTATGCCTCAGACTCAGACTTGGGATTCTGGCCTTGGTGGAGGGGGTGGAACTGCAAGAAGCACTGGATCTCTCAGGAATCTTGAAAGCAGTGGAAAGCCTGCTCAGTGGGATTGGGATACCAAGCTAGGGAAGAGGGTCTAGACACAGAATGTAAGAGGCACCAGTGCTCTAGTGGTTTGGACAGGAAGCTCATTAGGAAAATCAGGTTGGGTGCTGCCATAACTGAAAGAACCTAGAGGAATTGCCCACCTTCAAGGACTCCTACCAAATCACCCCAGAGCTGCAGGACCCACCAACTGGAATTCAACTCCCAGGCTAAAGGAGTAAGAGACTCCTAGAGGTGGAAAATGACAACCCTACATATTAGTGCCACCTTGTGAGTGTAGGTAAAACTGCAACCTGATTGCCAATTGTGGGCCAATAGCAAGATGATCATAGCAGTTGGGATGGGACCCTGGAGAAAGACCCCACATCCCCCATAGACTGAACTTTAGAGCAATGACAGGGGGCCCACATAAGAACTTCAATATATCCAACTAATGGTGATGCCACAAAGCTCAAGAAATCTGTGTCCAAACCAAGAACCAGGCTTACTTGGCTCAAGTTAATACCTTACACAAAGCCATAGCTTCAGGAAAACAATCCACAGGAACATGAATAGAATACCAAACAGAGAAAAGACACAGAAAAAAATGCACATTAAATGATGGCTCCAGTCATCCAAGGGAAAATCTTAATACAGCAGATGTCTGCAAAATACCAGAGGATGAATTTAGGACAACAGTGATAACCATACTTTGGAAATAAAGAAAACAAGGATAAGGAAATGAGAAGAACAAAAGAGATGGAGAAGAAGTGAAGTAGATCAAAAATGATGTCAAAGAAATAAAGAACGCAATAGTTGACCACACAATTAAATAGAGGTACTCAAGGATAGAATGAATGAAAACTACAGTAGAATCAGTGAGCTAGAAGATAGGGCAGAGGATTGTACTCAAGCAAACCAACAAAGAAAATGAAGAATGCAAATAAATGAAAACAACATTAGAGACCTATGGGATTATATCAAAAGAAACAGCATTCACATTACAGGGGTCCCAGAAGGAGAAGAGAGAGAAGAGGGGACAGAAGCTGTATTTGAAGAACTATTAGCTAAAAATTTCTCCAACCTGAAGACTGAAGCAAGCCTACAGATCCAGGAAGATCAGAGTCTCTAATAAACAAAACCCAAGCAGACCTACACCTAGACACATTGTCATCAAATGTCAAAAATACAAGATAAAGAAATAAACTTAATAGTACCAGAGAAAAATCAAGTCACATATGAAAAAGTCCCCATAAGATTGTCAGCAGATTTCTCAACTGACAGTACACAGGTCAGGAGGGAATTACATGATATATTAAAAGGGCTGAAAGAAAAGAATATTCAACCTAGGAATCTACACCCTGTGAGATTATCATTCAGAAATGAAGGAATGATTAAAAAAAAGTTTTCCTATAAGCAAAAGTTAAAGAAATTTATCACCACAAAACCAGTTCTACAAAAATTACTAAATGATACTATATAAAGAGTAAGGAAATACCGCTTAAAAAGATTGATTAGAACTATTCATCTATGTTCATTAGAGATATTGGTCTACTTTCTTTCTTGGTGAAGTCTTTGTCAGCTCTTGTGATCAGTGTGATGTTGCCCTTGTGAGATTGGGAGTGTTTCCTGTTTTTCAATAGTTTGGAAAAATTTGAATGGAATAGGTATTAATTCTTCTCTGAAGTTTTGATGAAACACATTGGAAAACCATCTGGGTCTGGGCTTTTATTTTTAGAGAGACTTTCAATTACCTCTTCAATTTCTTTGCTTGTGATTATTGCGTGGGACCTACTCAAGAACTTGTCACACATTATTTTATTTAAGGTAAGCCTATGATGTAGATTTTATTACCCCTATTTTATAGAGGAGAAACCAAAGCTAAGAAACCTGCTTAAGGTTATATAGTAGACAAGTGTCAGAACCAAGGTTCAAATTTACATTTTACGCCCAAATTCAATGTGTTTAATATTTTATCCTGTTTAGTTTTATTGTCATTGATATTGTTTTGTTTGTAAAGATAAAGATACCCAAAATTTTTGAAATTTGCTTTCAGCATGCTGTTTTTCTTTTTAGTTACCTTATTCTTCTTGATAATTCCAATTTTTAACTTTTCTAAATTAAGGAATTGTGACTCAAGCTTATATTATAAATTTTGGTATATTTTATATTCATTTTGAAGTTTGATTGTTTTGGTAATATCCAATATATTGTACTCTCCTAGTTTCTTTTAAAATAAATATTCAATGTGATAAATTGTCTTTCATCGTCCTAAAAAATCAAAACAAAACAAAACAAAAATGGAGTGGTAAAGGAACCTAGAACTCTGGTGGTGGATGTGGTATGAAGTGCACGCAGACTGAAGTGTGAATTCAATATCCTAAAAAACATATAGTGAAGTGAAATAATGAAAAATGTGTGAAGTATAGAATATATAAACATGAGTGTAACAATCATATAAAGAATAATCACCATATTGTTCAATCTTACCTGTTTTGAAATGTATGTAAATTTTAAAAAGCATATAAGTAATTTTTAAAAAATAAAATAAGATAAAGATGCCACTACACTATTGAATAAAAAATGATATCCTATTATAAATATATTTAGAAGTAGTAAAAATTGGAGTATAATTTTTCTCTATATTATTAGCTGAATCTAACTTATAAAGTTGATAATACATTTTTGAGATTAGATGCCTTAGGATGTCCTTATCTAAATCACACATATACATATTCACAGGGTACATTATGTCATCAGCAAGAAAAATGATAAAAATCCAGAAGGGCAGAATAGTTTCAGAACCTTTACTTGTAAAAGTAAGCTTTAATTGAGTTTTAACACGTTATTTATATTCATTATAATAGAAATCAGGACAATAAAATATTTAAATATTTACATAAATTACTGTCTTTGAAATATGGACACTACATTCCTTTTCTTATGGTTGAGAACTAATCTGTTTACGAAGTATGTGATAACCAAATAATTATTTTATGTTATTAGAACTTGGTTATTTATACCAATAATTTGCTATCACTGGAATTTCATCAATATCCTATCAGGAGCAGTTAAGTTATTTAATGTCCTATATCCTACTATTTGATGCATCCTATATTTTTCTTAACTTTCCTCCTTTCTCTTCCTCTCCTCATCCCTTAATTCTTTTTCCTTCCCTTCATTTCATATCATTCCTTCTCTTTTTTTCCTTCCCATATCACTCCTCCTTGATTTCTCTCTCTCTCTCTCTCTCTCTCTCTCTCTCTCTCTCTCTCTCTCTCCCCCCTCCAGTTAAATTTCCCTACTTCCTTTTTCTCTAAATTCAATTTTTGAGAGCCTACTCTTGGTATATGTATTTACTTTTCATGATTTAAATATTGCTGTGTCTTTAAAGCCTTAAGAAATAAAACTTCTGTCTCTTTCAATAGATTTTTCCTTAAGCACTACATTTTGTTCATTTTTATGTGTTCCTATTACTATACCCTCACCAAGAGACACTTGGAAGGTAGGGATAATATTAGTATCATTATATCTTTAGCTTTACTAAAGTTTCTGGAGGTAAGATGATTTGTAGTGAGTGCTTATTTTACAGAAAAACACATGTATTTTAAGACCATTTTCCTTATCTGTTAAAATAAGTTAATCCTGTTCTCATAAAGGACTTTCAAGTGTGATAAAGTAAGTTTATATAGAATAGAAGATTTTCCTCTTTCAGAGGTACATAGCCCACATGAAAGGATTACATATATAAGATGCCTTGGGATTTCTAAAACCCTATAAAAAGACAAATACATCAAATAAAACCAATATATATCTTGCTCATCTGAACCAAGAATTCAGAATTTCAATGTTTTTCTTCTTGTTGCTCTAGAACTTGGGAATCTCCTACACGCCACAAATGAGTCAGGAAAATACCTGACATTATATTGAACTCTATTCCTATATCTTTAGATATTAATTCAATCCAACAAATATTTTGATCTAGGAGCTGAACTATAAAATATTGACCACATAGCAATAATAATAACTATGCAACTATGGTGCAAAAAAAGAGCAGCAAAGCAATAAAAAGATATTGATAACCTTCTATGACTAGAATTGTTACTATATTAGGTATTTGTAGAAACATTTCTTGTGACTGTGATTTATTTATCATATAATAATATTCTGATTTTTATCATATAATGATATAATGAAATTCTGTATTCAAGCAAAATTATTGCTAACTTTGTATGAGTACCAATCTGTACATGGTTTATTTATAAGAAACACTATAGGTCATCTAAAAGTTCTTATTTAGGAAAATTAGGCAATTAATAGATTGATAAAATTTACATTCAAAAAATAAAATAATTTTAAGTATCATTGTCAATGAAGAATATTAGGAAGTGAAAGTAGGCTTTAAGTGGGACCTTAGTAGGAGAAATAACAACACTGTATTGATCAACTACTTCCTATCTGCCAGACAATGTACTAAATATTGAACTTTTAACTGTTTCTCATTCATATCACTTTAGACTCAATGAAAGCATACCACTATGTCCATTTTATACAGGACAAGATAGATTAAAAAAAAAAACAAGTAACTTCTATATTTTGAATCAGCAAGTAAATGTCTGGATAGAATTCATACACATTTATATGTGATTGATTTTAAAGTCTATGGTATTGATTACTAACTCTTCCACTTCTCATAGTAAGATGCCATCTTCATTACTATACATAAAATATTTTCTCTGTGCTTTTCCTGTCTCACTGGGAATTTGGCTATCTTTCAAGTTTCATTAGTTATTTGCTTAAAAAGAAAAGCAGGAAAAAATTTGAAAGGTGATTGCAATTCCATGAGAGTATTAATAATCAATAGTATAATAACAAAGTTAAATATAAAAAGTATAAAAAAAATAAAAGTAAAAGTAGTATAAAAACACTCCAAGAAGCCACCTTCAAAACATTATCAAGTCCTGAGGTCTTGGCTATTAAGAGGTCATTGAAAACCTACTAATTCCGTGTAATAGAATAGATAATGATTTTGATAAATACATAAAATCATTAACCAAGCCATGTGCCTTTGAACCACACTATAACAAATGACAAGAACTGAATGAAACGTGATCTTGCACCACAAATTTTGAACACACCTTAAGTATGACCAAGCACAAGAAAGGCTGAAACCTACACAGTAGACTTAGAATTTTCCCCAGTAAACTCCCGACACATTGCCACTCATTTTTTCAATTGAAAAAGTTTTCTGAGAAGTGAACTCAGAGAGGAAAAATGTTAAGCAATCTCATTACTCATTACAAATAATAAATTTTTCCTATTTACAGAAACTTTAGTTTGTGTCTTTCAGTTGATGTTTGCCAAAGGTAAGGATCCATTATACGACATAACAAGAGGACAGAGTGATGTTTCTGTTGGAAAGTAAGAATGTCTGACGACCTCCTATTCCTTTCTTAGTTATTATATATTACTTAGCCAAATAAGAAAAATAAAAATCTAGATATAATAACAGCAACCATATATTGAACACTTAGGTATGTGACAATCATTGTGTAAGTACTTTAAACAGATTATCTCTAGTCTTTGAAGCACTGTCTCAAAGTAAATGATAGTTTCTTGTTCTATAAATGAAGGAAATGAAATTCAAGGAGTTTAAGTGATCTGTCCAACCATTGGGTGGGATAACCTAGGGGGATGGGGCAAGAGACTGGACAAAGGAACATATGGTAGCCATGTAAATGAGGAGACCGGCAAGCACCAATCAAAAAACAAAAACAAAAATCCTACATTCCTGAGGTGGTCCAAGTGTCAAAAATAAACCAAATCTGACTCTACCAAAATGTAATTTAAGGTGGTGATGGGAGGAATTATGGAAATACTTTGCATAAGTATGTACTGAATGAGCAAGACAGGCATTGATGTTGACTGGAACTCAACCTAATTCTCACTGTCTCTTGAAGTGTTTGATTAATTAAATTTGTTTGATTAATTAAATTTCCCACTTTACCTTTAGTCTGCTGTGTCTAATATGGTAATCTTACAAGTTAGACACAAGAAATTGTCTTCTGGTCTTCTTTATAAGCTCTTACACTAACAGAAACTTTAGTTGTTGCCAGCTATTGCATATAAAAGCCTATAGAGAATAAAAATCCCATGCACTCTATTGCAACAAAGTAGTGGAGGAAAGATTGACAAAATCGAGAGACAGAAGATTCATATGTCTAGACAAAAAGGTGGGGGTCAAAGGAAATTTCTCTCATTTCTCTGAGGTTCTACACATGCTGGAAACATGAACAAATTAGTATTAAGCATAAATAATACACCCAAATTTTTTAGCATAGCTATGGAGATTTTACATTAAAATTTACATGGTGATCAATTCTAAGGTAAATGGAGTAGAGCAATTATTTATGTTCTGAGCTGAGGCACAGAAAGTGAACCTGGGATGCTGGGTGACAATAAAGTGTTTCACCAATGATTATGATAGATTTCTTAGCTATCACTCTTTACAGACAAGCTATATTTTAGATTAAGACTTTTCCAAAATACATTCTTCTAGATAAAAGAGACGAAAGGCCATTTCTGAATTAAGAGATGGGTGGAGGCCCATGGAGTGGCAGATGACTTACTTAAGAAAAGAACTAGTATAGAACTCCTTTACCTGTGGGGTTTTCCTTGACTTCTTTGTGTCGGAGAGAGACATTCATAAGAGATGAGTTTTAAGAAACTTGGGGTGTTCTTCAAATAATTATCAGCACTAGAGTATAATAAAGCTGTATTCCCCTGGATTATGAATCCATTATTTCTACCAATGAAGAAGTAACCCATTTAGAGGATATCAGAGATTACATGAATACTTAAGATTTTATTCTTTATAACAATATGTTCATTCTTACAATAACATTGTGAGATAGTAGAGATATGTATTTCTAACTCCAGACTATAGGTTTAATAACAAATATAGAAAATTTTAAGATCTTGCCAAAATTAATGTAGGTAATGATGAATAGAGAAAAGATTCAAATGCATTACTGGTTAAAACATTACCTTATGTTCTTATCTAAGAAAACTATCTTGTTGCTAATATTCTAATAATAATATTAATTGAGGTGAAGGTCAGTTAGATTCAAAGTAACATAAGTGACCAAAAACAAAAAGGAAAAAAAAGTTTTGGACTACTTTGTAGCCTCAGGCACCAGACTTGATTTGTATTCAAAAGCTATCATAGACACTAAGACTCTGACCAAGAAATGTCGTATCAATTGGAAATTACTGGTAAGTTGAGGAACAATACCTGAATTATCGTATTATCATGAAGGACTGTTGCTTATTCCTGAAACACATGTTATCAGAGAGATTGTTAATTTTCAGAAAACTCCTTAAATCCCTTTAGTTCTGAAAGTGACTCCCTGTACATTCTGATATTAGAATTTCATTTGTTCAGAGCTTAACTTGTAAATTGAAAGCTATTATTAGCTGCAAATGGTCAAGCTGGAATAAACATATACTTAACTATATATTTCTGAATGGGTTGTTGCTATCTTGGGGAAACATGAAAATCAAAAATTCAGTATATATTTTAGAGTCTGTTAGGATTTTTTAGATTAATGTGAAAATGCAGACTGAGACATAGGAAGAAAGAAGATTGATGCTTTCAAATGCAAATATGACTCTTAAGTATTAACGAATGGACAAATGACAACAAGCAGGAGATCTCTAGCGGAGAACTACAAGAATCTGCAGTATTTTCATCAGTGACTGGGATCATGACATAGAAGTTACCCTTTTCATATTCCGAAATGACAGATTTAGGAGATTTAGGAGGATTATCTTATATTTTCATGACAGTAGCAGAGTTAAAATATTTTGATAGTCTTGTATGATGGACTGAAACCAATAAAGAGGAATTAAAAATAAGTAAATATAAGATTATCCATTTAGATTAGAAACTGGTTACATAAATGTAGATGCAGAGAATTCTGTCTTGAAAACAGCTGCCAAATAAACTGGATGTCTAAGTAGGTGATAGAAGCCCATGATGAAGCATTACTGAAAACATAATTTCTAGACTGAGACTTGTTAAAAGCATACACCTATATTGTAGTGCTTTTTAAAATGAGAATTAAGATTCATTATTGAATCTTGCATTAATCAGTATGTTTTAATAAAATATTGTATTTTATAACTAAAGAAGAGTATAGGATAGATTGGGGTGGAAAGAATAAAATAAAAAATAAAAAAAGAGCACATTTTCAAGCAGAGAGAGAGTCATTTCTCTGTGGAGATAAAATTTTTTGACTGTTCAGATTACCTCTGTATGTCTAGTACATAAGCACTTTAAGAGAGCACAAATGTTTATTACATAAATACATTAGATTGCATGACCCATGAAATAAGCTAAATAAATGCTGTTCACTGATTTTTGATGAAAATTTTTTTTTGTAGTGAGTCATATTGAAAAATTCTAAAAGTCACAGCTTTCTGTCATTCTGCATGATTAAGACATTGGAGTATTGGGAAACCTAAAAAGATTGTGTGGTATATTAACCAATTATGAAGATTCAAAATGACATTTACCAGAATGAAAATGTGTAATACAGAAATATTACAGTGAGTGAATCTGACTCTGGGGATGTCTTAATGACTGTCAGTGCCAAAGCTGCTAAACAATACGTGAACTATATTTGTGGAAGTTACCTGAGTGAAGCCACTAGAGGATGAAGTCAGTCACTGTACAGCCCTCTCCAGTCAGAGGATTCCATCTTTCTCTTACAAAGTGTTTCTCTTGAGCACTAGTTAAAGTTCTTCTGCCCACCAGAGTCAGGAATTTTTAAGTGAAAAAAATATTTCAGCAACTCTTGCATAGAGACACATTTTAAAGAAAGTATTCATGTTATAAATAATGTGAAAATACAAAACAAAATTTTCACAATTGTTTCCATTCAAATAATTGTTTCAACACATTCAAGAATTGATGTGTTCTAATTCCAGGATTTGTTTTTGAGATTGTAACTTTTTAGGATTTAAATTCTTAAAACATAAAACTTACCAATTTATTTATAGATACTTGCATTTTGAAAGCAAATCAATGTGAGGATAGATACTGCAAGTCCTCCTGAATCTGTGTAATTTTAGTTAAATATTCTTTGTATAAAGATTATTTCCATATTTTAGAAAAATTAGAATACTTGGTTATTTGGTTGGTTGTACTGGGAATATTGTAACTAGTATTGAAAAGTAATACAGACAATAAATGCATTAAGATGACATAAATTATATCAATGTAGTCACTTTGTTGTCTCTTTGAGAGTGATAGAAAAATGGTGCCAAATCCTTGTTTGAAGTGGCCATCTTTGCCTTTTTTATTTCACCTATTTTACTTTAAGCAGAAATTATTATTCTGCATGTGGTATAGATAAAATTGAATGAGATTATTTTTTAAACAACCCAAATTCTAACTTGATGATTAGTGATATAACTTAACTAATTCTGGTCACTAGACTCTCATTAAATTGAGTGGCATCAACTTATTATTAGCTAAGTATTCAGAATTCAATAGTTCAAGCTTTGGTAGTAAAGAATTTTACAGGGAAATATAATAATTGTTCTTGGAGTCAGATTTATATATTACCATAATTTGTTACAAAATTTTTATTATCAGTTCTTTTTAAAAAAACACTTAAAATTTGGGGGAATTTAATTGATCTTTTCTGATTAAAGGCAATATGCAGTCTTTACAGAGTATTTTAAAAAGATAAAAGAAAAAGATTAAAATTAAATTACGTATATCAGTAGTCATATTAAACCCATTGGTATTTTTCAGTGCATATTCTTCAACTATTTTACAGATTTTTATTTTTGCATTTGGGAATAGATTAAGATTAATTTTGAAGCTAATAATTTTGCTTCAGTGATCTATTAGATTATTTTAAGCCATATTTTAAAAACATGACTTCTGTTACTCAATAAAATACATAGTATTTTGCAGTAAAAATTCTGTATTATCACAATCTTCCTTAATAGTCTTAATATAACACTTTCTTTTATCAGATAAACTCTAAAATAATTTTAGAGAAGAAAATGATGCCTAATTGGTATTTATTGAAATCACACACACACAGACAGATACACACACACACATAAACACAAATACACATATACGTAATTATAAATTGGAGGGGGGAGATAAACAATATTTATAATTTTCTTTTGCCCTATCTATGAAAATAGCTTATAACTCACATATATATGCATATTAAAAATAAGCTCCTGAAAATGATCTACATGTGCAATAGTATCTCTCTTATTATACTTCTTAATCAGTTAATTTGCTTACAAAATATTACAAGTTAATATGTTATTGAAATTTTACATTCTCTCAAGAGGGAAAAAAAGTAAAGAACAATCAAAGCACTACTTAAAAGGAAATAGAATATTACTATTTTGGGGAATATTCTGAAACTTTTGGCTAAATAAGCCATTAGAAATTTGTCACTCTGAAAAATACAAATGATTAGAATATGTATAAATTTCTCATAGTCAGAAAACAAATTTGCAATATAGAGAACTTTAATTACAACTATATTACATATAGTCATTTAAAAAGTCTTCAATTATTTTTATTTTTATTCTAAGTTAAGTCAATTTCAGTGTGATGTAATATAGGTTAGACATTGTTAATATAAAAATAGCTGACTGTTAGCAATGTTACATTTTTTTCATGTGATGGCATTTATGGTCTTGCAATTTTCAAATATTAAATTATGTGTAAAGAGAACCACAGATAAATGTACTCATTAAAAGAAAAAATTTCATCACAGACCTGAAAATAAGTTATCAAAATTATCCATAATTCCAGTATAGTTCAGAAATTTGAAACTATGTAGCAATGTAACTTACTGAATTAAATAAGAGAAAATTAAATACTGTATATGACAAGTTGAATTGTTTCAAAATGAAATTAAGCTAAATGATAAGATTATAGAAATTAAGATAAGGAATATGGTTTGTTTAAAATGTTATCATAAATATTTATTTTTATGTACTAATTTGGTATCTATTATGCATTTAGTAGAACTGCATCAACATGTGAAAACTCTTTTAGAGGGACTCATCAAGTGTCATGAAGGATTGAACAAAAAATGGCATTAAATTTCTCATTTTAGCAGAGAATACCTACGATTCTAAGAGAACAAATGTTGAGTTGCCATATATATATATATATATATATATATATATATATATATATATATATTAGTAGTTTAACTAGTGGCAGGGCAGCCAAAGGACCCCATGAGTTCTTTAGCACATGGCAACAGAAATTAAACAAAAGTCAAACAATGTCTTAAGACAAATTTATTGGGAGAAGAGAGTGAGAAAGACCACCTGTGGGGAAACAACAAAAGAGTTTAGGATCCATGTGTAGGGAGACATAGAGAGAGTCGAATTCAGAGCTGTTCATTTGGTTTAAGCAGGTTGAACCTTTGAGACAACCAAAGGAACATGGTTGTCGCTTTATTGCAGTTACATTAATAATTGATTCTGACTGGCATATCAGTGGCTACAATTGGATTTTATTCTTTCTTCTATTTCCAGAGTACTTGAGAAACATGCTGAGATCACAGGTTATCACTCTTCCAAAAGTGGCTCTCAAACCACAGGGTTTCACTTGATTAATTAGGTATCAGTGATAGCAAGAGTAGGTTAAGATTTTTTTGCAGATACCCATTGGTCAGAGGTCAGAGAGCTCCACTGTGTTTCTTTGAAGATAATACAGTAAAGTATATGCCATATGGGGTGGGGACTGGGTCAAAGGCAAGATAGGGACTCCATTGTGCTCAGTATTCACTTCTTTTAATGATGTTCAAAGAATACAATGCTGATTAACTGGTACTTATACATAATTTTAAAGATGGGAAATGTGGTGCTCGAAATAGAGGCATTAACAATGGGGAGGTTAATGATTTCAGTGAAAGAGGGGAAACCGGTAGGTAGGCTCTCTCACAGTGGGCAAGTTAATGGTTTCTAAAAGCAGTGATTTTAACAAAAGACTTTCTAGTTAAGGTTAAAGTACAGTGAAAAAGGGCCTGGACTACCCAGACCCTGGCTCCCATTCAGCCAGTCTCCACAAGACAATATGTTACAATGGGAGTGAGAAGTTTTTTGGAAAATGGTCCTGACTGACTAATGCTCAAAAACCACTGCCTTAAAACACAAACAAAAAATATGAAGAGCAAGAATGTCAACCAGGTGATAATTCAATAATATGGAGATAAACTACATTTAATATAATAAACTATTAGTGTCTTATTACTATTAGTAAATTCTTAGTAGTTCATTACTGTTATTAAGCATCTAAAATAACACATACACTCCAATGAAAAGAAAATTATTCAGAAATGTCAGGGACTGAGCTATGAAAAATGTTTACTGAATATATCTCTGTGCCAGGTACTATTTTAAGAGCTAAGAATAAAATCATTAATGAGATAAAGTCCCTGTTCTCATGAAATATTTTTGGTCAAACATTGGGTTAAGAGTTGTGAGGGAGTTGGGAGTGGAGAACTTAGCTAATAAATTTCTGTCTATTTCAAAAGAACAAACAAATGAAAAGAAGCAAGAGAATTTTAAATAATGATAAATGAATAAAGAAAAATGGATGGGAGAAAGAATAATTTATTCTAGTGATTTAAAAATGTTTTAGGAAATAAACATTTCATGACTGTTTTGTGAACACAATTCGCACTGACCTTAAGTATGTGCAAATAATTAGGTGCTACAATCTGAGTGTAATGTATGTTAGCAAAAGAGAATATTGAAATAAATCACAGAATATAAACTGAGTCTTCTCAGGTGGGTATTAATTATATTATATATAAAGCACATTGTGCATGTATTAAATATATTAATTACAGTATACGTTCTTGTTCCTATTCATTTTAAAATGTATTAGGATATGGATATTCTCTAGTAGCAGAAGAGTATGGAAGGGGGAACACTAGAAATTTTGTGGAATTTAGTAATAAACATGTCAAAATATTAATGGTCAGTTATCTTATTTGGAATATTTCTAGTTTGAGTAAATAAATTCATAAAGTTTTCCTTAGTATTATTGTCTAGGAACTGTACTAGGTTTTTTCAAAAACACAGTAGTATGAATGGTCTTAGAAATCAATGATTTGCTAATGTTAGAAGAAAGCAAATGCCATATAGAAAATATATATGATTGTAGGTATTTGAATGACTTGTGATAAAGGAAATCTTGGAGATATTTTATATTGACAAAGAATGAAGCACAATTATAAATATTTCTGAAGTGTGATGTGATTGATCAAAAAGGAAATGCACTAAAAATTAAGCATGGTAATTTGAAATATTTATAAAATTTAGTCACAAAACGTTAACTATGACATGTGATCACACACATAAGTCAAAGTTTGTTTCAATGTTTGAATAGGTGGTCAAATACAAGGCCTATTTTTTCCTTGTATTAATAGTTGATTAGCGAGTGTCGTTTACTTAAAGGATTTCAAATTTTTGTTAAGAATGTTTGATGGCTAACTGCATCACTGTATCTGTAAATTAAGATGAGGAATGAATGTGAAATCTAATATTTTAATAAGGATGATAATATAGCATAGTCATTAAAATATTTCAAAATTAAATATATTACAAATAGGTTCTTGCTCAGAAGTAATCTTATAAAAGAACCAGTTGTCTCCTTTGAGACAATTTGAAAAATATCTTTGATGATAAAAGACATTAACTTATTAATGTATAGAAAAGACCTAACATATTTTAGAGAGCAACAAAAAATACGTAAAAGTCAACCTCTTTCTAAGTAAGGATAATTGTATATTAAAAGATTAACTAATATGGTACAAATAAAAGTTAACTTTTTCAGGGAATCTGTCTAAATTCAGTTTATGTGGGACTCTTAAAAAACACAAAAATTAATTAAAACTCATCACATACAACATAGGAATTCAGCATTATCTGTAATATTATGAATTATACATGTATAAAGATTATTAATCACTTTGTTGTATTTTATTTTAAAACACATCAAGATTGTTATGCTTAAGAAATCCAACATCAGGATGGCAGATAATGGAAACATCTTAAGACAGACTTATACTTCTGTAGATAGATAAACTAGTCAGTTATTGATTTTTCCTACTAATTATATTCCTGGAAAGTATGGGTAAGCTAACTTTCATAAAAGATTAGACAGATTTATATATATTGATAGAATAAGCTCCTGAAGGGTAGTTTCAAGACATATAGGCAATGATTGTTCAACTTCTTGTTAAAGTCAATAGTTGAATGTTTGATGTGGAATTTTATAATAAATCAATCAGGCTGACAACTCCTGAATCTGATCATCACTCTTAAAAAAGGAAAACAAAAAGCAACTCAAAACCAGAGACCCACACGCCATGTATCTCTCAATGTTACCAATAAAACATACACATGCTACAATGGTACATGTATAGGAAAGAAAAGTAATCCTGAATCTGAGTACCAGTTTATAGACAATAAGGAGGCTAAAGGTTTGCATTAAGATATATGATGGAGTTGTTATCAGTCAAACACAGAATTCAGAAAATTCTAAGAGTACACAAGCAGAACTGACTATAAAATGACATGAAAGGAAAAAAATACACATATAAATGGAGAGTACTACAAAGAAGATTTAAGGATAAGATATAGAACAACCAAATAAAGCACATAAAACATACTTTGTTTTTGATTTCATCACCAATCGTAGAAGATATATGCAAGGTTATCAGGAAAATTAGAAGCAGAATAGGTATTAGATTATATATAGAATTTCTGTTCATTTTGAAAGATATTTTGGTTTGGTTACATTTAAGCTAAATGTCATCTATTAAGATACAAAAATATTTTTGCTGGAATAATCTGAAATCTGAGATTTGCTTTAGAAGAAAAGTGAAACAAGCATAAAAAATGTGTATGTGTGTTGTCAAGGGAAGGGGAAAGATGAACAATGACAAAATGTTGGCTATTGCAGAAGACATAGGAGGAAAAAAAATGTCTCCCCAAAGATATAGATCTTAATTCTAAAAAATTGTGTTTTGTTATATAACAGATGATAATTAAGGTTGCAGATGAAGATTTGCTCATCAACTGAACTTGACATGAGGAATTTATCCTAGATGATCCTGTAGCAGGGGATGGGGGAGGAGATGGAAGAGTAAATTAATATAAGGGTCCTTATAAGTAGGAAAGGAATGACAGAAAAGGGAACACTAAGGGTATGACAACATGAAAGGGACTTTGCCTAAAGTTACTGGCTTTAAAGTTAGAGGAATGGTAACAGAAGGCATCAGGTAATGACTAGAAGATGGAAATAAGAGATTTCACCTGAGTCTCCAGGATGTGAACATAGTCCTTATTTTTATCCCTTTAGGACCATTTCTGACTTCTGGCTTCTAGTACTATAAAAATAATAATTACGTACTGTTTTAAGTCACCAAGTGTGTGATTTTTTTCAGAGATATATGAAAATGATTTACTAGTTTGTACATACATATGTTTCTTTAATATTTCCATTTTGTTTTTATTATAAACAATCCATTATGAAATAAAAAAGTAAGATAGTGAATAAAATTTTTATTACCAATTTTGGGGTAAAATTCCAAAGGCATAATACCGAAAAACTCAATTATAATATCTTTTTTATATAATATGATGAGTTATGAAGATTTCCCTAATATATAGTTAGAAATGGAATACTGTTATAATTAAGTAACATGATATTATTAAAGAACAAGTAAAATGAGTAGTGCCTTTATGACAAGTTTGTGATGTAACATTTGTAAAAGCATATGTATCAAACCATTAAAAATCACACAAGCATGATGGTGCGTAATTTCTATACTGTACTTTTAATGAGGCAATTTTGATGTGCAAAGTTGTATATTTAGATGTGCAGGTTCTCTCTTCACTACATATATGTATCACACCACAACCACCAGCTAATTTCTTGTAGTCCTCCAGGACTCTGCACTGGATTCCCACTACCTTGTGCTCCAATGTCCATTCCCTTGTCCTCTGGCAACCTCAGTTCTGCAGTTCTCTTGTCAATGTCCAAGGGTTAGTTTTTGTTTACTGTTTGTTTGCTTTATTTATCTGTATTGCACATATAAGTAAGATTATTTAATATTTGTTTTTCTCCTTCTGACTTATTTCACTTAAAACTATCCCCTCTACTTGCATTCATGTTGTTGCAAATGCCAGGATTTCATTTTTAGGATGGATATATATATACACACATATATATATTCTTTATCATATATCAGTTTATGGGAATGTAGGTTATTTCCATTTCTTTATTATTGTAAATAATGCTGCAATAAAAAGGGGGAGTATTCACATATCTCTTTGAATTTGTGTTTTTTTTGGCGAATAGAAGAACAATGGAATCATTTGGAATTTCCATTCTTAATTTTTTGAGGTGCCTCCATAATATTCTACATAATGATTGCACTGATTTAAATTCCCACCAACTGTGGAAAATAGTTTCCTTTTCTATAAATCCTTCCCAACACTTGTTTCCCATTTTTTTGTGAAATAGCCATTCTCACAGACATAAGGTCTCATTGCTGTTTTGTTATTTTACTTAGAATATATTGTTAATTTTGGAATTTTGGAAGTGATATATAGTTAATCCAATAAATCCCCCTATGATTAGCACATTTTTAGACCAAAAATGTCAAAAGCTGATTCCTATAATTTTCTTAAATTATAGTTTAATGTTATAATATATAATTCAATCATATATTCTGATCAATGTTTTTATCTGTCATAAGGGGACTTTTGCTTGTTTGTGAGGAAACGTACAGGTAGGAATGAAGGTGAGCAGAGGCAGGCCGGCAGGAAGAGAGGAAAAGAAGCAATTTATATATTTACTTTATTTACTTGTCTAACTTGGTTGTTGCCCTCAGACCAGAATGTGAACCTGAGACCTTGGGATATCTATGGACTCTCTCTGGAGGACTTAGCTATTAAACCATCAGGGAGATTTTTACTTTTTGAGAGTGGGGATTATTTTTAATGTATTATCTGGAAAATAATTCCCTATGTCTTCTAAGAAATTATTTCTGTTTCAGCACACTAAAAAGATTACACAGCTCAAAGTAAATGATACTTATTACAATTAAATTTCCCTTTAAAAGACATTTTTAAGTAATCATAAGTCTGAGAACAGAACAAGGGCTCATGCCTCCTTACTTCATGAAACTTGCAAAGTTATCTTTATAGCCATACATTAGTTACAATATAAACTGAAATAAGGAGTGAGGAAAGATAATATCAAATTTATCATGAAAATTTATATGGTACTAAAAGTAAAGGGAACAGGTATATTTTTAGTCATATAATGGATTTTGGTGAAACCATGTATCCCTGTATTTGCTTCTAAGGCAACAGTTAGAAAATGGCCAAAAATTACTTTGAGCAGAGAGACATTTAATTCACTTATGAATTGAATAATCCATTTGGCTTATTTCAGAACTGTGCATTCACACATATATACTGTGTCTCCAGCAATAAATGCATGTAGTGATATGGTCATTATGTATGTCTTTGTAATTAACATTTAAAGGCAGGAATAAATTTGTGAGTGGCTACCTCAGAAGGGATATTTAAGCTTGTTTTTATGTCTACACTAATTCTGTCCTGTGCTTAGCTTTTCCAGGGAATTGCTATGGAATTGAATTACTTTGCTTCTAAAATTAACCAAGAAGAGCTACCAAATTCTTGGGCAAGACTGGTTGTTTATTAGCCTGGGAAAACGACACCCACAGTAAGAATCTTCAATTTGTAAATAAAACACTGATGAATGAGCAGTAAACTGGTGAAAAAGACTACTTCTTGTCCATGGGGAAATACTCAGGGCCAAATGTGTTGAAGTTTTATGCTAATATGAAATCATTTCCAGCAAAGTTTTGTAATCTAAGAAATTGGTACCAACTTATTTATGTAGTTAAACAGCAGAAAAAAATTAAAAAGTGAAAATGGTTTAAGTAACATCTGTTTAGAAGAGAAGTCTGGGATCATTAAAAATGTATTGAATTTAAGATAATTAGTAAGAATACAATCAACACCATTTTTCTCAGAGATATGACCTTAATAAAAAGTGGCTTGTAGTGATAGCTGAAGAGGCTAAAATGGAACAGCATCCCAAGGCTCACGAGATGCATGCCCCACCTAAAACAGAGAAGCCAAACACTTTGGAGAATACCTCACGAAGATGTTCTTCTAACCGTGCAGTCCATTCCTTAATCGAAGAAGCATCTCACTTCCTGGGACTCAACCTTTTTCTTAATCCAGAGTGGTTTCATTGCTACTGCCTAGAAAAATGTAGAAAGAAGGAAATGTATTTCTACTTCAGAGTAAAGATGACCTGTGGTGACCTTCCCCTCCTCTGTCCCAGACAACTCAGGTGCTGTATCCATGCTTCAAATCAGAGTATAAATCATTATCTTCTTCAGCTACCTCGGAATTCATCACCATGTAAATTTTCCCAATGTATGCAATGGAACTTTTTCTTTTACTAATTCTTCCTTATGTCAATTTGTTCATTTGTCCAGCCTGTGAAGAGCCTCAGAGAAATGGGTAGATTTTTCCTTTGATGCCCAAAGAGTGGTGATTAAAGCTTATCCTTCTTATGGTAGAAAAAATAATGTTTGCCTTGCTATGAATTAAGTGGCAAAAGTGAGAGAAGATTCCCAAAGTCAATTCAAAATTATGAAGAATATTTATCATATCATATATGTAGTACAAAGAGAAATAGAGAGAAAAAATGAAATTTAGTAAATATTCCTTTCAGTGTTGAAAACATCAGAATGTCCACGGTTCCCAGAAGAAAGTGTAAAAGATAACTCCCTAGAGCCACTCCCAAAGATAACTGCAAAATAACCTTAGATAATACCCTTGAGAGTGAGCAAAACTAAGTAGGATACTATGCACAAATGGAGTGCAAACAAAATTTCTATCTGACCATATGTTGGGGGCATCTACCTGGTGGTTGACATGTCATGTTCTCATGACATAAAGTGAGACAAACAGCAAGACTATCACTTCCCATTGTAGAAAACGTTTCTATAACCAAAGTTCTTTCCTGTAATCTGAATTTAGAAAGGGACAGTGTGAAATTGCATCATTCTTTCTTGACCAACATCATAAATGAGATTTAAGTGATGACTTTACAATAATTCTTACATTTGCTGGCTTCCACCTGTTTCTGGATTTTGGTACATAGGCTTTAGCATGAATGAGGTGCGCTAGTTCTCATTCTGGTCACCAGAAACTGTAGAGAAGGAAAAATAACTTTCCTTCAACCATTTATAGTGACTGCTTGACTGAAATTCCTTTTTCTTTAGGACACCTTCAAATGGAAAAGCTTATCTAAGATGACTAAATGTTCTCCACTGTGGACATGGTAATGTTATGCTACTTGTTTAGCCTAAAATCAAAATTTTACTCATCGGAGACCCTGTCCAACTGAAGTCAGATGAAGTCGAACCTTGGACTCATACCAGGTTGTAGTAGAAACCAGTTTAATCCCAGAACCAGTTGCATTTTTAAGTTGGACTCAGAATGAACTGTAGAACAATTTTTGTTTTAAATTGTACCCAGTTTGACCCAAGTGGTTTTTGCGCTTAGTTGGAAATAAGAAATGCTTAAAATCTGAAAGGTCATAATTAAAAATCTACAGAGCTAGGATCAGGAACCCAGACAGATTTACTAGCAGCATCAAGAAAGAGGGTTGCCATATGACCAGGTCCTCATTTCTGGTGTGATGAAACTCCAGTGATTCCAGTTTCAACTCTAACAATTAGGGTAAGTCTAGCTAGAAAGCAGAAAGTTGGAGCTATTTAAGAGTCCCCTATGCTGCTAACTCACTGCTCTTTAGGGTATTGGTAATCTATTACGATTTGTGCTTCCTTAACTAGAAGATAAATGAAGGCATATTAAAAGTTTTAAGTGCTTGCTTAAGTAAAAAAATTGATTTGAATTTGAGAGAGCCAAACTCAAAATGGTGAGGAGTGACATACTGATAGAAGTTTTGATTTTACAGAGAAAAGACAAAGTAAAGGAATTTCTGAATAATTAAAGTTTGTCTAGTTGGCTCTTGGTGATAGTCCAGCATTTATTTTTTTTGAAGCTTGAAGCATTTAAAAGCTTAGCTTTTGATACATAGGTCACCACAGCATTAGTCACCATTCTCCTTATATAGTTAACAGAGAAAATTGGAAAATTGTTCCCCATCTCTGACTTTCAAGGCAGGATTCATATTTTTGCTTTAGGCAATTCCAGTCTGAATAAACTATAGCTAGTAATAGGGATAAAAATATACTTTAAACTTCTTGACATAGGTGATTACAGTGATTGTATTTAATTTTTTGTTGTTATTTTCTGAATTTGGTCATCTTCCATAAAGTAAAAAATTTAAAAAGTCCATGAAAAATACTACTTTGCTTATAATTGTTTTCTGTTAATATATCATCACTGTAACTTAAAAAAAATGAAATTAATGAATTATTCAAATTTTAATTAGTTAATTTACCTGGAATGGAAAAATCTCATCAAATTAATAGAGGGAAAATGAGAAAATATTTTTAAATTTAGTAATATTAATGTGCCAGTTTTAGAAATTCAATTTTCATTTGGAAATCCTATACATAGTCTCTATATGGTAGCAGTCAAAATGACTCTAATGAAGCAAGAAACGATTCTTCTCAAAAAAATATAACTAACCCATACATATAAATTAATTGTAATTTTTAAATTTACAATTGCTTTTTTGATAGAGTGGTATTTTATTTTAATGTTATATTTAATATATAATATAATTATATATAATATAATATTATATTTAATATCCACAATTTTGACCATTAAGGATATGTTTATTTGATTAATTGCATAATCAAAGGCCTATATTCCTGCTTAAAACAATAGGTATGCAAACTGCTGTTTCATATTCATCACGATGGACAGAAAATCACTCTGGTTCATCTTTCAAACTACAAAAAAAAATTAGAAGAGCAATTCACAAACCAAAGTTCATTAACTCCTTGTTGACTATTATAAGTTGAGGTAATATCTTTTTCACAAAAAGTTTTATAATGATTCTGATTCTGTATTCACTAAAAAGGAATATAGCTATTAAGTACTATATATATAAACTACTGTTAAATAAATCACACAATTACCATATGTTTTCTTTTTTTCTCTCTATTTCTATCATAAATGTATATACATATATATATATATATATCCTCTCCATTGCTCCCACCCCTTCTCATCACCATATTGTTTTTTAAAATTTGTTTTACTCTATTTGATCACTATAAGTTAAAATTGCTCTGCCAAACTACTGTTGATAAGAGTAGAATTTCTCCAAATTTTTAGAAACTAGGAGATGAACTTTCTATATACTTTACTATATATGATTACTGTGTTAGGAAAAATTCTTAGTAATGCCTTCAGTTAAAATGTCATATTTAAAAAAATCTGTAGTCAACATCCTTTTGAAGTTTCATTTCACTATATTTTTGCCATATTGTATAGCAGAGGGGAAAGAAATTTGAAGGAAATACAAAACTTAAAAATATTAGCAAATATTGCTCTAAATCAGTCAAAAGAGATGCCTTAGAAAAGAAGTTTAGAAATATATAAATTTAAATGTCCTTATCATGTTGTTCATAATTGAATCCATTACTTCAAATAATACCAGGCCAGTAGAAATAATAGTCTGAAAAAGAAAGATAATTTTGAATAAAGCTCTAAGAAATTCTACCATGAATGGTTAGGTACAGGAGAAATTTTTAAGAGGAATGAACAGGAAAATGTGAATTAGGAGAAAATGAAGAAATTATGGTGTCATAAAAGTACTGGAAGAGTTCAAGAAGGAACAGGTGGTTAGAAGTAGATGTCAAAATGTTCTCAACATTGTAGAAGTTATTGTCAACTAATTAGAAAATGGTACAAAACTGAAAATCTGAGGCTTGCAACAAACAAAAAAATTAGGAAATGATGTCTGATCAATTAATATATAAAAATATACTGTTATTAAAATATTCTCAGGCCTGTAAATTTACATAAAAGTGTTTAAGTTAAATAACTTTAAATTTTAAGTTAGGTAAAAATTGAAAGCATTACTTTATTTTGGTGCCATAATGTTATTGACTGAATTAATGAGAACAGTTTCAGTGAAGTAGTAGGATTTAAGTTTCAGGGGAAGGGAATTGTGGAGTGAGAATAAGTGGGGGATAGTATGCTACATTTGTACTAAAATTTGACTATGAAGACATGGACAGATTTTTTTAAAGCACATTCAGGTCTTACTCAGAACTATCTACTAAGTACCCAATAAGCTTGCAAACATGCAGTAAGGATAATGGAGTAAATTGAAAGTCTGTAAGACTTATGTTAGAATTAGTGGAATAAGAGGTCCTTGTAGACACAGAGATGATGAAATTGAGAATGGGTTATGCATTCCTATAGAAAAAATAACACGGATATTGGATTAAGGTAGAGATTACATACACATGTTGATGTTAGAAATAAATATGTGTGTTTTCGAGGAAATGGTAAAGGGGACTTGTGATGGTGGTAGTGATGCAAGAGGTTAAAAATGACAATTTGCACACAAAACACTTTAGGCAAATATACTTTTTTGTTTATGATAACAATATTTCCAGTTATTTATCTTTGTTTAAGATTTAGCCTTTCTAAAGAGAGCAGTGTACAAGCAGTGTATAATATTCCATTTTATCCATAAATGAAAATAATTGCACAGATATAACCATGAGAATGCTGAGTATAGAACATACTGTGATTAAAGATAATCTTTAATTCATTGTATAAGTAGTAAATACACTTTATTAAACTGAATGTTAGATGAGACCTGAACAATGAGAAAAATTTTAGTTGGAAATATGTTGCTTCTAACAAAACATATTTGGAGAATCTTGATGGAGTAGATAGGTCCTCTGCCTCTAAAAGAATGCAATCACATACATCCCAAGGAATTGGATTCACACCCTGGGAATGGGGAAACAACCTTTATGAAAAAGCAAATAAAAATAAAACAAAGTGTTTCTTCCTCTTCGGTCTACCTGCCTGCTTAGTGGTCTTCATTCCTGCCTTCATGTTTCCTTAAAAAACAACAAACAAAACAAAACAAAACAAAACATAATATTACTTATATCAAAAATCTTCCATATTATGCTTCATACATCGGACTATATTTAGCTGCTGTTTGAAGACTGTGAGACTTCAGAAAAAGATTTAAAATCTCACAATCTGCTATTAGGATACTAGGTAGACTTATTGCAACATAAGTAGAAATCTTGCCAGTTCTATTAAAATAAGCAACAAAACTTGTGTTCCTAAACTATTATGATTGATTTTTTAATGAATAAACATTTTCTATTTTCTATTATCATTAGTTTTTCTAAGAAATGTGAAAGTGCATAATATTTTACTCACCTGTGATTTGTCAACTAGTCTAAGATAGATATAAAGCATTGAACATATTGAATCATTTTTAATATTTCGCATCCAATTTCCTTTCCTTTTCATTCCTCCTGCCTCAAGGAAGTCAGAATCATTAATTTTCATCTGTATTATCAAACATTTTATACATATGCATGCATCCATGAACTTTTTATTTTTCCGTAGTAAATTTTAAATTTAAATATTTTATAATATATGGTTCTTTATTAATTCTTTCGTTTTGACAATCTCTTGTGCAGTATAATTCAAGTTCATAATTTTTATGAATTGTCAGTTTTTAATTATACTATTATACCATCATGTATTATAACTTCTTCTAGAAAAGGACATTCTGGTTGTCTCCAAGTTTTAAAAATCTTAGAAATGTGGTCACCATGTATATTACACATGTCTGCTTAACATAAGTGCAGGTTTATCTTTCAAGTATATATTTAGAAAGATAATTTCAGCATTGTTGTGGATCACACATTTTATTAAACATAGCAACTTGTTATGTTTCATTTGAACTGCTTTTCATTAATAATAATAATTTTATAGTAATAATAAACTTGAAAATAAATAAATATAAATTCTAATATTTATTATTAGAATATTTTACCTAAACAAAATTAGACATAAATATAATTTACATTATATTCAATATAATTTTGCTGTACTAAATTATATAATTGTCATTATTAGTTCATAGTTTTGTGAAAGATACTCTAAATACCAAGCCTTATGACGTGTAGAAAATATATCCTCTTAGATTGCTTGCTTGTGTCTCTTTTTTGTTTATATTTTATAGAAATATAGATGGTTTTTAATTTAATATGGCCATATTTATAATACTTTTATGCTTTTTGAGTTTTGTTTAAAAATATTTGCAAACCAATATTTAAAAAACTATACCCATGTTTTATATTTTGCTTTACATAGTTTAGCCTTGTATTTACCTAAAACTAATTTTGAATGTTAAAATAATTATTTTTTCAGTTAGAAAACTAAGCACACTTCATAAAATATTCAGATTACACCACCAGTTTTGATTGATCAAAAGCATCTTTGCTATGTATCAAATATTTGTACATAATTGAGACATATTTTGATTTATACTTTGATCATCTGGCATCTTTGCTCATTCCAATGCAATCCAATATTTTTTAATAATTCTAATTTTTGATGTTTTGATACTGATATCAATTCAGGCAAAATTATGAATGAGTTTAAAGTTCAAGGTTTAAATTCAGTCTGTGTCACCATTTGTAATTGGACAGTTTATTATCTTCATACTTCTTTTTCTCCTTTTAAAAATGGGGATTATATAACATAATTGTTATAAAGATTAAGTAATATTTTAAACATAAGCATTTAAAATAATAATGGCAGTTAGAAAGTATATCAGTGTATGAATTATCATTATATCATTGCTATTATTGACACAGAAAATCATTTCACGTCTTATCTCCAATACACTGATTATTGTCCATTACACATATTTTTTATCATGAGTTTTTCAAATTTCATGGGTATAACCAGTCAGTATTATAAACGGAATTTCAGAATTTTGCAGGTAGATTTTGAAGGAAGTAATTTAGTTACTCTACAGAGTCCTCCATCATGGTAATCATCTCTTTCATTGTATTTTTCTCCCCTTTGAATTATTCTTCCCTCTCTTTCTCTTCTTAAGAATGGTCTTCTGTCATGATTTTTATAAAATATAAACGTTTTAATAACTTTGTTAGATGTAATCATAAAACTAAATAAGTATTTGAAAAAGTCATTTTAACTATATTGTCTCTAATTCTGTTATTAGAAAATAATTAATTTTATATAATAATGTTGGAATTTATTACAAATAGACCTAATACATTAAAAAAATTTATTTAGCCAACATATTTTGTTAAAAGCATAATGAAAATATCTTTAAGAAATTAGAATTTTCTTTCAATAGTCATATATTTTTCTCTTTGTTATCCACTTGTATACATGGACCCTCAAAAATAATACTGATCATCAGTAATGAAAACATCAAATATGTCTTTTTATTCTTGATCGTAAAATATTACTTTATTTATTTGTTCAACAAATTTTGCTGGTAAATTCTTGAAAGATATTTATTCAGTCTGGAATTTTCAGATCTATTTTTAGTCTGCTAAGTTTCTTCATTTTCATAATCACATGCTGAATTTCCTAATTAGATATGAATTACCTTGAAGCATGGATTATTTAAAGCATACTGCCAAATTTATAGATATTTTCTTCTTAAATTTTCTATTATGCTTTTGAATTAAATTTTGATAACAAAATGTGGTCCGTGTACTGTCAGAAAATTGCTAAGATTTACTATAAAATTTAGAATGTGACAATTTTTATGTGTGGATTTGATGGCTAGTTTATTGATACCTGATTTTTTCTGTCTCTATTTTGAGATTCTAATATTATTTACAGCAGTCAAAAGATCAAGACAGAATTTTAGGGACTATTTTATGAAAAAATATAACAAACATGAAAAAAATTAGAAGTATTTTTGTATTTTATATATATTATAAAATATATAATATAAAATCACAAATGACTATCAGAAAATGTATTTGTCTAATTTAATCTAGCTGTACAATTTTTTCATCGTTGAGTACTATTGAGTTCTATTGTTTGTTTTAGTACCAATTATTATTTAACATTATGATTGATATTGAAAAGTAGTACAATGCTGGTTCCTGTTTTTCTTTTTTTAATTTCTATGACCTCTGTCTCTTCACTGGAAAATGAAACCATTAACATATATCATAATAATTAATTATTTTGGTGGTGCTAAAATTTTTGTCACATCTTTATTCTGTTATCCAGCTTTTTTCAATCTCTGTTTTTGTCTTTAGAATTAATACATTTTTCTTTTCTTCTTGTAAAGTTTAAAGATGCATAATCTATTTCTACTTTTAGTAATGTATGCTCAATGCACACATACATGCATATTTATATGAATTTCTATATGTAGATATGCAAACATACACAGACATCCTATGTTCACCATTAGCTCAATATTCTCACAAAATGTGAAGCAATTAGAATCTTAGAACTTAAAGGGTTTGCTATTTCTTTCTGTTTCTTCTTAAAGACTGATATTTGTCTTACACGCTATTGATGTCTAATAGCTTAGCCAATGATATTTATCACCCTAATCATTTATTGCTATTAACACTTTTGTTTAAATTTTTAGATTACCAGTCATGTCTTGATCCAGGCTCAGTAAGCCGACTAGTAGAGAGGAAAGCGCCACCACTTACAGAAGAAATCCATTGACACTGTTTGGGACAAACTAAGAAAAAATTATTTAAAATAATCAGTATAAACAAGATGAGAGATAGGAACTATAATCAAACACTGAAAGCCAAAAGGAAGCCCTCAGAAAAGAAATGACAGTTCAAATTAAGTATTATAGCAAGAAGATTGAGGCCATAAAGTATCATCAGAAATGCTAGAAATAAAAATATAGCTGATAAGTTGAAGATAAATATGGAAAGCTCCATAAACAGACTCTATCATACAGGGGAATGAATATCATGAACTGAAGATAAGATTATAGTGGAGAAATTTATGGAAGAGGAGAAAAAAACATGATTGAACGAAAATGAAGAAACACTGTGAGGAATATCAGATTCCACGAAAAGAACAAATATAAGGATAATAGATAATCTGGAAGTAGCAAAGAGAGCAAGAACAGAAGATTTATTTGGAGAAGTAATAATAGAAAATTTCCCTCGCATATCACAAAAATTAACTATGTAGTTTAAACAAGCTGATATAACGTTTAAATTTCTAAATAAAGCTACCTGTGCCAGGACAAATCATAGTAAAACTAGCAAAAGCCGAAAATAAAGAAAAAAATTACTCAAAGATTTTAGAAAACAAGAGAACCTAAAAAGCACTCATCAAAGCTGCCTTCAAGTTTATCAGCAGAAACCCTACTGATCACAGAGAATGGAACAGCATCTTCAAAATACAAAAGACAAAACTACCAATGATGAATACATAACCCTGCAAAAACATCATCATTCAAATATGGTGGAGAAATAAATGTCTTTAATGATAAACAAAAGTTGATTTTTTTCTGTCACCAAGCCTGTCTTTCAAGAAATGTTGAAAGGGATTCTAAAATAGGAAAAATGAGAAAAACGAGCTACTAGATTCTGAGAATGGTGATACAGAGTAAAACAAAATCAGAAACAGAGACAGAACCAACAGGAGAGGAGAACAGCAACAATAATAACACTAAAGGGAGAGACAATCATGGAGTCTCTATGGATACATAAAACATGGTATGACATCTCATATATTACTAATATTAATACAATTTAAAAAACTATTCACATAGGAGACACAAACACAAAACTCAATCCTAAAGAGATAGATAGCTGTGAAGAAGATTAAACTGAAAGAAAAAGTACTGAAAACCATCGTAAGGAAAAAGAAGTTAAAACAAATGGGAAAAGAAGCAACAGAGACAGAAACTAACCTGTAAATGGCAGCAATAAAGCTCTGGATTCAATTGTTACACTAAATGTGAATGGACAGAACTCACCAATCAAAAGACAAAGCCTGGATCCCAAAAAATTACATCACAAGAATATGCCTAAGAGAAACTCATATCAGATCCAAAAATCAACAGGTTAAAAGTCAAGGATTATGGAAAAATATATCAAATATTAGGGAATAAAGAAAATAATGAATTAGAATATTAATATCAGGCAAGATAAACTTGCACCTAAAAAAGTTAAGATAAAAGAATGCACACTATATTACGGTCAAAAGTGTAACCATTAAGATGATATAATTGTCATTAACATATATGCAGCCAATTCAAGACCACCTAAGTATATCAGAGAAATGCTGACAGAGCTAAATGGAAACAATGAGAGTAACAGTAGTAGGAGACCTGAATACCCCATTTACATAAATGGATAGATTCTCTTAGCAGCAAATCAAGAAAAAAGATCCTAAATTGAGCTATAGATCACATGGACCAAATGATATATACACGGACAAAATTAATATGTATTCTTCTTAAGAGTTCATGAAGCAGTCGCAAAGATAGAACATATTCTGAGACACAAAAGAAGTCTCAATAAATTTAGCAAATATGATATGATAGAATCCATCCACTCTGACCACAAGGTGTTAACACTAGAAATTTATCTGAAAAAGAAACTGGAAAAGCTACAAAATGTGGAGCCTGAACAACATGTCTCAGAACAGCTCCTGGATCATTGAAGGAAATAAAGATGAAATAAAGAATTACCTGGAAACAAATGGAAATATGTAGATGAACTGCCATAACATGTGGAATCTGGCAAAAAAAGTTCTGAAAGATTATAGTTACATAAGAGCGCATCAAAACCATGAGACAGCCTATAAAATATCTAACCACATACCTTAATAAGCTAGAAAAGGAAAAACAAAACCAATTTTAAGTAGGAAGCAAATTACAGATAAATATAATTGATGACTATTTTCAGCAAAATCCAAGCAAACTAAATTGAAGAAAACATTAAAATACATGCAAATTTTGATTAAGTGGGCTTATTTCCACAAATGCAAGCATCATTCAATAAATGTAATCCAGTCACTGTAATGTACTACATCAACAAAAAGAAAATCAAAAATCATATGATCATACCAATTGATATAGAAAAACCATCTGACAAGATTCAACACCATTCGTGGTAAGAATCCTCACCAAAGTAGAATAAAAAGCACATAATGCAACCAATATATGACAGTGTTCCAGTCAAGATTATACTAAAATGTGGACTGCTATAATGAGCTAAAGACTAACTTGCTTTCAAATAAAAACAGTTTATGTGCATTAGAAGCATGCTTGTAAAGCTCAAAACATAACACCAGAAAAATAACAAAGAAAATAAATTTAGAAACCAAGTACAACATAAATGCTTTCAAATTACCTAAGAAGGGAAAGAGAATAACAGAGGTCCTGTCTGCAACAATACCTATAGTGCAACTCACAAAATGACAATAAGCAGTTGCATAACAATAGTCACCCTAAATGTTAATAGATTGAATTCATCAATCAAAAAGCAAAAAATGGCAAAATGAAAAAAAAAAAAAACAGACTCCAGCTTTCTGAAGCATTTAGGAGACCCATCTACATTTGAAAATAAACATACTCAAAGATATCAGGTTGAAGATAGTCCTTCAGTCAAATTGCAAAAAAAAATAAGCAGGTGCAACCATACTTATATCAGATAAAATAGACTATCACTTAAAGATGGTAACAAAGAAAGGGTGACATCACACGATGTACATTTCAGCAAGAAAACATGACTTATTAATACATGTGCACAGAATGAGGAAGACTCAAAATACAAAAACACAGAACCAAAAGTCATCAGCAGCAATACAATATCAGTAATAAACTTAACTTATACAACAATGAACAGATCAACCAGCATGCAGTCAACTTGGAAACAATAGGTTTATATCACAAATTATAAAAGATGGGTTTAATAGAGATATATCAAACACTTGTTTCAACAATTGCAGAATTAACATTTTTTTCAAGTACTCCTGGAACATTCTCATGGATAGACCATATGTTGGGAAATATAATGTCTCAACAAATTTACAAAGATTGACATCTCACCAAGCATGTTCTTTAATTGCAATGGCATAAAATTAGAAATCAAACACAGAAAGAAAGCTTGAAAATTTCAAAACATGTGGAGGCTAAAAGCTGTAAATTGTTATTGGGTAAAAGAGAAAAATCAAAGGAAATGTATAAATTACTGGGATATATAAGAATGAAGACAGCAGTTTACCAGAACATATGGAATTCAACAAAAACAGTGTTTATGAACTTTATCATAATCTAAATCGAAATTAAGAAACAAAAATAATCACAAATAAAGTCTAACCTTACATCTAAAGCAATTAGATGAAGAAGAACAATCTAAGACAAGAGTAAGTAAAAGGAAGGACAATATAAAAGTTCAAGCAGAATAAACATTGAAATAAGAAGATAATTTAGATCAATGAAATCAAAATCTGGCTTTTGGAAAAAAAAATGAATTTACAAAACTTTGCTAAGTACCCAAAGAAAATAAAAAGAATTCTTTAATTAGTATCAGAAATGAAAGTGGAGAAATTCCAATAGGTATCTCAGAAATATGAGCATCATAAAATACTACTATAAACATGTATACAAATAAATTGAACAACCTCGAAGTCATGAAAATATTTTTAGAAAAATACAGCCTACCAAGACTGAGTCAAGAAGAAATGAAAACCTGAACATGACTATCAATGAAATTGAAAAAGTAATCAAAAGTCTCCCCCCAAATAAAAGACTAGAACTATATGGATTTTACAAGTGAGTTTTACCAAAACTTTAGAGAACTAACACTTACTATTGCCAAGCTTTTCCAAAAAGTTGAATGGCAAGCAACACTTTGCAGCACCTTTTCTGAAGTCAACATTACATTTACAAAGCAGAACAAAGATGTCATTAAAAAAGAAAATTGTGGACCAATAATACTTATGAAATAAAAATTCTCAGCAAAATATTATCCAACTGAATTCAGCAATTCGTGAGTCATCTATCCTTACCAAATGTAATTTATTCTAAGATGCAAGAATGATTTAATATATAGAAATCTATTAATGCAATATACCACATAGGGAAAAAAATGCAAGGAGAAAATTCCTATCGGTAGATGAAGAGAAACATTTTGACAAGTTTCATCACCCATGATGGAGTATAACTCAACACAATAAAAGTGATATATGATAAACACACAACTAACATCACACTCAATATTAAAATAAGTGCTTCCTCTAAATCAGGAAAGAGATAAAAGACTATTCACTAACACCACTGCCATTTAACCTTCTACTGGAGATCATAGCCAAAACAATTAGGCAAGAAGAAGAAATAAAATGGATTCAAAGTGGAAAAGTAAAACTTTTAAACTAAATGTAAAACCACTAGTTGAAGATGATGTGATGATATATGTAAAAAGGCTAAAAATGTCATCAGAGAGCTGCTGCAATCAATCTCTGAGTACTTGTAAAGTGGTGGTCTACAAAATTAATATACACAAATCTGTTGCATTTTGTATGGAAACTATAATAGAAGAGAATAAAACCAAGACTTTTGGAAAAGAATTTATCCTATCTACAATACAGATAAAAATGTTAAAATATTTTGTAATATACTTAACAATGGAAGAGAAAGACCTGCAAAATAAAAACTATAAGATTTTATTAAAGGAGATAGAGGAAGATAAAAAGGATAGAAAGATATTCTGTGCTCTGTTGGAAAAAAATAGCATTGTTAAAGTGACCATTTTATCTAAAGTAACATACAAGTTTAATACAATCCCCATTAAAATTTTCTTTAATTTTTATGGAGTGACAAAAGTCTCTGAGTAGACAAAGCAGTTATGAGAAAACAAAACCCAAAAATCAATAAATCTGGAGGTGTCACACTCCCAGATCTTGATCTATAGTACAAAGAGAAATTGATCAAAGCTTATAGTACTGAAATAAAAAAAACAGAGACACAGATTAGTAGATTATACATGAATCATCAGAAATAGATTTAGATTTATATGATCAGCTAATTTTCAATAAAGGGGTCAAGAGCATAACATGGAGAAAGGAAATGTTTTTCAAAAAATGGTGTTGGAAAAAACCCATCAGTCACATGCAAAATAATGAATATAAACCACACAGTAACATCATACATAAAAGTTAATTCAAAATATATTAGAAACTTCTATGTAAGAATGAAAACCATGTATTACATAGATGATCGCAGAGAGCCTCTGTGGTCAATCAGACACTTTGGAAGGATGTAGTGGGCAAACTTGCTGTGCTGGGGATTGGATTCCGGGTTTGCTTTGGAGCAGGGGTCCCCCAGTATGCTGGAAGGTTCCTTGGGCATCTGAATAGGCTGAGGGTGTACACTTTTTCTGATCCTGCAAGGCTAGTGGGCAGTGGATGGGGGGGAAACAAAAATAACTTACACTAAAGGTGTAGGACTCACCATGGTCTTTGTCACTGAGTGGTTTCCGGAAGCAGCTTTTTTGGTAGCCATGATGCCTGCAGGTTGGAGGTTTCCCTGATCCAAGACAGATGCCTCAATAGGACGGCAGGCACTGTGTACAATGTCACAATAAAAGTTGGTGACTGTGGGTGAAAGAACAGAGTAATCGTTTCCAGAAAGGGGTGGATATGGGGGAACTTGGACGTTGCCCAGATCCATCTGCCAGCTGGACAGATTGAAACCATGGTGGCAGAAATAAAGAAATTCTTGAGATTCCTTCCTTCACAATAGAGGAACATTTGATTTCAAAGATTCGGCTAAAGAAAAAAATGGCTTTCAGTGAAGATCCCTGACATGAGATAGGGAGACAAAGTCAGTTTTCTTTCCAGTGATGAGATAGAAAATTCTTCAGTACCCCAATAATTGGGAAAATGGCTTAACAGCATTTATGGGTGTAATAAATGGAGAGTAAACACCTGTGAGTTGAAGGTGTTTGAGTGAGCACACTAACAACAGCTGCAGCTGGGGATGTGGTCAATGGACAAAGAAGCAGGTGTTGTGTCGAGCACTCAGCGCAGTGTGGTTTTGGAACTGATTATTCTCTGGCAATGGGAGCTTACCCTCCAAGTTACATTCCCAGTTAGAACCCTACAGGGGAGAAGATAACTGGAGAATCATTGCTGGGCTGAGGGAAAGCCCAAATACAAAGGGCTGGACCTAAAATCCCATCCCTCACATGATAGGAGCATCAGAGAGAGGATCACTCTCCCATCCCCACCAAGAAACCTTGGGACTCAGTTCCAGAGTAGAGGAATTCTAATATGACTGGAGCCAATTCTGGAGGCTTAGGAAAGAGATATAGCCCAAGTGATGCCAGAGAATTTGTGTTCACCAAGGACCACCTAAAGATAGCAATAATTCTTCCACACAAAGCCCCAGCAGCCCTTCCCACCCAGAAACTATACTCCACTTTCCAATACAATAAATAAGCCTGCAAGAAACAAAAATATTAAACAAACATAGAGTGTAACGTATCAACAGAACAAAAAATTATCAGCTCACAAAGAACATGGGAAAAAAGAAAATTCTGAAGTCTCATGAAGCCATGGAAATACAGGAAGATATCCATTCAGAGACTAATTTGGAAAACATGGATGATTGTTTCTCTCTAACAGATAAGGAATTCAAAGTTGTTATAAAAAAGACACAGAGATATACAAGAAAATTCAGGAGAAAACAAACAGAATAAAGACTCATAAGAGAATTCAGCAAAATAAGCCAATGAGTTAAAAATTTAATCAATGATAAGAAGACCAAAATTGAAAGTTTGCATAAGAAAATGATAGAAATTCAGGAGATAAAGAATGTGATAAGGAAGATCAAGAGAACCATAGAAACTTATGGAGTAAGAACTGAAGGAATGGAAGATAGGATTAGTGATCTGGAGGATAGAAATGTAGAAAGAAACCATATGGAAGAAGTGATAGATAAAATGTATAAAAAGGAAAAAACATTCCAAGAGCTATCTGACTGAGTTAGGAAAGGCAGTATATGCATAATAGTAGTCCCAGAAGGTAAAGATAAAAAGAAGGGAACAGAGATTATATTCAAGGGAATAATTACTGAAAACTTCCCAGACTTGGGGAAGGAAATAAACATCAGTAAATGAGACCAACAGAACACCTCAATATCTAAATGCAAAGAGAACTGAACCAAAACATATAATTGTGAAGCTATCAAAAATCCAAGAAAAAGAAAGAATCCTAAAAATGGCCAGGTAAAACAAAAAAAGCAAGTAAAATGTAAGGGTATGCCCATCAGGTTATCATCAAACGTCTCAACAGAAATCATGTAGGCAAGGAAAGAATGGAATGATGTTTTCAGAATTCTCCAAGATAAAAACTATCAGGCAAGAATACTATACCTAGCACAACTATCCCTCAAATAAGAGGGAGAAATATGGATAGTCTATGTCAAACAAAAGCTGAAAGAATTTACTATCACAGACATCCCCTATATGAAATGTTAAGAAAGTCTTTTACCTTTAATTAAAAAGGAGAAAGTGTGAAAAAAAAATACTAACAAGGGAATAGCTTGGTAGATAAAACCAAAAAACACTAAAGTCAAAATGGCAGCAGTTAAGTCCACAAATTTCTATAAACCCCTGAATGTAAATGGACTTAATTCCCCAAACAAAAAGCACAGAGTGACTAGGAAACAAAACTCAACTACATGATGTTTGCAAGAGACTCACTCAAGATTCATACAAACATAGACTTAAAGTAATGGATTGTCAAAAGATATTCCAGGTCAATTGTAAAACTGATAAAAGTAGGAACTGCTATACTCATTTCAGACAAAATAGACTTTTATCAAAAAAAGCTAGTAAGAGATAATGATGGCCATTATATAATAATAAAAGATCAACACAACAAGAAAACATAATACTCATTAATATAAATGCATCCAATAAAGTAGCACCCAAATATATTAAGGAAGGATTAACAGATCTAAAAAAGATGACAACACAATAATAATAGCATGAGATGTTAATACCCCATTCACAGTAGAAGAGAGATCATCCAGATAGAAAATTAATAAAGAAATAATAGCATCAAATGATATATTAGAATAGGTGGACTTAAGAAACATAAAATATTCTACCCTAAAACAGTAGACTATATTTTTTTTTCTAGTGACCACAAAGCATTATCAAAGATAGACCATATGCTGGGACATAAGTCAAGTCTCAATAAGATTAAATAAATGAAATCATATCTAACATCTTTACAGATCACAACGCCATCAAACTAGAGATCAGTCAAAAGAAGTGTCCAAACTGTGGAGGAATAGAGAATAAACAAGTTATCAGATAACTTTTGGGTCAAAGAACAAAATCAAAGGTGAAATTTAAAAAATACATGGAGTCTAATGAAAATGCAGACACCTACCTAAATCTGTGAGATACAGCAAAAGCAGTATTAAGAGGGAAATTTACAGTGATACAGTCAGACATCAGGAAACAAGAACTACAAATAAAATAACTAAATATTCACCAAAAAGAAAATAAAAATAACCTAGTAGAAGTGCAGAAATAATAAAATTTGGGGCGAGTCAATGAAATAGAATAAAAAAATATTAAAAATTCAATGAAACCAATCATTATTTTTAAGAAAAACAAAATAGACAAGTTACAAGCAAGGCTTAAAAAGAAGAAGAGGAAAAAATAAAATACATAAAATCAGAAATGAAAGAGGATGTCATACTCTGGTGGGAGAGGGCTTGGGTGCAGTCCACAGCCTAGTGAGAATAGCCAAGGTGAACAACTAAATATAAAGTGATGTTTCTTCCTCCTCTCTTTCTGCCTGCCTGCCTTAGCTCCCTTTCACTCCTGCCTGCACCTTTCCTTTAAAAAACACAGCATTATTCAAAATAGCCAATATATGGCAACTACCTACGTGTGTCAATGTATGAATAGACAAAGATGTGGAGTATATATAATCAATGGAATCTTATTCAGTCATGACATAGAAAGAAATCTTGGAATTTTCAACAACATGGATGCATCTTAGGGCATTCTATTACGTGAAAGAAATCAGACAAAGAAGAATAAGTACATTTTATAACATATATATTAAAACAAGTATATATTTATATATTATGTATATTTATATAATTTATGTGCAATATAATATGTAATATATATATGGAATATAAAAAACATGAGGGCTGGGGTGGGGAAAATGGGAAGCTATATCTCAGAGTACAAACTTCCAGTATAAGATCAATAAGCTAGCAAGTTGTGGGGATCTAATGTGCTTTATGGAAATTATAGGAAATAAAATTATATTGTATACTTGAAAATGAATTATAAATTTTTTTACTGTGGTGCTTCATAGTTATTTTCTCAGCATATATATATATTCATTATGCATTATTTATTATTTTTAATATTATGATTATCACATATTTAATTGATTCTGGAAAAATATTACCTAATATCTCTCTGAAACAGTCTCTTCTCCATTTTCTTGTCTATTTACCAAGAACTACTATTAGTGTTCTTAAAGCTTTCTGTTATTTTCCATTAAAATGTTTTATATCTATATTATACCTGTGCTAAACTGAGTAATAGAACCTATTTTACTTTTGAGATTACAAAGACCTTCCTTACCTGAATCTAAGATGTTTATCTAATCCATTGAATAAATACTGTCAGTAATCACAATTTCAGAAGTTGTACTTGATAATTTAAAACAATATATGTTTGTTACTTTGGGGTTATATTCTATCATTTTCCTTTACTTCATATTCTTATTTTCATCTTTATCTACTAATAACAATATATTTTATAGTTTATTCCCCCAAGTTCTATTATCTGTGAATACTGGGGGTATGTCTTCTCATCTTTTCATTACATCATATTCATTTTTATGTTAGTTTGTCTTGAATTATGTGTTTTTATTTTTGCTCTTTATATGTAGGAATGTGTGCAGCCATGGCTGGGTGTCATACAGATGTATTGTCGGTAGAAATCATGCTTGTCGTCCTGAGGATCTTTAAAACTACAGATACATGACAAAGAACATCTTTAGCAGGTATTTTCTGCTGTCATTTTCCTAGCGTTTTTTTTTTCTGAATTTTCACTTTTCCAAGGACCTCAGTTCTTGTACCCACGGAGACATTAAATTCCAAATTCTTACAAAATTTGGAGAAATTTCTAGGTTAGTCATATATTTACTTCCACTGAACAACTTTGTCTTTTAGGTTCCTTTCATTTTTGGACTTTTGGGATTGTTTTTACTTCCTTATGAGCTTATTCATATAATTGAGAGGAAATACTGAATATTGTTCATAAAACATTTGTCTTTTAGAGGAAGGCTATTTAGAATTCTCCCCTGCTCCATTATTTAATAATACTACTCAGCATTGGAATACAGGTGGGTTCATGTGTTTTAGGATGGTTTTTCTGATCAAAGGGATCAGTATTTATTTATATAATGAAAAAATTACCACTGCTCATATATATTAATATGGACTATTTTTCTGAGAGCACATGTACAAAATACATTTGCACTTCATACAATATACATTTCATTTGCGAAGATTTTTTTGCAAAGTGTATACAAGTGCCTTCATCCTTTAGAAAAGGTTATACTATAGAAAGTCAGTGACTTAAGTAGGTGAAAAAGACAAGCAGACCTCAAATGTCACTTTGAATTTCAGTTAATTCTTTTAAAGATAGTGCCTTAATTTCAGAATGAACTTTTCATTAATTCTTAAAGAAACCTTTGGGAGGTAGGCCTTAAATATCTATGAAGCAACACATATAAAACAAAAAGGAGATTTATAGATAAAAATAATAAAATGTCTTTTTTGGATAATACAAAATGAGAGTTGAACACTTATACAATGTCAAAATTCATGTTTTTAAAAAGAGGAGCAAACCAAATGAGAGAAAGGGATCATATGGCAAAGATTAACATTTACAATTACTACACAAAATTTCCCAAGCACTTCTTTATTTCTTTTCCATTTTCTTTTTGTTTCCATTTGTGTTTAAATCACTATCACCTAATTTCTAAAAGCCACAGTCAATATTGAAGTCATTTATTACCCTGATAGTCTGAGTAGTATATGCCACATTACATAACTATGTCAATATAGTAAAAAATCTTAATGAAACTTAATTACACAGTTCTATGACTCTTTGGGTATCTTGTCCCTTAATTTTAGAATTTAATCTTATTTATTAAGACTTTAAAATAAGACAATGATTATTTGGATAACAGATATCTTATTGAGATGGGGGACAATTATTTTCTTTATATTCTTATTTTTCCTTATTTTCTTCAAACCCTTTTCTTCTTGTATCTGTGTTGTATAAAATTAGATTTGTATAGATTTTTATAATGTGGGAAATACATACACACAAGAGTGTATAAGGTATATGCACTGTTTAAATAATAATTAGTCATGAACATCCATTTAACCCTCACTATTGTGAAAAGAAAATTTCAATTGTTCTTGAAATTTCTGTATATACTTTTCCCAAAATAATTTTTCTGCTTAAATGATCACTTTCCTGTTAAATACCCTTGCTTATCATGGAGTAACACATAAAATTAACTATCACACTGCCTATTAGTTTTTGAATATGCAATCCTCAAAATATGCCGTTAGATATACTGATTATTTTGAGCTTAAGACTCTTGAGAAATAGCAGTTTCAGGGAAAACTTGTTTCTATCAAAAGAAAATTAAACATGAGAAAAGGACCTACTTGTTTGCAGGAAGAGAATATTGTTATCACTGGTGACTGAAAGTTGGCACCATAATGGATCTGTCCTTACAAACAGAAAAACACCCTATTCATTAATCTCCCCTAGATGTTTCTTAATTACGTTTTCACAATTTTGTGCACCTTGTGCCAATCCTTTTGTCTTGTCACTTCTCCAAAACTGCACTATATTGTGAAAAATGTATAGAAGCTCTTGGTCCTAACTTCTTGTGAGCTCTTGATTTTCCTTTGAAGACTCTTTAGGTGCATGTAAAAATATTAAATAAAATATGCATTTTTGTACTAATATTTTATATGTAAATTATTGATCAGACTCAGCCACATTATCTATAAGGGTAGAGGAAAGGTTTTTTTCCTCTCCTAATTTTTTCCATTCTCTACAGTTTCGTAATACTTAACAAAATATAAAAATGATCCATTTATGATTGGTTAACATAACCAGTTTTAGATTAATTTAAACAAAAAGAGACTAAAACATTTTCCTACATATCTTCTGGTAAACATAAGCAATGCTTTTCTAAAGTAAATCTTCAGAGAAATGGAGTTGCTGCAGAGTGGAATACATCTCAATTAAAAATTTTAAATAATGTTCCAAATAGTGTACCAGTGTTCGCTCATAGCATCTATATTTTCATCTACACTCTGCATTTTCAGATTTATTCAAATGTTTGTTAATCTTTTTAATTTAAATGGAATTTAAATATTACTGTTTTGACTTGTATTTCACTAATTACTGAAAGACTGAAAGACTGAAAGACTGAGATTTTTATTTCCTCCTTTTTTGTAACATCTATATTTTAAAATTTTGTTGATAAAACATATTTGATAAAACATATATGATCAAGTTAGACATGTTTACCTAAAATAATCAAGATATTGGTTTTGCTAGTTTTTCTCTGCTTCTTATTAGACTCATTTATATCTCTGTATTTAGTATTTAAGCCTTTATTTATTTGTTTTTAATTAAAAGATGTGAGTTAAGACTTAAATATGGTGGAGAACAAAAGAAAGAATGTATGATACTAGGTGAGTGAAGTGATTAATCTCAAAGTTTGTTAATAAATTTGAACTGATATTTTATAATAAATATGTGAAATATTAAAGATGCTATTTAGAGTAAGATTATTATCTAAATACACTGCAAATAGTTTTTAAAGTTTAAATGGAAAACTATGTATTTGAAGTTAGATTTGATCTTCTGCTTAAAAAAACAAAACAAAAGAAAATATATCACTGAAAGGTAGACAAGTATCTGGGATCATGTGGAGTAGTGGCAAAAGGAAAATTTTTTTTAAAAATTCCTAGGATTCTGATCTTGTTCTGAATTATGCTTAGATGAGATTATAACGGATAATCACAGATAAAATAATGATAAAACAGTAGTAAAAATTATGCTTTTCAAAATGCATCCTGTAAATATTATAGAAGTTCAGATAAATGGTCTACTTATGAATAACAAAGAAGAGATAATATATGTGTAATCTTTAAAGAAAGATTGTCAAAATTCTCAAAATTCATTGGATGAACAAAATATGAATAGACAACAATGACTCAAAAGGATTTTTGGTAGAGGGAAAACATTTACAATTATTCATTCAAAGCAAAAACTAACCTTGACCTCATGGCGTATCACAAATTATATCTTGAAGTATTTTGAAAGCTGCTAATTTTATTTGTAGAAATATTGATATTTAATCAACATTAGTCTTTAGCATTTTAACCGATAATACTGTAGCTGGGATATTATATCTACTGTCTGAAACTAAATATCTAATTTCCATGCTTAAAACAAATGGTTTTATTATAATTTCCTTAAATGTATTCAATTAATCGTGCAGGAAAATTCTGGCAATTATATAATTAATTAAGTGAAACTAGTTAATCGAAGTGGAAAAGTCTTTGAAGTTAGTATTATACGGTGTTTCTTCGTTTTAAAAATGGCACTGACACAATAAACAAAAGTTATGCTATGGCAATCAACAACTCAAGTCTCAGTGAGCAATTATAATGAAGTTCTGTGTGTGTGTGTGTGTTTGTTTTTCTGTTGCTAATCTTTTTATGTTTTATGCAAAACCACATCCTAGTCAACAGAGCAACTCTATTCATTCCACCTTCATAGCCACAAGTGAATCCAAATTTCATGGGGCAAACACAATTTGGAATATTGTTGATGACTTTGATAGAAGAAAAATAAAACTCTGAAGATATGCCCAACCAATTAAATATTTTCTCAAAAATCGGTACAAATCAGTTACATATACAATTGTTTATATTTATACACATATACACAAAATTTGTTAGCTAGCATTCCTCACTTGGTCCCATGCAATAATAAAGATTAAAGAAGTACAACTGAAAAGTTGAGAGTAATAAACAATAAGTATGCAACATGAATCTTTGGCCATATTAAATACTGTCTCTTTACTTCATATAATAACATCTTTACTAATGGATAAATTTTCTGATTTTTATCAAATTTTCATAAACTTTTTTTTTTATTTTTCCTATTCATTGGTCAATGGTTTCATTTTAAATGTTTCTTATCAACTTGAGACTTTATTTCAATATTAACACAAATAATAACCATCATCACTTCAAAAATAACAGTACTTTTTTGATGACATAATAGCAGCACCAGAAATAAATATAATTGCTTTAATGATTAATTTTCAGACTGACCAAGCATCAATGTGATGATCTCTATTACTTGACTAACCTCAAAATTTAGATAAATTTAGATGAGTTCTTCTTTTAAATAAATTCCATTGATCTTATTCCAATTGAATAAAACAATCTCTCCCTCTTTCCTACCTAAACAAAATATTTAACTTTTTGTCACTAAAGCATAAATATTAATAAAGGTAATCAACATCCTGTAGAACAATGGAGTCACACATGATCCTGCTACAATTCATTTGAACCATCTGGAAATAAGGAAAAATAATAATAATTTAGAAGTGTCAATTCAGCATTTTCTCAATGAGAATGTGCCTCTGAGAATAGCTACAATAAAGTCTTAAGTAATCAGTTCATATTTTAAAGACTTTGAAAGGAGAGTGGGGGATTCTCCTGAGTTTCCAGATCTTTGAGAATGAAATGAATAACATTGTTTGTGAAAGTGGTTGGAAGATAGAAAATTAAATTGAAGGATTTTATTTGTAAGGAAAGGGACTAGGAAGAAACACTGACTATGAAGGATTTATGAGAATTGATGTAACTCTTCAGTGTCATATATACAAGACAATATGTTCCATATTTTGTGGTAGTTTAACAGACTGTCAAGAACAATTTTGTTAAAATGTCCCCTTCACTATTTTATTAGAACTTAACTTGTGATTTATGAATTCACTGTACAAACTATTTTATCATATAAAATTCACATGGACATCCTGTCAATAATCAATATGAAACTTATTTGTCAAGTATACATGTGAGGTTGATTATTGATTTTCTGTTTTATGAAAAAATTAAATAATCTTAAAAAACACCTTTTACAGAAAATTGGCAAAGCAGTATGCAAAGTTCCTGAATATTCCATGCCATAATCTTGCATTTATCAAAACTAAGAAACCAACGTTGGTAACACTGCCATTAACTAACCTCCACCCTCAATTTGGATTTCTCTAGTTTCTTCCAAATGTTCTATTGTGATTCCAGGATCTCATTAAGGATACCACACTACATTTAATCATTATATTGCTTTAGTTTTTTTTCCCCTCTGCTCTGTGGTCGCTTCTCAAACATCCCATGTTTATTATGATGTTGAAATATTTGACAAGTACTGAAGTTTTTGAAGTTTTGGCTTTTTAATTTATTTATTTTTTAGAATGTCTCTTATTTAAATTAATCTGCTTCCCTCTTCACTGGATTAGACTGAATTTATAGGGCTTTCCAAAGAGAAGTCCAAATGTTAAGTGCTATTATCCTCACATTGTTTCAAATATATGCACAATGAAAATAATTTATTACAGATGACGAACATAATCTTGATCACCCACTTGAGGTTTCTCACATTTCTTCAATGTACTTATTTTACCCTCACCTTTTCTATATTCTACACTTTATTTTTCCCTCATCTAAAAGCACAGAATAAAGCAATAAAGTTACCATTATTAAGATCAAATTCTTACTAAAGGATAGAATATTACTTCTTCAATTTAGAAATAAATGAAGTTTATATATATACATATATTATATATATTAACATAGTTGTCTTTGTTTTCATTAAACGGTCATCATTGCACAAGATTCGAGTGTTGTCTTGATGAATCTTAATAGCTACACTTACAAGACATTTAAAATTTTGATAGAAGCGTTCTGGAAACATTCACTGGGAATTGTTAAGGAGATTAAAAGAAAGTACTATATAGAAGAATCAAAACAATAAAAAGTAAATGAAAGTGTTCTAACAGAACAAAGTCATTAGGAGATTAAAGAACTACAAAGGTAACTATTTTAGTTTATGAATAGAGAGTAGAAATTATATTACTAGAATTAAGTGTCCTTGAACAAACAAATATAAGTCAGCTAAGAATCACAATTATTTTGTGCTCCTAGAAAGCTTTGTTCTAATTTCTTCATCCCAGGTAATCAGAGCATTTTAACTGACTTAAAAGGCAGAGACTAATGAACATGCCAGAATAAAGACAGGCAAATCAGTTAAGTAACCCTAGAAATTGATAAGATTTCTTTCATGGGATAATAACATTTTTCTATTTACCTATTCTTATTCTGATTAATTAAGAGAATTTTTCAGTGGATTCTGGCAGATTTATTGCTAATTAGTTTGACTCAATCAAACTTTCTGCCTAGTGCAGGATATAGTGACAACCCTTAGTGGGGTTTTATCAGGAGACTAAAGTCACTAAATTAGTTCCCTGCTTAAATGAAAAATTTTAAGTAAATTTTCTTCCACATTATTGTGTGTACTTCTTAAATAAAAAAGGAAATGTAAATTAAAAAATGGCAACTGCTGGTTGAATTTTGATATTGTACAGAAAGTATTCAAAACATTTATAATTTTCCACATAGAAATTAATTAAAGGGGTTGTGTATCTATATCAATTAATTATGCTGATAATTTCCCTCTGACATATTTCAAGTAAAACAATACTGAAGTTTTAGGTTTATTGTCATTTTTTTTAAATTGTGGTAGAGAAAATATATTAACATTTGCATTAGAATTGGTAGAAATAATTTCTTTATTAAGCATTTCTAAATATTTCAAGAAACTTATTTTTAAAAGAAACATAGATGTTTGTAGTGCACACCTGAGAGTATTTGTCCTGTCCCTGCAATAGCCTGGCTTTCTTGCTGTCAATACCACCACAAGCCAATCAATTTCCAGATCCTATTGACCCCATCAGTTGTTTTTTTTTTAAATATAGTGTCAGATCATACCATTCTTCGTACAAAGAAGAAATATTCATTGTGTTTCAACTGCTGAAGAACAGATTGAATCTCATATTGTATATTACAAAGCAGACCATACTGGGAGTCAGGTTTCTATAATTAAAAATTAGGTTTTGGGAAGCCCATGTATTTGCAGTGTTTTTGGTCCTTATGTTTACTTTGCTTGCATTGATGTCAGTAACACTTACAGTATCTACCTGCCTACTCCTCATTTTCAAGTCTCCTTTAAGTATCTCCTTTGTGAATTCCCCTTGGGTACTAAACTATCTCAATCTGCTTGACCTGCAGCCTGCTCACTCCCAGTTAATGTATACCTTGTGTGGGTTACTGCTTATTTGGTCATCTTTATTGGAGTTTTTGCTTTTTACTCCATAATGTATAAGGGATTTGCATTTCTCATCTGAATTGAGACACTCAATTCCTGTCAAAGAATAAACCACTCAATAAGTATTGATAGCGAAACAAGAACAATGTATAGTGATGTTAACTGCAGTGAGGAAAATAAATGCCATCGCAAAATACTTAAATAATGCATCATGATCTGAAGCACAAAAAAAAGGTTTTCCCCTCAACTGTTTGATATATCAGATACATATATATCAATATGATTTTATTCCCTTCAAATTCCTTTTTTTTTTTTTAATAGCTACACTATTCTAAGAGAAAAATCATTGCCTGCGGATTAATCTATTTTTTCTTTTCCTCCTTTTGAATGAGCTAGTAAACAACTGACTTTGAAAACATCCTAAAAATGCCTGTAAGTACTATAAAATACTGAGAAATAAAGGAATCGCTAAATAAATATATTTTTTTAATTAGAATTTATAAACCTCTTAGAACTACTGTATGTTGATATGTATATTCACTATTTGTGTTGCTGCTTCTAGTTTCTAATTCTCATTGCCATCTTGGCATACTCGGGATGTTTTCAAAGACAGGTTTAATTTATAGTGATGACTGGATATGTGAGAGGCAAGTGAGGATTATGTACTGTTTGAGAACACACTCATCGAAAACATCTTATTCCGCCTACCACATAAATGCTCTCAAACACATTTAAAGAACTATTAATTTACTCTTTGGGAGTTAATAGGATAGACTTTTTATCTTGACGTTGATAAAGTGCATGAAATTACAACTGTATACATGCAGTAGAGAGAGAGAGAGGCTTGTCTTATCAAGAGTTGTAGGTTTGACTATAAGCAGAGTAGATTGGAAGTAAATAGGAAAAGAAAAAAGAAACCTCAATCATTAAAGTACCACATCTCCTTGGGTCAGAAAAAGAAATACTCTGCAAACTTGAAACGATGTGGATATAGTATATTCTTGAAGCCAGAAGTAGATTGAAATAAACATCTTCTTAGAAGTTGTCTTCTTCTGATTTAAGAGAATAATGAATGAAGGACATCCCAGAGGGCAGAACTAACGAGCGAAGGCCAGAGTGAACAAGATTTAGTGCTACCTTTAGGAAACAAGGAAGGCGAGTTGGTCAAAGAATATTTTCCAACTCTTCAATTTATCATTGTTATAGAACAGAAACTGTTACTGGTATCCAATTCTTTTGCTGGCTGAAGGGGATTGCTTGTATACTTATTTAGTCCTCCCTTCATGTTATAAAGTGTATGTATGCTCATGTGTTAGAGGTGTATATGTGTGCAGATAACCTGGCTTTTTCAAACTTAGATCTCTAACCAAGAAGAATCACATTTGGAACAAATGAAGTATTCTGTAAATAACCTGATTTATGAGTCTGACACCACGATTTTGTGGAACTTTTTTCATGTCTCCTTTGAACACAGACAAGGATATTTTTACCTACGGAAGAAAGGATTTGTGGCCAAATGATATGTAAATTACAATTTTCTTTCCAATCACTTGCTGCACTTTTTGTTAGATGACTCCGACCCTCTCCATTGCCATGCACGATATAATACCTCCGTATTTCGGGAGTGTATTTCTGAATCTCTCTATTGAGTTCTGATGTTACCTTTCGCTTGCTCTGGCCAATAGCATGCAGACATAATGAACATACTTCAACTGAGAAGTAACTTTAAGAGCAACAATGCAGAGCTAGTTCAGTGTTTCTCCATTTTTTCCTTCTGTCATAAGCACAGCTACATATATTTTATGTAACATGTATTATAATCATATGTCTGAATTGCCAATCATAATCTAGTATAAAATTTTGAAACTAATTGCTCAAATTTATCTCCATAATATTTTTATAGCATGTAAAATGATTATTGTAAACCACAGGCATTATGATTAAAATAACAATACAAAGTCATACTGTGTAATGTGGAGAGAGAAGCAAATGGAATATTCATTAGAGAATATTTAAGGGTACAATGATCTAGAATTGCATTCTGCTGCTACAATGCCAAATTATGGCCCTACAGCAGAATACAAATTTCTCACTGACCTCTTGATGGTTTGCAAAAATAAGATGTGTGAGATAATTATGACATTCAGTATTTAAAAAGACTCCTAATTCATAAATAAAGCTTGTGTATTTTTAGTTTTCACCAGGATATAGTATCTATTAGAAAAATACAGCAAAGCTCAGAGGAATTTTTTTCTCAAAATCCAATCTATTTTTTCTTCAGGCCAAAAGACTATCATAAAAGTCCAAGCATTGTGGGCCAAGCTTCACTAATTATTTTTTATATATAAGCTTCTGGTACGAAAGTAGCTTTTACTGTCTGGTTCACTGTGGTACCCTTTAGCTATAATAGTGTCTCGCATCTTGTGAGCACGTCATAACTACCTGTTAAACAAATAAATAAATATATTAAATAAAATATTATAGTTTTAAATATATTCTCAAAACATGATATGCAAATTGGCACATGTATATTTTTCAGAATGAAGCATTTTAACACAAATTAAAAATAAATATGGCTTTTATTTAATTTAATTAATTCATTTTATTTTTATTTTATTTCTAGAAATTTCTCTAGGGAAAATACTCACAAAACACACTGGAAGCATACCCTGGTGAAGCAGCCCTTAGGTCAATCGCCTCTGAAGGAGCAAGCCTCATACCCCTGGGCTTTAGTCCCTGGCCCAGGGGTACACAACTAGTGTGAACAAGTAAATTTAAAAAAACATAAAGATGCTTCCTTCTTCTCTCTATACTTGCTTACCTAACTATTTGCCTGCATTCCTCCCTGCACCTTTCCTTTTATATATATATATATATATATATATATATATATATACACATAATGTCAAAAAGCAAAAAGTCATAAATATCCATTATTTTATAACAAGCATATGTTTATCAATTTTAAGAGATAATTAAAGCAGATTATTTTAGATCTATAAATGAAATATAATGCAGACTTTTAAAATAACAAAGGAGATATATGTCCTGAATTTGAATTCATTTAGAGAAGAAAAATGCAAGACAAAGAAAAGAAAGCAACAGAAGGGAAGGCATGAGAGAAAATTAGAAGAAAGAAGGAAGTTAAGAATCAAGGGAAGGAGGAAAAAAAGGCCAGAAGGTAAGAAAGAATCTACCAGCAACATATCCCAAGATTAGTGTCATCAATTATGAAAACTCACACTAGCAATGAAAACAATGACATAATGACTATACTTACATGATTCAAAATTAATTCCAATTTGCAGTATACATATATAGTATGTGTTTTATGCACGTAAGTATAAGTAGAATGTATACATTTATTATTGTATATGTATGTTTATTTCATCATAGATATATTTTCCTATTTCTGTCTCCACAAAAGGAAAAGTCTTGAATTTGTATTCCTTTTGTGCCACTTGCGACAATTCAGAGTAGACACTGAGTAATTATGCCTTTTTTGGATTATTTACCTAAGCTATCAAAAGGTGTTTTGGAAATAAAATCAAAGGTCAACTATGAAATAATATCATATTCTCTGTGATTACGTAAACTAGACAGAGATTTAAAATGAGGTTAGACATGTTTCTACTAATAAGCCTGTTACGCATCAACTATATTTCATCATACCTTATATGTGGGAAGAAACCAATAGCTCAATATTTTGCTGGCAGCACTTTGAATTGCTTCTTTATTGTAGACATACAGAAAGGCATATGTAGCTTTCAGTTTCTTTTGTACTTTTATATTTTCTCTGGCAATCTAAGCATCATAGCTGTCCGCATGCCTTTTGTGTTAGGCAATGCTACAAAGATCATTATGTAGATGTGTGTGTCTGCAAAAAACAATATTTAAAAAGGATGTCATGCTCCCCACTTCCTGCTTCATGAACATAAAATGACTTTTAGTTATATGGACAATGAAACTCCTATTGTGCACACTGTGTGTTATTCTATATGCTTTTTTGATGGTCTGTCCTTTGGAGAAGTAAATTCTCTGATTTCAACAAAATATTCTACATATATTTTATGCAGCATGTATTATAATCAAATGTATGAATTACCAATCGTAATCTAGTATAAGATTTTGAAACTAATTGCTCAAATGTATCCATGTGTCTTTATTATGAATCAATGTAAGACAAAAGATGATATTTGATTTTCAAACTATTCATTATAATCCTAAGCTTGATAGAGTTTACACATTCCTTTAAAAAAAAGTATTTGTCTGAAAAAAATTAATACCTACCATGTCATTTAATGATACTAAATTGGTAAAGATCTTGAAGTAGCATTTTAGAAATATAATATGGCAAAGTTTAAATAGGATTAGTTGTGGGATCTCAGTTTCACATCACTAACCTTCATATAAACAATACTTTGTAGTATTCTTCCATTAGAATTCACACAAGGTGATTGACCAAGAGCCAGTAATGCCCCAGAAAAATGAGAGTCCTATGAACCTGTCCAGCATCTGTAGAAGGTTCTTGGTAAGTGAAGCCGATTATAATTTAAATATTCCTTGGCTTCCTGATTTCACAATTTATGAAGCACATCAATAGCATAGGTGGGATAACCCCATTTGAATGATGTTCTATTACTACTTAAAAGACCTCTCCAAGGACAGAAGTTTCTCAAAAAAAAAAAAAGGAAAAAAGGATGTCCCATAGGAGTTAAGAATAGTGTTGTTGAAAAGATATTTTATTTGAACATATTTTCTGTTGAGAATTATAAAAAAAATTATAAAACTGTTACAATTAATTTTATATGATAAAATAATATTTAAAGATCTTTCACAAATTATTAGGCATTTTAGGCATATTAAATATCTTAATTCTGCAAAAAATAGCATAAAATATAATTATACAGATAAAGTGACTAGGCCTGAGAAAGGTTAAAAAATTCCCAAAATTTATACCTCTAATCAAAAGTAAGGATCAGATTCAAATACAGCCAATTAGACTGAAGAATAGTAAGTTATATAACTAAAGAAAAACCTACCAAAAATATTTTTCTCTTAAAATTCTGCATGTCTAAGTAAAGTGGAAATATTATTTAAGTTACATTTTACCTATTTTTTAAGAAAGTTCTCTCAAGTAGAAGTAGTGTTTATCTTGATGATTAAGTATTATTAACATTATGACGGTAAAAGCTATTCCAAATTATCACAATGTTTCATCTTTAAGAGATATAAAATCACTAATATTGAAGTACAGGAAGAAAATAGGTTAAAAGGTACATCTGGTTGTAATATGTTGTGTGGAGAATACCTCTTAATTTGTATTTCTAGTTCATAAAAATCAAGAATTAGATATAGAAAAATTGATTTTTATGTTTTGCATTTAATAAATAATTTTAATTAAGAAAGAAATTCATAGATATACTTAACGCAATATTTGTTACATCAAACTTGATTAATACATGCTATTTTTTAATGTGTGAATTAAATCTAATATTACATAGATGCATAAATAAGTATAGGGTATTTAAAAGCATAGGTATGCTTTGGGATATTATGCAAAGTTTTAACAACTAATCTTGATCTCTTTTATGTGAGGTAAAATAAATATTTTCAAAAATTAATTTTATTCAGCATTTTATTTAAGTTTAGTTTATTCTTACTTTGAAAATTATTTTCATTATACACATTTCATTCATTCGTAGCACGAAAATATTGGAACTTTGGACTAAAAGAAGCAAAAAAGCATTTGCTGCAATCAAATCTTATTATTATCAACAAATATGTGATGAAAAATAAGGTCTCTAGGGAAGATGCTCATTTCTGCAGATCTGAACATTATATTAGTTAGAATATATATCGTAATAGAAGCTATTTGGGAAGAAGTAAGGAGTATATATAAGAAGATAAGAGTTTTCAAATCTATGTGGACAGAAAGACAGGATTCTGGTGTTGAAAGTGTCCACTTCATCAATGAAGACGAACAATTAAAAGAAAAACCAAAAAGAATTATGACAAACTATTATGCCAATTGTTGAGAAAGGTTAAATGTCTTCTTGTGGTAGGAAAGAGAATAACTGTAGTTGTAAGAAGATCTGTGAAAGTGAAGTGTCAAAAGAGGATGAGGTAGCTTAAAGTTTCTGGTACTTATTTTGCATATACATACTCACCGCATAAACATTTTTACAAATTGCAGAGTTATAAAATTAAAAAAATAATGTGACTGTTTAATTGGAAGGGTTTTAAGTCTTTAAAATAGTACATAATCCCCCTCCCATACTTTATATTTATCTTCCTCTAACAGTTCTTTCTCAGTCAAGGCAGAAAACCAGAATCCAGTATAGTCATCCTGCAAAACTGAGCAAATTATGGCATTTAATTAACATATAGTCTAGTTACAGATAAACAACTGGGAGAGATACAGATAATTGATCAAACTGGTTTTCTTCCACTGAGGCAGGGTGAATTGCAATTGACCTGATAAAGTAGTAAACCCTTTCTAGGCCACAGTATCCATAATCACCAACAGGCTATGGAAGCTGTGGCATTCCCCTTATACCTCACCTTCCCCCACATTACCTCTTCTATATGTTTTCAAATGACTCATCTTCTCATGTTTTGTTCCCTATACATATACTTTGCCTGTATAAATTCTGTAACCCCTTCATTTGGGGAAGTGAATCTGAAGCAGAGCATGTTTCCCACTTCTTTCATTGTTATTCCTTGATAATAAACCTACTTTCCTTCAACCAACATTGCTCCTTTCAGATATTACTGACTTTGAGGGCAATGAGCAACAAGCCTGGGTCTAGTAACAATATAATGGCATGTAAGAGGCTGGAAATAATTCAATAGACAAAAACAATCTAATGATTTCACAAGAGGCTGATAATCCCTTTGTAAATGACCAAATGATACAGCTGAAGAAACATGTTTTCCTTAAAATAATGAAATGCAGAATGTGTGAAATTTGTTTCATAAGCAAGTCTGAGATTTTTGTGTATGTCAAACCTAGGAGAGGTTATACGTTTTCCAGGAAAGATATAAAGGATTCCTTCTTTAAAATATAGAGACAGAGTAGTTTCAAACTTATTTCTGTCATGAGTGTGCCAGAGCCAAATAAAACCCCCCACTTTTATATCTGTTATTGAAAAATAGTGTTTCAAACTGAAGGACTATTCAGCAATTTGTTTAAACATGGATCTTAAATCACTCATATTTTCTTAGATAACAAAACATAATGGAATTTATAGATATAAGCCTGAGAATTAGTAACTGCTTCTGTCCTATTAATAATGAGAATACTTGATGACCTGAATTTTACATACATGGAAAAATGAAAGGAGGTAGATTCACCTCTTGCATATGTTTTATGTAAATATGATTCACATTTCCAAGAGCCCAAAACTTTTATTACAAAAAGAATTTGAAACTATCTTATAAGTAATAGAGGTAGCAGGGTTAAATCAAGAAATTTTAACTTGTTTTCCCTTTATATTTCCCTTCATAATTTTGGTATATCAGTGGAGCCATGACCTCCTTTGTTGTTTCCCTCACAAAATATAGAAATGAAAAATACATACTTAGAGAAAGCATTGTCCTAGGAGAATAACTGATAGATTATAACATATACTTGGAGAGCAAGTTTTTCTCCTTCCAAAATTAATGCATTTCTGAGATAAATGTGAAGCAACATATAGGGTCTGTTGCTATAGGCAAGATGTGCAATGGAAGTAGAAAAGTGAGAATCATCAAAATGAAAAGTGATGGAAGTTCCCCAAAGTTACTGATTCTGAATCCCCATCTAGCCAAACCTGTGGACAATTTACCATAAAGCAGTTTAAACAATTAAGCTCATTTGAATATGAGATGGTTGCTTTATAATATCATATATAACTTAAAGTTGTACATCATCACAAGACAACAAATCAGTATTTATACAATACAATAAGGTCAGCAACAATGGTCCATTTCTATCCTTCACCATATAATTACCTCCTTTATTCAACTTTCCCCCTACCCCTATTCTATTCTGGTAACCACAAAAATGGTCCTACATATTAAAAGTTTGTTTTATTTGATTTGTTTGTTGGCTTCTCTATATATCACACATGTTTAAAGTCATGTGATATTTCACTTCCTCTTGATTTTTTTTTTACTAAACATAATTCCCTGTAGGTCCACCCATAAGGTTCTAAATGGCAGAATTTCATTTCATTTCATTTCTTTCTTTCTTTTTGTGTTGTATTTAATTGTGCATTTATGTCACATCTTTACTCACTCATCTGTCAGTGGGCTCTTAGTTTACTTTCAGCTCTTGGTTATAGAAAATAATGCTGCAATAAACATAAATGTTAATATTTCTTAAAATCACGGTTATTTTTTTCTGTGTGTGTGTTTTGGGGCAAATAACCAGAAGTGGGATAATGGAATTATATGAAATTCTTTTTTGGGGGGCAATATCCACACTACTTTCCATAGTGGTTGTGCCAGCTTATGCTCTCACCATTAACTACATAAGGCTCCTTTTCTCCATGTCCTGGAAAAATCTTGTTGGTTCTAGTATTTCAGATAATAGTCATTGTCACAGGAGTGAGGTTATATCTCATTGTTCTTATAATCTGTTTTGTATTGAAAACAAGTTAATCTCAAACTCATTTTAACAGTCCACATTTTTACTCTTCCTCACCCTACTATATTTCATATTTTGGATGTATTGATGCTTCTAAGTGTGGTTACAGTCATTTTATGTAAATTCCATTTAATATTTCTTGCATGCGTGGTTTAGCTATGAAAATTTCTTTAACAGTTGCTTCACTGGAAAGCTCTTTATTACTATTTTAGTTCTAATGATAACCTAACAGGGTAGAGTATTCTTGGTTGAACGTTTTTTCTTACAGCACTTTGAATATACTATGCCATTACCTTCTGGGCAATAAAATCTCCTGAGAACCTGAAGACTATTTTTTTGGGGGGTGGGGTTCTTTATATGTGAATTATTCTTCCTATCTGTTTTTTAAATATTCATTATCTTGAGTATTTGAGTATTTGTTATTTTAATTCCAAAGAGTTTAATGTGTCTTCATTTTTTTTTTAAGTCTCTGATTTTCTTGCATCTGGATGTCTATTTCTTCCCCAACATTGGAGAAGTTCCTAGGTATTATTTATTCTAATAAAATATCTGCCCCTTTATCTCTTTCTTCTCCTGGGACACATACGATGCAAATATTGTTCCTCTTGATATTACTCCATCTCTCTTTTATGCTATCGTTTTTATTGCATATTTTGTTCTTTCCTTTACTGATCTGCTAGAATTCTTTCCACTGCTTTATCTTCTAGTTCATGGAATTTATTGAAAATGTCTTCTAATCTACTGTTTAGCCCTTCGATTGTTTCCCATATTTTTGTTATATTTTTATCTATCTTTGCTGTATATCTTATGTTTTCCCTCTATTGTTTCCCTAATTTAAGTGACAATCCTCAAGACTGTTATTTTGAAATTAAGGTTTTGGGGGCTGGGGTGTTTAGAGCCATCATTTGGGGCAAACTTATTTTTGGTAACTTGAGTTTATTTATATGGCATAAGATAATTGATGTATATCTCTGTCTTGATTTAATAGACATGTTAGTATTCCAGGTTGCAGAGTATAAGCCTGGGGCAGGAGTTCCAGCTACCAGGGCTAGGGGCTGCAGACTATGGGCAATCATGCAGGTCACCAGCAGCCCCAGACAGGGGAGGGACAGAGATATCTCAGACTACTGAAATCTCTCTTGTTATGCTTTTTGAGAAAGCTGATTCACAATGCAAGCATTTCGGGGAAAACACTCAGCTGGGGGTTGCATTTTTTGACTGCCTGCTGCTATCCTAGGTAATCATTGCCGTGGTAGCCAAAAGAATCATTACCAGGAGAATACAATGAGATTGTCCCATGACTGCAAATGGCAGAGGGGTAGGTATTTTTACCTTTGACCCTATGTTAATATGTTGTCCACAAGTGCCAGTGTCACACTGCAAAAGAGTCTAGGAGGATACTCAGCAGCATTCTGTTCACTGGAAAACCATCCCTTATCCCTTTTTCTCCAACTGTATACTTCTTAATTTGATGAATGAGAATCCTTCAGGCAGATTTGTGCATGTTATACATGCTGCTCATCCTGCTCACTGTCCTGTGTCCCCTGCTTCTCAGAATAGCACCATATCCAAAAGAAAACCCTTCTATTTCATGCAACAGAATGTGTGGTCTCCTCACTAGGGTGCTGTTCTAAGGGTCAGCAGTACCCTGTAGGAGTACTCCAGACACCGGGAAGAGGCTTTGTATTTTTCGTGTCTTGCTCAACCTTGGGCTACAGTGCCTGGCAATGATCCTGGTGAAACCATATCTCAGCTTTTCCTGCCCTTTCAAATGTTTTATTTCACTTTTCTTGTGGACCTGCTGGTTCCCCAATCATCAACTCTTTTTTGAAGCTTGTCATTTGTAAGTAGGTGCAACTTTGTTCTTGCTAGTCTGCTAGCTTGTGTGTCTCAATAATATGTATTTTTAAAAAATAGTTTACCAGTTTACTTTTCTAGATAGCCTGCTATAGTATAGTTATCTAGGTTTTCAGCTCAATGAAAAATAAAGGGAGATAATTAGTCTCTTAAAAATAAAACTTAAATTAATTCCTATGAATAAAAATTAACAAGGGACTCAATGTTTTATTTCATTCACTATTGATTTGCGGTTTTTAGGATTTAAAATATTAGTTTTCAAAAAATCATATGAGAATTCTATTTCACAAGATGAGTTACTTGTTTCTCAGGTATTGTTATTGATACTCAAAACAGCGGTGTGTGTATGCTCAGCTCTTCTTCAGAGTAATGATACTTATAATATCCTTTAGGGAAGTTAAGTGGAAACATTTGTAAGTTTTATAATTGAATCTGAATTTCATTTTTAAAGAATTTTACACCCTGGAATGTCTTAAATAACATCTCAGAATTGCAAGTGTGTGAGTATTCCTATATCACCTAGGTATCAATGAAATATATTAATTTATAGCAACATGGCAGAGAGTAGTTAAAAAAGAGCTTGAATAGACTTCAGGTATCAGGAAAATGAGGAATACACTTTATAACAACTTGAATATCACACAGAATTTAGTTTGTATTTATTATTGCATGATGACATCAGTATAGGAAAATAACTTTTCCAAGTCTCTCTCTATATAAGAAACCTGTTAAGAATTGATAAAGACCTCCAAAAATAATATGCTAACTGATTCTGAATTAAAATATATAATTGTGATCTTTGGGTGATGCTAATTGTTGGGTTTTGATTTAAATAAATAATGATCTAAATGTAGAATGACTATATGCTCGGCACAGCTTGTTAAAATAGTATGTTCAGAATCATAAAACAAAAAAATTGAAAATCATATGTTCTAAGGAGCTATTTAGGGTTTATGAAGTATCAGCTAATGGGAATTTTATGTATTAGAAATGACAAATATGAAGGATATTGAAAAAGCTGTACAAATTAGAGTCATTTACATTGCTATTTATAGCAAGTTGCGTGTGGTTATGGTATTATAGGAAGACAAAAATAGTTATTTGATTAGAACTAGCAATATCATTGTGAATGTAAATTATGCTGAATTGTATCGAATATAGTGTACTCTGTTGAATACGTATGATTAAATGCTAAAACTAATTAATATCAATTTTACCTCTAGAGGAAACAAGTCTAAGAGAAGTATTAGTATCAAAGTATTATTAGCATCTAATTTTTCCAAAGTTAGCTTGAAGTTTTTATGCTTATTGAAAATATTATTTCACTTTTAATTAAAAATGTTCTAAATGGAATATAGTATTTAGCCATTAAATAAATATTGCAGTATTTAACCATTACCTTTTTCTTATGCCTACCTAAGAGGGAAACTATAATAATTTTACATATCTGTCTCAAATCATTTTTCCTTAATGAGGCTAGGCATATAGCAGGAAACTGATAAAGATCTTGTTGACAAATGGAAATTGCTAGGAATTAAAATTAGCCCGCTTACACTAATCAATATTTAGAAGACATTGAGGCATACACATTCAATAGAAAATCATTACTGCACATAAAAGATGTATTTGAAGCCACATTAATGTGAAACTTTAAATGATATGTTTATTGCACATCTTAATAGGTGGAGTGATAAGGAAAGAGTCATTAGTTCAGTGTTTATAAATCGTGGTAAATGGACCATAGCACTTCTTTGAGAACTATCATGAGTTTTGCAGAAGAAGCTGCTTCTATTTGGGGTGTGGGGGTTGGGGCGGTGACAGTGAAGGAGTTGAGGGAAAAAAATTATGTTTCACGAATTCGAAATTTAAATGTATAATTTACTGATTTTATTCAATTTTGTGATATTCTTAATAATCTACATACTTAAAGATTTTCTACAAACTAGAGAATGGTATTGTTGAAATTATTTCTGCTACCATTCATTAAACAAGGCTCAGTAATTTGGTCAAAATATTTTACTTCATTTATTTTGCTTATGTTCAATAATTTTTATTATAATATTTCAGTGCTAATCTTAAGATATGAATCAACGGCTCAAAATTATTTACTGAAAATTTGTGGGGAAGGATAAAATAAAATGAAACATACATGCAGAATAGTGTATGTTGCTTTTTAGTGTACACATAGGTTGTGGGAAAACTAATTTCACAAAAGCATTCAGCGTTGATGGTTTTTATAAATAAGTATTTTAAGACTGAATATTTCAAACTGGGTTATATTGGGTAACTTCATTCTACTAAAAAGGTCTTTCAAAAAATGACAAAACCATTAGTGATTTTTTTAATGTTTTCCATCAAAACCAAGTGACTTCCATGAAATACAGTTATATTTACAAAACAAATATCAAATAGTGTTTTCTAGTGTATAGCTTCATATTATATATTTTCAAGCTCTTATGTGTCATATATGTTTTCAATATTACAAATTGCATTATTGATATTAATTTTGTGATTCTATTCATTATTATTAAACAACATGATTAGTCACTAAATGTGAGAAAAGAAATACAGAGATTTCATGAAAAATTGTACTTGGGTTATAATAACTCGACACATTTTTTGCTGAAAAATATATTAAACCAGGAGACCAAAATTTATAGAGCTGCATGAATAGCTAGAATTGTATAAAAATATAGGTAGGAATTTTCATTATGCTCTGTAATGAAGTAGGTCTATTTCCCTTAGAAAAGGAAATAAAACCCACCAACCCATAACCTCTGACAACAATTACTCTGTCAGGTTTTGCACATTCATTGCTATACTTCTCCAAAAAGATGGTTCACATTCACTCGCCTTATTTCCTCACCTGATACTTATTTCTCCACTACTCCAATTTGGCTTCAGTTACGCTAATGCCTCTGAAACAATTCTTGATAAGGAAATCAATAACGTGTGTTTCTCTAAACCCATGAAAGACTTTTCCAGTTCTTTTATTTGAATTATCAAAAACATTTGAAATCACTCAGCCATTTTTGAAACTTTCTTTAATATTTGCTTTCTTTATCATACCTTTTCACTTTGTAATTTATTTTATTCAGCCAATGTTTATGTTACTGATTTAGCAATTTTATTCCTTTTTAAAGGCACCATCAACTAACCTGCTATTCCCCAGTTTAGATTTCTCATTATTATTCACCACTGTCAACCACCATATCCTTTTTGGAAATCGTTCTAAATAAATTGATTTCTATGTTATGTCATTATCCTTATTGCCAGTGGTTTATTTTTGTCTATGTCCTGGCAATGTTTTGTTGGCAAACTCATCATTCACTATTCAGCTATTAGAGATTTTTTAATTCATCAAGATTTAGTATTGAGTTATCTTCCCTTTTATTCAACAAGGTCTCTTAAGATATTTTATCCAAACTCATCATTCCAATTACTAATGACATACAGATGATTCAAAATTTCTTCCACTTAGAATTTATATTCTTTTTCCGACTTGTACATAGCTTATTACACTTTTTGGTAATTAACTCCATTTTTCTAAATAAACCTATGGCTCCCCCTAGACTCCTTCCTCCTGACCCCCCCCCAAAACCCTACAGTCCTTTTTTAAAAATTATTATTGTTAAACGGTAACAAGAACTACTATACATTTTTTCTGATAGTGAAGTATTAGGAAGTTGAACTACCTATGTTTCTTTTTCCACATCTCAATATATAATTTGTTATTTGCTGAAACTTTTAAATGGCTCTCAATTTTTTCTTCAGCTATGTTTTCCTCTTCACAGTTAAATATATGAAATTCACCTCCCTGGGTTGCTGCTGTAACTTCTTAACACTGTTCTCACATGCTCTTTCCTTGCCCGAGAACATTCTCCACATTATAGAGTAATATTTTCAAAGCAGATTTGCTTATGTCACTGTTTTCCTGATTAGACTCTTTATTCAACTAGCCAATAAGTATTTTGGGCCAGGTAGGTGCGTGACATTGTTTTAGGTGCAAAGATCATAGTAGTGACCAATATCAAATAAACATGCAACTGTATGTTAGATAGAAATATATGTCTGAAGATACAGGATCAAAGAGTAAAAAGTAGTGCTACTTAATTTCCATGGGTTTTTATTGACATCCCAGTCAGTAATGAAGGAACTTAGGCACATGCTCAGAAGATTGACACAAAAGTGAGAATACGACAAGAAAGTTCATGGACAGTAGGAGTAGTAAAAACAAACCCTGTATGGGAATATTTTAGGTAGGAAAAAACACATACTTTCAGTAAATCTGACTGGAAAAAGAAGGGACTGTGGTAAGAGTTTAGATATTAGAGAGATATCAGCAAATGAAAGAAAATGTCACAGATTATGTAGGATATTTAAGGATGTTGTGTAAAACTATGTACAGTGTAAAATCAATGGATACTTGAGAATAGAAGTAACAAGTTTCTGGCTGATATTTTGTAAGTAAATCTGTTTGTTTATAGATAAAAAGTTATAGGAAATAAGAATAATATCAGTGAACAAAGTTTAGGAGGCTATGCATAAACAAGATGAGGAAGACACATATTTGCCATAAGTTGGAACAATAGAAGGGACAAAATTAGATTTTCAATATATTCTGATAGTAGGTTCTATATGTTCTGCTATTGTATGAATTTGTACTATGTGAGAAAGAAAAGACATGGATGACTCTGAAACATTTCCTGTAGAAAAACAGGTAAACATTTGTACTTAATTTTTTTTAGATTAAAACAAAAACAGTTGGGGGAAAGTTTTAGCAGATGTGTATGGGAAATAATGTTTGGGCTATGCAGTAGATATTTGAAGTTAATTTTAGAAACTGTATGAAAAAGTTCTTTACAATTATTTATCATTATATTAACACTATGCACTAGGGTAACATGAAAACAACATCATTCCTATTACTGATATGAAGCTATTGACATTTAACAATGTCTGTCTTCTATTGCAATTAATCATCTTTAAATTTAGCTATATTATGGTCCATCTGTATTTCATAGGTTTTTCAATGGTATTCAGATCCTGGGAGTTTAGTCTGAAACTATCTCAAATATGTCACAGTATTTGGTACCTAAAATACTATAGTAAATTATTTGTATGCCTTTTCTTGTATGCCTTTACAGTATCTGTAAGACACTCTTTGTTCTTAGGTAAAAACAAGTGTTTGACTGTTGAGGAAGATAGGTAAATCTTTTTCAAGGTCCACAAACATACATACTTTCTATATATTGCTGGGTACATTTATTTGACAATAAATAATAGGTCACGAATGAGTTATTTAAGTTCAACAGTAATATTTTATTTCAGCTCTAGCAAACATATTTTTAATAAAAGTAAATAACATCTTTAAAATGTATTCTAGAAGGTATAAATGTTTCTTTTAAAATAGTATATAATAATCCCACCTCCCACCTTCATGAAAAAGAAGTATGTTTTGTTTCTAAATCCAAAAAGGCACAGGCTTTTTAATAACGTTGAGGACAGTAGGAAAAATAAAACACTCTTCCGTATCTGACTTCAGAGCCTCTTCCTTAAAGACAGTCACAAAATGACCATGAAAAATTTGCCCCTGTGCTTCTTTGACAGTCATGTTATTTGACATCTAGAGTGATTTTTATTAAACAGCTAGACTCAGAATTATTGAAAAAATGCCTTCATATACTTCCATTTTTAAAGCAGAGAAGAAAAATTATCAGTAACTTGAGGAGAACTTGAATCCCTATAATGTACATCTATTTCATGAGATTGCTATGTGACAAGAAAAATGCTGGACATGCTTAGAAAACAGAAAGAAACCATTAGAAACTTTGTTTAATTTAATGAGCATATTTAGAAAAATAACATGAAAAGGAACTTCTCAAATGATCAAAATGTGACAACTTTCTAAGGACAGAACCTTTTACTTCCACTCCACTGTCATCCTTACTCTAGGTATATGAAAATTAAACTATATTGTATTAATGTCAAACACAGATGTCAAACAAAGATGAAGAATGAAAGAAACAATTCAGTTCCTTGTATTTTTTTTTCTTTTTAGAAGATTCAGACAGTTGCTAATCATTATGTTTCAAATATTTCAAAAAGAAAAAATTAAAAGAAAAAGCCCATAGGGTTAGATTTGTCTGGTTCATTTTCATTATCTCTTGATTTCAATCTCAGTTAGTATACGATATCAGGTAAAATATACTTGGTTTCTTATGCCTATTTTATCATTATTCTGTTGACTAAATAGTTCTGAACTGCATTAGATACCTAATCTGCTTGCTATCATTTTTTGTCATAATAGTAATTTTAAAAAGTGGCTTGTTTTTCAGAAACGATCTGGATTCTAAAATTTTCAAAGCAGTGACTACCACCAGAATGTTTCTTGATTATTTGTATAATTATAATCTTTCTAAGAACTAAAGCCACCAGCTTCCATTCTTTCCCAAGGAGACATCTTGGTATTTTGTACAGAAGATTTTTTTATATTTTTACAAGAAAGCCATGACTAAGCAAGTCAGTCTACAAGATACCTTTAACATGGTATAACAAAATAGAATGATGTAGTGGAGATGGAATACCTTATGTTAGAATTAATCAGAATTCTGTGACTAGAAAAAGAACAGAATTTAAAAGGATACAGTGATTAAATCACCTGTGCGGTTCATTCTACTTCATTTGTTGCTAAAAATGTCAAAATACATTAAAATATATAAAAATTTGATATTTATAGACAGCAATGAAGAAACACATAGTTTTGAAAAACAGGTATTAATGTAAGTTAAACACTCCATGGTTGCTCTATTTTCTAGGATTTCAAAAACTTCACTATTGTATGTAAGAATTGAGTTGAGGAATTTTCTAATACTTTGCGAGAATACTTCCAGTATGTATTTGATAGCCATTCAACAAACAAACCTGTGCTTCTGCAAAGTAATTTGGCTTTTATTTTCAGGATTAAATAGTTATTTTGAAATATAATTATAGGATTGTGTATCTGCTGCATATTGAAAAGGTAATTCTAGACTCAGAGAGGTGAAATATTGCCTAAAGTCTACCAAGTAAAACGATTTGACTTCTCATAAGATTTAACATAATAATTTCTAAATGTTGCCTTTTAATTTGTAGAATATCAAGTGTGTCTTGACTTAATCACTTTCCACCTATCGAACCCTAAGTAAATCACTGCCTGAATATGTATGTGTGTATGTATATAAATGATTTTATTGAAGTATCATTATATTATTACATGAGATAGATTTAGGGTATGCATCATAGTAAATCAAGGTCTGTATATACATTGTTTACCACTAAGCTCAATTCTATGTTATTATAGTTGACCCCTCTTACCCAGTTCAAGCATGTATATTGCCCCCTGCTTCATTTTGATAATCACAATGTGAACTTAAGTGTGTTTTGGATTGATTTGTTAATTGTTTGGTTTCTCTATATACCACATATGAGTAAAATCATATGAGGTTAGTCACTTTTTCCTTCTGACTCATTTTACTAATCATAATTCCCCTAAGTCCATCCATGTTGCAAATGGCAAATTTTCATTTTTCATAGCTGATTAGTATCCCATTATGTTTCTATACCACATATTTATCCACTCATCTAATGAGGGGTACTTAGATTGTTTCCAGCTCTCAGATGTTGTTACTAACGCTGCAATAAGCATTGGGAACTGAAAATATCTTTTTGACTTAGTATTTTCTTATTTTGGGATAAATACCCAAAAGCGGGAAAACTGAATCATATGGAATATATGCTTTTAACTTGAGGAATCATCAGACTGCTTTTATAATGACTGAAACAATTTTCATTTCCAACAGCAGTTTTTGTGTTCTTTTCTTTCCATATCATCTCCAGTACTTGCTATTGCCAGACTTTTGGATATTATTCATTTACACAGGTGTGAGATGACAGCTTACTTTATTTTGGTTTATATTTCACTGAATAATGAGATGATAAATATCTTTTGAAATAACCTTTTGGCCATTTGTATGTATTCTTTGGAGAGGTATCTATATACTGCCTATTTTTTAATTGATGTTTTGTAATTAATTTAATTGAAGGAAAATTGCACATAGATTTAAGGTGTGCATCATTGTAAATTAACATATTTGTATATCACATTGAGCTTAGAATCACCATTTCAGTTCTTCCATCAACATACACTTAGTCCTCTCTAACCAATTTGTGCAGTTTTGTTTTGATAATGGTTTCTCCTCCTGTGCTTTTTAGACAGACTTAATCAAACTAATTGGTTAATTTTGGTCTCTGCTTCTGTTAACAGTTGAGTCGTTTCCAAAGGCATCTCCAAGACCAATGTCAAGAAGTATATCATCGATATTTATTCTATGTATTTTATTGTTTCAAGTCTTATATGCAAGTCTATAACCTATTTTCAAATAATTTTTATCTATGGTATTAGATAATGGTTTAGTTATATTCTTTGGCATATGACTATCCAATTTTCCCAACAGCACTGAGAAATTGTCCTTTTTCTTTGGTTCCTTTGTCATAGATCAGTTGTTCTTATATGTGTATTTATTTCTGGGTCTTCAGTTCTCTTCATTAATCTATGTGTCTGTTTTTATTTCAGTAATGTGGTGATTTGATTACTATTACTTTGTTAGTATAGTATAAAGTCAGGGAGGAGCATAATATCTCCATTCTGTTCTCTTGTCTCAGGATTAATTTTGTTATTTAGGATCTTTTGTAGTTTCACATCAATTTCATATACTTTTGTTCGATTTGTGTAGAGTATTTTTTGAATTTCAGTAGGATTGTATTAAATCTTTATTACTTTGATAATAGTGACATTTTAACAATCTCTGAACATTAAATATCTTTTTTACTTCTTTGTGATTTCTATTTCTTCTGTCAGTGCCTTTTTTCAAAGTATATGTCTTACACTTCTTTGATTATTTTTTTTTACTGTTTTCTATTCAATTTGTATATCTTTTTGCTACTTTCTAGTCTATTGCATTAACTAGGGCTTCCAACACTATACTGCATAAGAGTGTTCAGATTGGAAATCTACATGTTTTCAGGCTACTAGAGGAGTTCTCAGGTTTTCTCCTGTGAGCATGACATTGACTCTGTCATATATTGCCTTCAATATATTGAGGTATAATCCATTTATACACTTTTTAGGTTTTTAACATAAAACTTTTTAATCTTATCAAATGTGTCTATCGAGATTATCATATAACTTTTATCCTTTCTTTTCTTGATGATATGTAGCACATAAATTGATTTGAACCTCTTTGTATCGCTGGAATAAAACTCACTGGATAGTGGTCTATAATTCCTTTAATGGGTAGTTGATATTTTTTTCTAACATTTGTTGAATATTGTTGCATCAATATTTATCAGAGGTATTGGTCTATAGGTCATGTGTGTGTGTGTGTGTGTGTGTGTGTGTGTTTCTGATTTGAAATTAGGATGTTGACTTTATTTATAGTCATGCATGATGTTTGGAATTTTCCTCATTTTCATTTTTCGCCAGAGTTTGAGAAGGATTATTAATTTGTCTTTGAAAGTGTGACAGAATTTCCTAGTAAAGCCAGCTGATCTTGGTCTTTTTTAGAGGGGATGCTCTTGATTTCTGTTTTTGTTTCTTTACTAGTAAGAAGTCTGTTCACAATTTCTATTTCTACCTGATTTAGTCTTATAATGTTATATGTTTCTATGAATTTGTCTTATTCATTTAGTTTTTCAAATTTCTTGATATATACTTATAAAGCTATTATGACACTGTATTTTTCTAATCTATCTGCTTCTCTGTCATTGCTGACTTCATTTGTATTTTCTATCTCTTCTTTAGTGTCAATCTGGCTAAATGTCTATTTCAAATATGTTTTCAATGAACAAGCTCTTGATTTCATGGATTTTTTGAATTATTTTGATCTCTATTTTATTTTTTATGCTCTAATTTTTTATTTTATTTATTCTTCTGACTTTTGGTTGCACTTTTTTCTAGTTCCTTTTGATGTGGTTTGATGTTTTTCCCTGATTATTATTTTTTCCTGACATAGGTCTACCATTAATTTCCCTCAGTATTTCTTTTGCTGCATCCCGTGGGTTTTCATAACTGTTTCTTCATTTTCATTTGACCAAGTTACTTTTTATTTAGCTTTTGGTTTCTACTTGACCCAGCAATTGCTCGGTATTATATTGCTTGTTTTCTATAAATTTATGATTTTCTTTTCTTTGCTCACTTGGTTTATTTACAGTTTCATATAATATTGCAAGAAATGATACCTGATATAATTTCAATCTTCATAAATATATAAACTTGGTCTGTGTGCAAACATATCATTTGTCTTTGAGAATGTCCCATGAACACTTGAAATTAAAATATGTATTCTATTGTTTTGGTGTGAAATGCTGTTTTTATTTTGCTTTGATTTGTTTTTTAAATAAAAGTTTCAAGCACATTCCAGTGAAGCAGGAAGAAAACAGTAAGATGAAGAAGTATACTTTTCATTATTATTTTATTTTGTTTTGTTGTTTCTCTCAGCCCTGAGTCTTGAACTGGGGACCTCAGGGTGTATGTGGACTACACTGAGGTAGACTAAACTGCTAGGCCACAAAGGCATAATGTGAAATATTTTGTAACTATGAAGTTTATCTTATCTGATTTATAATTATTTTCCATTATTGCCTTTTGATTTTCTATTTGGATTATATAGGCATTGATTTGAGTTTTGTGTTAAACTTGTTGAACTTTCCTATGTTAAAAAGAAATCTGCCATGTCCTGGTGGAGTAGTGATTATATCAATTGCAAATGATGCAGCCCAAGCCCTGGGTTCAAGATCTGGTTTTCGGGGGAAACAACCAATGTGAACAACTAAATAAAAATAAAATAAAATGTTTCTTCCTCCTGTTCCATCCTTCTTGAATGTCTACTCACCTTTATTCCTGTCTTCACCTTTCCTTTAAAAAAACTGCCTTTAGTTCTGCTAATATCTGCTTTATGCATTTTGGTGTTCCTATGTTGAGTGCACATAAGAATGTTGAGTGATGTCTTCTTGTTGTCTTAACTCCTAAAACATTATACAATGCCCATATTTCTCTGTTGTTCCTTTTTTTATCTGGAAGTCTATTTTAGCTGATATGTGTAACATTCTTACCCTTATAAATTTTATTAACATTAGGTATCATTTTTTTATCTCTTAACATTAAGCCTTTGTTTATCATAATACCTTACTTGGGTCTCTTGTAAGCAGCATATATTTGATTGTTTATTAATTCACCTAGCCAGTCTATGCCTCGTTTGGTGAGTACAAATTATATTATTTATAATTATTGATATATGAAGGCTACTGCCATTTTGAATGTTGTTCCTAAATATTTATTATTTATTGCCTTAAGGTAAAAAAGCATCTTTAAACATTTGTTGTAATGGAAGTCTCATGCATTTTAATTCTTTCCGCTTTTTTTTTTTTTTTTTGTCAGGGAAAGCTTTTATTTATTCCTCTTATTTGAGAGTTTCTCAGGGCATAGTATTCTTGGTTGGGAATTTTAATCTTGGACTTTTTCAAATATTGTTTCATTCTCTTATTTACTGTAGAGTTTATGCCTAGATGTCTGATGAAAGAAGGATAGAAGCACATTTTTTAGTTACTTGCTTCTTTCTCCTGGCCACCTTAGTTTTCTTTCTTTGCCTCGTAATCTTAATAGTTTGAACTTGAACTCTTGATAGTTTTTCTATTATGTGTCACTGTGTAGGTCTCTGTGTTTAATCAAGTGTCATGAATTTTAAAATTCAGTTTCTTCCCCTGGTTTGGGAAGTTTTCAGTCATTACTTTTTTGAATACTTTCTTCTCTCTCGCTTTCCTTTCTGAACATGTGTTATTCTTACTGTTGCTTTTTATAATGTACTTCCTTCATGATTTTATATCTAATTTTTCTCACTTCATCCATCTAATTCCATTTTATTTGTTTCTTTATCATTCTGGACCAGAAGTGGTTATGGGCTAGTTCACCTGGGTGATCCCAGAGTCAGTTCTTCTCTCTGTGACCCTTAGCATTATATCTGCTATTGTTGTTTTTCATGGCATCAGTACAGTTCCTGATGATGAAGCAGAGGAATATAGTTCAGAACTCTCTCTCCCTCTCTTCTCCTTGAAAGGGTTCCAACCATTTGGTATCAGTTTAGTTTCTTCATTTTTGATTTCGCTGAATTCACTGTGTATGCTGCCACACTATGAATTTTCCCTTCCCAGGGACTGTCGCTGGGTCGCTAAACATGATAAGTCATTTGGCCCTGGCTATAGCTACAACATCTGTATATCCATCTATCACCTTTATCACATCAATGTGTTGATCTCTTCAGCATCTCTTCAAATGAAGTCCCTTTTAGTTTCTGAGGTGCAGGGTATTTTCATTCTCACCACAATGCCGGTGTTATGGTATTTCTTCTATGGTTTCTCTTTAGCAGACAATTGTTAGTTGTTTCTCTGAAGAGCAAAACAAGGAAGATCCTTTATCACTAGCTTCTAACAGGATACTCCACTATTTTCTTTTATAAATGAAGATAGTGATTGTATCAATTTGACAGTGTTATAGGGATTAAATGAATCAATGCCTGCAGTTGACTTAGAATCGATTCTTTTGCATTTGAAAAACATATATTCAATATTGCTATATAAAAATGAAAAGTGCTTTAAAGGAAAATTCTTGGAGCTTTGAAATTATATTTGCAAACCACAAGGTTTCTTAGATATTGGGGGGATAAATCTGGTACTGTTGACCATTTTCCCTCAAATTCATTCATTTTGTCTCTAGTTTAAAAATGAACTATTTATTAAAAAAGAAAAACAGAAACAAAACATATATTCCAAAAGTTTTACAGTGTAAAGAATGGATACTAATATTTAATGGGAGCCATTATAAATCAGACCCTGATTTTATTATTTTGATGTTTGTGTCATGAGTGTCTATAGTTGCTTCTTCTTCATTTATTGAAGTAACTCCCTCAGAGATAGTGTTCACGTGCTGAAACCTGCCTATGGATTCACTCTCACTAATTTTTTTCCCTGTTTTCTCTTTTAAGCAAGCCTCCTTGTAGTTATAGTTAATCACACTCATTTGCAAACAGTGTTTGGCGACTTACTATTTTTCCTTTGAATTGCCAGAAAATGTTTCTTATGTCTTGAAAACGGTAAGTCTAGAAAATAAGGCTCACATTACATTTTAAAATTGCTCTTTTGAATGTGTTCTTCATTAAAATGTTTTCTTTATAACTTTGACCTCAGGAGACGCAACATATTCTCCTCTTAGATCCATTGGGGAAAATAAACAATATACTTCATGTCAGCTATATCATACTAAATTTGATAACCTGGAATCTTCTTACTGAAATTATTGTCATTATTCAGTTGATTTGCCAGAAAGCAAAAGGCAGTGAATCTCATATTTAAACCATATTTGTATATTTAATTTCACTAATAAAATTAACATAATGTACTAGATTAGTTAAAATTTCTTAAATTAAAATATGTAAAATCAATTACTGGTTGATGCAAACCTGTATTATGCAAAAGCATAATACTGAAATATTATTTGATTTTATCAAGAATGAATACTTTTAATCATGTTATAGCACTATTATCTTTTCAATGAAATAATATGTGTAAATTAAGATGTTAAAATTAATAGTTACAAACTTATTCAATTTTTTCCTTATCTAAAAATTATTGATATAATATCCAAGCGAATATCTGTATTTCCAAAGCTTTTTTTAATGCTGTCTGTGTGCTAATTTTAGCACATTGCTAATACCTTTTATTTGAAGTAGTCATCACATTTTTAAAAGCATGCTTAATTTCTAAAGCAAAGATATTAAAATATTAGAGCCATACTCAGTTTAACTTTTATTTATTATTATGCTCTACTTTACTGCTTCTCTTAGGATAAAAATTAATAAGTTAAAATGTATAAAGCTAATCCATTTAGGAAAACTCAAATATAAAGAGACAAAATTCAGCTGATCCTAAGTTGAACATAATGGGGATGCTGGCAAAGAAAAAAAAGGAAGAAAAGCAGCCTTCAGTCTGGTATAAGAAGAGAAAAAAGAAGAAAAGTAAAGTCCAATATATTTGAAATTTTAACATAGTTGTTATAGACTTTGATATCTATTCTAAGAGAAATAAGAATGCAATGAATATATTTAAACAGTGCCTTTTTCAGAGTTGTGTTTTAAAATATCAATATTATATGTCCATGCCTGATTAGAAAAATCAAAGAGAATACATAGGGACAAAATTTACATGTTTCCTATTCTTAAAATAGAGAAAAGTGGCAATGAACTGAAAGTTGTATGCTATTGTTATTAATATATTAAAATATTTATTGAGCACCTCTGTGCTTCAGATCTTATTATAAGCACTAGTAAGAGAGATAAATGTGACAACTAATTTCCATAAAACTTACATCCTAATGCACCAAAACAGACCATAATCAATTAAGGAAAGCAGACAATTTAACTTTCAGATATGAAAAAAATATATGTAATAAGATCAATAGTAGTAGCTTTATAAGTATACTTTGTGGGGTGAAGTGAGAGAAGACCTTTTTGAAGATGATTGCTTATCTGAGATTCAAATTCCAAAACCTAAAATGTTAAGATCTTACGGACAATTTTCTACAAATTTAGACTATCAAATATACGGAGTTATAAAAAAATGCAAAATATCATATATATATAAAGTCTACTTTCTCATCAATTGCAACATTGTAATACTACAGTATAATGACAAGAATGATGAAATTACATATTATCCAAATTTTATTTTCAAATTCTGCAGTTTTACATGTAGTCATTTCTGTATGTTTGTCACTCAGCTTTCTGCAACTTTTACGGAAGTGTAAGTTTGAATATACAACACTGTAGTCAAGATATCTAACCATTCCATCACCAAAATAATCCCTCATATTGCTGTTTTACAACCTCACACACTCTGCTCCAAAGCAACATTCCTCTAACCCTAATCCCTGCAACCAATAATATGTCTAAAATTGTGACTTTTAAAAATGTTATATTAATATACACTGGTTCCTCTTTAGGTCACATAAAAATGTTATATTAAAGAATAAAACTGTATGTAACCTTTCAGGATTTGTTTTTGTCATTCAGTATAATCTAAAGGAGATTTATCCACATGGTTTTGTGTATCAATAGTTGTTTGTTTTGGGTATTTTTTGCTGAGTGATATTCAGTGCTATTTATGAAGCACAGGGTGTTCAACAGTTTACATTAATTCATCATTATTTGTACACAGTAATTTCTCAGCAAATATGTAAGCAATTTCCCTTCTTTATTATACTAATTACTTATTTTTCAATACTTCGTTGCATGGATCTGGTTCTTTAATATAACTTTAAGTAAAGTTGTGAATCAAGCAAATATTCTTAATTTTTCACTTCAGATGTTATCAGTAACTTACTACGAAGTAGGATATTTATGTAGGTTTTGTTAAATGTATATATCATGTCAAGGAATTCCTTTTGTACCTAATATGCTGAGTATGTTTTTTTTAAAAAAAACCATGATTGCATGTTTGCCACCACCCACACAGTTGGTCACAAGGGTCCCCAAGTAGAGGTTACAGGAGCCTAAAGAAAAATGGGCAACATGCATTTAGAAAAGCCGGGGGCAGGTGGTGACCAGTCTCTGAGAGGTAATGATCCCGATTCTGACTCCTTGTTTTATTTTACAGGGCTGGGTTACAACGAGACAATGAATGCTGCAAAGCAAAGGACGGTTGTAGATATTAGCTGTTCTGCTGTTATCAGGAACATTTGTAGGTCGGAACGTTCCGAAGCTAGCTGCAGTTTCCTGTTACTTGCTTCTAGCTCTGCTGACATGTGAAGGCTTCTGCCTCCAACTATGTAGCAGAACCAGGTCTAAAACAGTCTGCTCTCCATACATATTGAAAGTTATTTCATGCTTTCCTTTATCTATTCAGTTTATCATGTCACCCTTTTCTGGTTAATATGTTTAATTCTATTTATTGATTTTTTTCCATTGCCTTTCCATTTTGGAAATAAATGTCACTTTAGTAATGATGTGATACCTTTTCATTTTTTTTTGTAAGGAATGGGGCAAGAGGAATGAAAGTGAGTAGGCAGGCTGGCAGGAAGAGGGAAGAGAAAAAGCACTTTATTTTATTTAGTTGTTCATTTTGGTTGTTTTCCCGAACCCCAGGTCTTAACCTGGATCCCTGGGAAGTATGTGGACTATGTCCTGTGGCCTTAATTGCTAGGCCACCAGGGTGCACCTGTAATATACTTTTGAGACTTCTCTGATTTGGCTTGTATATATGTCATACCATAATATTCATAGAGATTTTTTGTCATCTTGTAATCTATCAAGAATAGAAGGACTCATTTAAAGAATTAAAAAATATTTCCTCTTTGTCTTTACTATAGAAGATATTGTTAATATTGATTATATTTCTTCCTTTGACATTTGAAAGATTTTATCTCCAAAGTGATTTAAGACTTAACTTTACCTTATTAGAAAGTTTAATAATGGATATAATTTTTCAAAGGCATATAGTAGTATTTATAGCTCCTATTGATGTTGTATCTTGAATATTATTACTTTTTTTCCTAATCATATATTTAAAGGTCATATATTCAAATCATATATTTAAAATCATGTATCTGGATTGTATACTAAATATTTGTGTGTGTGCATATATACACACACACACATATATATATATAATCCCATTTCGCTCTTCACTGTTCATTACTTTTGTTTATTTTTCAAAAGGGGTTACTTTATTGTTGCTTGGAGTTCAATATTTTTTAATGAATGTATCATGCTCCTTTTTCTGAAGAAAGCACACTTAAATGATGTTTATGGGAACTCTGTTTATGCTTTGATATGACTTTTAGTTTTTTATTTTATTTTTAAGAAAAATAAATATCTATATTATATATAGATATAATTTCAGATATTCAGTGTTCAGAATGCACAGCCTAGTGTGATCCAGGGAAGAGATTTCAAATTTTCAGTGGTGACATTTCTTCTCCCCATTTTTAAGGACTGAGCAGACTACCATTTTATTTTAAGTTTCACGCAGGGTGCATATTTCAAAGCTCATTTTTAGTCACAGAACAATACTGCTATCTTCTAACGTGCTTGTCAGAATCCAAGTATCTGAAGTCAGAGGATATTTATGAGATGCAATATCCATAGGCTACTCCTACATCAATTTGTACTTATTATCTGTTTTTAATTAATCACCACTTAATTGTTTATTATAAATTTATTTATCTATATACTTATATTGTGCATGCATGCTGGTGTGAGGTGATGTGGTTGTGGAAGAGGAAGTTCATTGTCATATTTTTTATTAGAAAACTCCCAACATGATTATTATACCTAAAATATAGGTCTTTCATTTACTTGGAGAAACTAAGAATATATTAGTGATGAAATCTGAGTATCTCTAAGTGTTGTTCCATTAGAGTAAAGCTCTTTGAAAGCAGAAATGCACGTTACTTTAAATTTTTAAACTAATTGTATTTTAAACATGTGTGATTAAATGATATTTATTGAATTAAATTTTATATAAACTACGTATAGATTTTTTAAAAATAAAATGCCCTGTAGAAGTGCTGTAGATAAAAAATATCCTAATATTCCTTACAAAATTGCTACATGTCTATCATAGGTTTTTATTTAATTAAACGGACCTGAGATACTTAAAATAAAAACATGTCATAAATGATTATTTGCAAATGTTGGATTTGCTTTTCTTCACTGTAGGTAATTGAGTAAAATCTTTAAGATATTTAAGTTGGCAGTGCTTCAAATAAAACAGTGACTTTCAGTAAACCAGTAAAGATGTTCTGATAGATAAATTTGTTTCCATTTATTATAAAGAAAAATTGTAACTGACCAGTTTTAAAACAAGGTTTTCTTTTTCTTTATTTTATTCCTTCATAGTTATATAAACTTTTGTCTATCTTTTTTGGAGAGATCAAGGGGAATTTTGAGAACTGAAATTTTTTTGTTAGATTTCTTATATATCCCATCAGTTAGACTCTCCTTGCCTTCACTGCAATCAAGGAATAATTCACAAGATACCTCCAAATTTCCTTAGGGCAGGTAGTGATATAAAAACTCTTCCATTTTGAAACAGTTTGACCTTTTATGGAATATTTAATGGAAAAGGGAAGTTGAACACTTTGTGGAAGATTTCACAGGTCTCACTTAAGAAAACGTAAATTACTAATACAGAACAAACTGTATCAATTAGACTTCTGGAACTTACTCTGTACCTCCTTAGCAATCCTCTAGATGTGATATTAAAGCCAGGAGCTGAGGCTCTCTCTAATATTCCTAGCATTCACTTTAGTTTACAAAGAGAAGTTTATTGTACCTGACTCCTAGAGAGAAAAATGCATTATAAAATGCTGAAGTAGTCTATAACTAGAAGGAAAAGGGAAAAATCATATCTTTAATATCTTCCACCATCTTTCTAAATGTACTAATAAAAAGGGAATTTAAGGAAACTAAAAATACCCCAAAGAAACTAATTATAAAAGTAGAGCTCAATTATCTGTACTGGAAACTGATTCTCTTAGAGTATTCAATTTTAGTAATAATTAAAGTTTGATTTTTAAACCTGTGGTTGTTTTTATAAACTCTGCATACATTCAGTCTAACTTCTCTATCCTCAACTGGCATAATTTAGATATTTTATGTTCAAAAATGTATTTGATGTTTTGATGTTTAACTTACTGAAAAATATTGACAATATTTATTTCCACTGATAGTGAGAAACAGATGTCTTCACAAGCCAACTATCCATTTAAGTAGTGGTTCTCAGACATTCACATCACTTGGCATGCTTGCTAAACCAGAGATTGCTGGACTCTCCCCACCAGGTTTTCTAATTCAGGGGATCTGTATTGGAAGAAGATAATTTTCATTCTTAACAAATCCCCTAGTGATGTTCTGGCTGCAGGACTGAGGATGACAATTTTAGAAACGTTTCATATTTAGGTCCAAAGCAATTAATTTTCCCAACTGTAAAATAAACATGCTCTTGGATTTGCTGTCTATACATTCAGATTAAGTAGGATGCTGAATAGTTAGACCTATAATATAAGTCCCTTCAACTACTGAGGGACCAAAAAGCATATATATCCATTAGGTCATTTATTCAGCAAGTATCCATTTACTTTCAATCACTGGCCAAAGACTATTCCAGGTCTCAGAGTATCATGATGGCTAGGAGTGACACAATCGCTTATATTATAACATGTTAGGGTAAAGTGGGCAAGGAAACAATTATACATTGGTTATTATAATAGCAAAATACTATTAACACTACATGTCAAAGAATATCCATTGTATACTAGAACATTGTGTGTCAATCAAATATAGTTGTATTTTTACATGGGCTGATGTAGAAAGATCAGTGGATACTGTTGAGTGGAAAAAAGCAATTTCCAGATAGGCACAAAAATAATGACATAATATGTGTAAAATCGCAAAGTTAAAACTTTATTTCTATGCATAGGCTTATGTATATTAAAAGAATATGAAGAATGTACATCAAAATGATAACAAGGTGGAAACTAGATTCGGAAAAATTAATTTTTCTTCTAAGATAAATACGCATGTATATTTACGAAATTAAAAATAAAGTAATGCTACAAAGAAATGGATGAGAGAAGTTTGGACAGTTCTTTTTCTCATACAAATGAAATAAAAATGACAAGATAAAATTAATTATAAAGAAAATGCATATTGAAATATCCAGAATAAACTTATTTAAACAAAGTTTATATAAAAGGGTGGGGTACAGATTTTCCAGCTTCATGAAGAATGATCACATTTTCAGACCAATATTTGCTCCCAAACCTAAACAATTCTCTGTACTAACCGCACAAAAATAGACTAACTGGAACAACTTAAGACATTTTATCTTCTTCAGAGTCTACATATTACTTCTTAAAGGGCTATTCAGAAAATTCTCATGTGGAATTAGTCTCAAAATCAAAGCCATCTATATTTTCTACTACCTACTTTCTCCTTTTAATCACAACTTGCCTATCCTCCCACCATCTAGCTTTTCTACATCAGTTTGATTAGAAACCTTCTCCAGCTTCTAACATGTAACTATCACTCATGCTTTAAACCATCACCAACCTCAAGTGTGCCATCTATGATTTAATAAAAATTATCTATGTGCCATGGCTCATATGAAGCAATGACTGCTACCTCCTCTCATCTCATTTCTTCTATATCAGAATTCACTTGTAATTAAGACAGAATCAGGCATATATCCATATATATATATATATACATATGGATATATATATACTAAATACTGACTCATATATTAATACATTATATTTTGCATACTGTCTCCAGTCATTCTTTTAAAGAGACCTGAAGGTGGTTTTTGCCAATATCATGAAACTTAGCCATTAAAATATAAAAAAGTGAATCATCAAATTAAAATAAATATGCAACTACTCATTTTCAAAAATGATATGGGAGGAGTCCTAAGTTAAAAACTTATGTTGAGTGGTAATGAAAGATTCAATTTTGTTTCCAAACACCTTGGCATCCTCTGTGACAGTTTCTTTTTATCAGTTTTTCCTAAAGAAGTTATGATCCTGCCTGAATAGAAAAGACAAAACAAAATAATAAAAAAATATAGCTTGTACCACATAAATAAGCTTAGACAAATTATAATTTGGGGGCAGATTGTCTGACAAGCTAATTTCAAATTATGCTTACCATGAAAGAAAACAATTATACACTACATGTAAGTGCCAACAGAATTTTAATTACTTTTGCAAGTTTTAGAATTTCATGCTATTTATGTATTTTATCACTGATTTCATTGTCTACTTTAAATAATTGCATCTTGAATCTTGAATATGCTCCACTTGAAATAAAATGACCTGATCTTAACGTTCAAAGTACTAGAGGGAAAAAAATTCCTTTAGTTGAATTTCACTTCATCTACTTGCATTTATGTATATGATATCATTTAATTAGCAAAGATAGTATGGTCAAAAGAACAGGTGGTAAATAGGCTCAATATAAATTTGAGGATGAGAATTGCTGTAGTGAAGGAAGTCTCAGAAATATATTTTGTTTAATGTGACAAAATGAATTCATCTCTAGCATTAGCACATTTCTGAATCATTTCTAAATAAAGTATTGATGCATAGCTGCTCCATTTCTTCGTCATGTGTTCTTGGAACTTGATCAGATACTGTCTCAACTGAAAGTGGATGTATAATGACAATTCACATAGGGTTATTTTGTTTTCCACCTCTGCATTGATTCTTTGGGAAATGTGATGCATAATTTTGAGATAGGCTGACATAGTAATATATAATAGGCAAAAAGATACCATGTTCTAGGAAAGCTTCTTATGAAATTAGTCTATACGAGGTGAGTTCAAAGGAGACATTTTCATTTCAGCTTGCTTAGTAACTAAGAAAGTATACATATATACATGACAGTGATTTTTCCTGTTGACCCTAAGTCTGAATACGTGTAGATAAACTATCGTACTGTTTCTAAAACCATCTTCAGCTGATATTTTTAAGGCCACCTATTGCCTGTGGTATAAAATTTTGCAAAAAATAGAATTTGACCATTTGCACAAGTTATAGTGAAGAGTGTCCTTCTCTCTCTCTTTCTCTCTATAAATACATATATACATGGATATATGTATATATGTATGAATATATTATGTATACACGTAATATGTACTGGCACATTAAATCAATGTTTCATTAATTTAGAGTACATCAAATTTATATGTTGATCTCATGAACTGGGGAATAGCTATAAGATTATATTAAGCATACAATCTGGTCTAAAACATAACTAAGCTATCAGAAGATTTTTTAAAAATAATTGTAACTGGTTCAGCAAAATGACCAACCAATTGTCAGACATTAACATAGTATTTCTTATATTTAAGTAGTGAATCTGACATATAGTCAGCTTTTGATATAAGGGAAAGAAATGGTGCAAGATCAGAATAACAGAAAAAGTATTTATAAAGGACCAGCAGTAATTATTTGTTCTTTTTGAACTCTTGGATAGCAATAAAGATTAGCTAGAACCTTGGATTGGTTAGATCAGGAGTTCATTTGTTCTATTTGATGACTCAATATAATATTTATAAAGCTTCCAACAAAAGGTATGACATTCAGTAAAATGTGGTTCTGGGATTAGGGGAAAAGTAAAACAGAATCATGTGTATTACAACTGTTAATCATACATTAGATCATATGGCATGAAAAACATAAGGTGCAAAATGGAATAAATTCTGTGTTCTCCTAAAAAGCTATAAGCATATATCTACATTGTAGAAAAGAAGTTTTATTATTTAACTTGTGTACTATAAACTGCCATTTTTCCTTTTCCTATTGATAAGTGAATATCTTAATTCTATCCAGACTCAGGAGAGCCTCCTCCTTTGTCTTTTAGAGAAAAGTCCTTTGTACTAGCATCATATTCTCTTGCCAAACAATCCAAGAGCATAGGCTACCTGCAAGTTAAGAAGTCAGTTTTGTGGTTGCTTACTAAGACAGCTAGGCAGAAAGGACTTCACAGCAAGCACCATGAGCATTAGAGCATTTGGGACATATATAGAGGTTAGTATTGCAGGGAGAAAACATGAATTGAACAGTCTGAATTTTTCACAATGGGAACTATTCACATTTGTCCATTGCTTCAGAAAGAGACAATATCTCTGTGTCTCTCTTTGTAGTCCAAGGCTGTTTGCTGTACAAGCATCCATGAAAAAAGTAGTCCAGAAGAAGTGACAGTCTGTGCCTCTGTTTACAAGTTTTTCAAAAGTTAAAGTGGTACATGTATAATTTTTTTTCTGCAAATTTTAGTGCACTGACTTGAAGGTGTTCTTTCATAGAATGTGATTTGTGCTAATGTCATTTATATTGCTTCATGGTATTTTAAAATCAGACACATTTTTAACTAAAATAAACGTTCAGTATCAGCCCAAGTCATTGGCCAATCATAATATAAACAGCTGCTCATCTTTGGTAGCGTGGAAAAAAAATTACTTTATAAAGTTCACTCACATAATATTGATCCAGAGGAAATAATTTTGATTTTTAATTAATGTTAATGATATAACTATTAATATTAACAAATATACCATAGTTTATAGAAGTACTATAATTAATAAGAATTTTCCTACATAAAGTGAGAAACATATAAATTAAAAATTCAATATAAATAAGAAACTAAATAAAATTATAAGTGCATATTTAATAAAATACTAATACGTGAACTCAATGTTTCTTTCCCAAATATCGGCATTTTTAATCTCAATAAAATATAAAATTGAAATGGAACTCAGTGGTAATACTATTTCTTTGATAAGTATTTATTTTGACAGTATGTTTATACTATATTTATTAAATACAAATTTTCAGTGATAATAGATTAGCTAAGAAAACCTATATGTAAGGTTTATTCAGTGGGTACATGTAAGGAGAGGTTGTTGACCATTAGAAATGATTGAGACTATATATATATATATATATATATATATATGGTAAAGATTGAACTAAGTCATTTCTTAATACATTTCTCTGCATAGAGTCAAATATTCTTTGATTTTATGGTTCTAAAAGTACTGTCTAATATTTATCATATTGGTAAAGTATGAGCTAAAGAACAATACATTCAATTTTGAAAATTACCACAGTCATTATGAACCCTGAGTCTATGAGACTCCAATAATATGAAGAATATCTATATCAAGTTTGTTTTAAGAAGCTAGATGGATATAAGTGAGAAAATTATAACACATGATTATAGGAAATACGCGTTTAATATGCTAGTAGCTACTAATTTGCTGATGCTAGAATGGGTTAGTTAACAAGAAACTTAGAGTCCTTTGTTTTTGATCAGACTAAAATATTTCTAATAGGTAGCTTAATATCTCACCCAAATTCTTCCTCAAATTGCATTAATAAATTTCTATTAGCCTAATAAAGGCTGTACTTTTATTGTTAATATGTAGACCATCTTTTTATTTCATGAGTGTTATGCAGTTTTACTAGTGTTCTCAGAGTTGCATATTCACACTTGTACACACCCACACTCTCATATAGCTTTAGGAAGCATTGTGAATACCTAGACGTATTAAAAATAATTGAAACCAGCGGCACCACCAATCATATTGTAGCACTACTGCCAGTTCCTCAGTTTTCAGAAAAGATATTTCTATCAAAGTTCATTCATTATTTTAGTCATTGGATATGTTTATGTTAACCAAAAATATTGTTTTTCAGCACAACATTCTGCGAGGAAATGTATGTTTTATAGTCCTTCAGGTTTTTTTTTTCTGTATTAATGGTAAAGTATAACTTTTTGAACCATGTATGTTGTATCTGTGTGTGTATACTATCTTAATTTTAAGGGATAATGAAATTCTTTAAATGTCTAACACAAGTTTCACGAACTCTGAATACACAGACCACTGAGTAAACAATAGACCTTCCATGGAAGTGGCTGTTTGCTGTCCATTTTTATCTTAGGGATTTTTACCCATCACTATAATAATTACTATAATTACTATAATAATACTATAATACTTAGGGATTTTTTAACCATTACCCATTACTGTATCATGGTTAGTTGAAGGGCAGACTTTTTTCTCACATCAATGGTATAAATTAGGGGCTGAGTAAAATGTAAGTTGCAATGGCTGTGTTATGAATATTTATATATTCTGACATTTAGGAAGAATATGCCTTTCCATACCATAACCTCTAGCAGTGTTTTAGTTGATATATTTCTAAAAATGGTACAATTCATTTATGCTATGTCAGTTTGGGCTTAAGGGACATATAACCTACCTTTTCCTTCATAAAATTCAGTTGTCTTATTTCTACTGCATGAATTATGCTTAGACTGTGGAGTCACAAAATGCTTTAATGCTTTCTGTTTCTACATTTATTTATCCCTAGGTAGCCACATTCACAGAACTGGAAGTGATACCAAAAACTTGCAGATTCTAAATGTAGAATGACATCTTGAATATATAAAATATATTTTCTTTATTAGCATACACATACACAGAAAAATCTACAAATTATTTTGGTATAGGTTTTACCAAGTATAGTGCACTAAAACTGTTTTTTATATCATGCAAATCATCCCTTTAGTTTGTATTTTTTGCATCCTGAGAAAATAGGGTCCTTAATAACTCTCTTTTAATGCATCCAAGAAATTACTACAGGTAAATTTTTCATTTTTGATGATTGGAACAAAGCTAAGTCAGTTTATAGTTTTCTAGTCATAAGACTGAGATTTGATGATAATCAGGAACAGTTCTAGAAAAATAAACAGGTTTAAAAAAATTTGAAAAGCATGGTGACGTTTCTGTAAATTTGTGTATCTTAATAGAACCAGTGCTTTTTCATGCTTCATGCTCTCTAATTCCTTTAAGTGTGAGGCTGTCTTGCAAGGTTTTTACTTTTTACTAAAGTAAAATTTACAAATGTTAAATGCATTCATTTTAATGTACAAGTAATGAATGTTTAAAAAATTATTATTCCTGTATAACCAACACTCTAGTCAAGAACTCATTACCGCAAAAATTCCCTGATAACTAATTCTTGTCAAACTTAGACCCATACACAAGCTCTGTTATAATTGTTTTCTGTTTCTTTTTCTTTATTTTTGTGTGGAAGTCCTTTCATTTGAATAATACTTTATTTACATAATATTTCTAACTAATAGGATATATATGCATCATTATAAATCATATTGTGCATATGGCTTCCTTAAGCTCACCATTATAAGTCCTATTTTATTCTTCATTATATAGTTTCCTCTTCTACATGATTTCTCCTGTTTGTCTCATTCCTTTCTGATAATCAGTAATTGGTACCCAGAATCTAATTTTGTTTTATGTAATCCGTTCATGTTCATGGTTTCTTTGTATTAAACTCCACGAGTTTCTTTAGTTTTGAAGAGCATATAAATGGAAGCAAATAGTATTTTCTTTTTTATGTACAGATGGTTTTAGAGATTAATCCATTTGCTATGAATAAAGCTAATTTATTCTTTTTAAAATTATTTTTGAGATATAATTAAAATACTAGTTTTATATGTATAGCATAATTATTCTACATAAAATTGCAAAAATGATCACTACAACATGCTTAATTGACATGTCACCTTAAGTAAGTTACAAGATTTTTTTCTCATGGATGAGAATTTTTAATATTTACTCTCAGAAATATGCAAATATGAAAATACATTATAAATAGTCACAAGCTTATGTTACATACTATGGAATTCATTTTATAGCTGGTAGTTTGCAAATAAATATATATGCATGTATTTATTTTTATTGATTTGCTAAATAGTCTTGACTTCAAATACAGAGTTGATAGAATTACTAGGACTAAGAATTCTTATTGTTTTCTGATGTTAGAAACAAACATTCAATATTTCACCTGTAAGTGCAATGTCAACTACAGACATTTCTAATTGAATTTTGCCAGATTGAGGAAATTTTTTTGCCATTTTTAGTTTTTGGACAATTTTAAAAATTATGAATGTGCATTAATTTTGGGAGAACGTTACTGTTTATTGAATTAATTGCAATTCTTTTTAAATTCTTTCAGAAGAGAGATTTACATTAATAAATGTCACTCTGCTACTGCCTTTATTGAACAGATTCTTCTTGAGCATATGGTTTTAATATTTTTATATATTGCTGAGAAAAATTTGGTATTTTGTTAAGATTATTGTATCTGTATTAATAAGGAATATTAATCATTAACTTCCATTGTATTTGTGAGGATTTGATTTCTAGGTTTAGATAGCCTCATAAAATTCACAGGATGAATTTGGAGAATTCTCTCCTTTGCCAGTTTCTGAAAGAAGTTGGATAAGAACAATAATATTCCATCCATGACTTAATTCAGTAGAGAAATCATCTGTACCTGGATTTAATGTTAGAAAAGTTTTGGGGCCATAATTCAATACTCTCATTTTGTTTAAATTATTTGAGGAATCCTTGCATCATGACAATATATAAATATAAGGTATATTGATGCAATGACGATTTTCTACTTATTTGCATTTAAAATTTGGTAATTTGTGTTTTTGAGTGATTCATTTGTTTTTCTAAATTGTATTAGCTTAAAGTTGTGTTTATTTTCATATATATATAGTAGTCATCATTGTACACATTAAAATTACCTCATATGTATAGGTTCCCCATTCTTTAGACATATATGAACACATCCTGCTCTCCAACAAATCACCAAGTATTCTTCACCATTGTCCAGTGGGCTCCACCACCATCCCCCTCTCCCGTGACCATTCCCCATTGGTAAGCTCAGTTCTATTTCAAGTGTCCAAGGGTTGGTTTTGTTTCATCTGTTTGTTTTGTCTGTTTAAGTTCCACCTATGAGTGAGGTCATATAGCATCTGTCTTCTTTTGACTTATTTTACTTAGCATAATCCCCTCTAGATCCATCCATGTTGATTCAAATGACATAATTTCATGTCTTCTAAGGACTGCATAGTGTTCCATTGTATGCATGTGCTACATCTTCTTTATCCATTCATCAGACATTAGACATTTAGGCAGTTTCCAGTTCTTAGCTATTTTGGGCTGCAATAAAAATGGGAGTGCATAAATCTGTGCAGATGAGTGTTTTTGTATCTTTTGGGTAAATACTCAGAAGTGGAAAGTTGTTTTTATTTTATATAACTTCATTATTATTGTTATTAAGATTGATAATAATATATCCTCTTTTATTTCTGATATCAAAACGTGTTTTTCTATTTTTTATTTAGTTTATATAATTTTCAGCTTTATTATCTCTTAAAAGAATCAGCTTTGACTTTGGTAACTTTCTCTGTTGTCTGTTCTCTCTTTTATGATTTTTGTAGTTATATTTCTTTCTTACACTGTTTTTCTTTCCAACATTTTTTTTTCTTCCCCAACTTTCCTTGGGAAGGGCTATTATTGATTTCTCAACTTCTTTCTTTCTTATTTTATTAAGATAGAATCAATTAATCAAGTTGTGTACATTTCAAATGTACAGTTTAATGACTAGTTAATAATATTATATTGTATACTTAAAGTTTATAGACCTTAATTGTTTCCACCTGACCCAAAAAAAGATACCTGAAATTATTGACTTGCAAATGAACTTGATTATGGCAATTGATTCAGAATTCATGCATATGTAAATCATCACTTTTGAAACCTTAAACTTATCTTGTATTTTAGTATAAGTTTTCAAGTTCTATGCTACTTCAAATCTTACTTCTGGTATATTCAGTCAACTATGATTTTTCCATTTTTTATTGGTTTATTTTTAAATTTCTCTTTCTCATAGATTATTTTAAGATGTATTGCTTAATTTCCACATACATGGCATTTTCTTTATATTTTCTGATTGTTGATAATCTATGCATGTTGTAGTCAGAAATATTCATTTTATAACATAATATATTGAAATATTAAGATTTAAATTATAGTGCAGCATGAAACAAATATAGTACAATTCTTTGTACTCTTGGAATTTAGAATGTGAGTTATATACCTATTAAATGCAGTATTCTATCGATAGTAACTGGGTAAATTTGATTGATGATGCTCAAATTTCCTTAACACTATATAAAGGTACTGAGATGTTCTGATGACTCATCAAATCCCATATATATTGTTTGATTGTCAGCATGAAATGTAGAATTCTTAAATGGCAGGCAGACAATACAAACATCACTTAGCACTTAATTCCAATGTAACAGAATTGCTGTCATTATTAAAATAAGTTATTGCTGTTGCTACACACTTGAGCAGTTGAGTTTTACATGAATATCAAATCCAAATATGCATTGTTAGGTGAAAAAAAAAACAATTTTAATCTACTTCGTTAAAGACAGGGTTCAGGCAGGAGTGAAGGAAAGCGCAGGTAGGCAGGCAGGAAGAGAGAGAAAGAAGAAACACTTATTTTATTTAGTTGTTCATTGGTTGTTCTCAGTTTCCGGAATATGAAACCCAGAACCTTGGAAAGTATGCTGAATGTGCCCAACTGCTTTTCCGCCAGGGCACACCAACTTTAATCTATTGTTGAAAACTTTACTTTTATAATAATTCAAAGTACTCATTTGATAATAATCACATTTGCCCTCTGGTCATCCATACTATTTGTCTCAATAGAATATTGAAATGTATGTCTTCCCACATCTTTTCCCAACTCGGAGTTCTAAGATAGTGAAATGTGAAACTCCACATGTTAACAGCTGAGAATATGAATTCATTGCATTTCTGCTACAATCACTGTTAGAGTTAGTGCTTTCGTGTAAGCACGGTTAAAGCAAACAGAAACATTCAATTGTAAATCTAAATGAAGACCAAAAAATATAAATTGAAGATGTTACTCAACATGATGTTCATTAAAAGAAATGCTTGGAAGTGGAGTTATTGCTCATTATTTTTCCTAAATTATTTCACTTTTCCATCTTTGAAGTACATGTTCACATTATGTTTTATCCCCAAAGTTTAGATAATTCTGAACATTTGACAATTCGTAACTGAATGCTTACAGGCTAAAGAGGTTTTGCACTTTGATTTGATGGATTGTGTCATGCCAGCATTTGGCAGTGCATTTTATTTGACCTTTCTTCCTAACTCCATTCATCTTAAGTCCCTTGTCACAGGAGTGACGGGCCATCATGATGTGATGGAAGACAAAACTTTAAAAGGATGCTTCCTGTTGTCAGATATATGTAGATTTAAAATCCTTTTTTTAAAAATGTTGAGTGAGTTAAAAGACAGCTTAAGCTAAATTAGGTTGTAGTATTGAAGAGTAGAAGAATAAACTTTGGAGATAAAAGTGTCTTTTTGAAATAACTCTAATGGTATTTACAAATTAAAAAAAATAATTATTTTTATGCTCTTTTCTATAAAATGAGAAAAGTGACACATCTGAAATTGAGTAAGATATAGGTGTCTTAATGAGGGAAAACATTCTAATTAGGTCTCTGTGTGTGCAGGCAAACTCACATGTGCAGACACACAAATACACCTAGTTAAAATTTGGGATTTATAAAAAATACCTCTCTTTATATGATGATGTACAAAGCTGAAATCATTTGGGGCTCCTAATATGCTGAAGAAATTTGATTTAACTGAAGATGACAATTTTATATTTCTTGGATAGAAATTACATATCTCTTCATAGAACAGATATCACTGAGGTGAAGAAGGGGTGGACTTCCTAATTTTTTGTAGGTTATTCATCTCATGTTCAAGACTTTATTACAAAGTCCTTAAAGAGTCTTGCTTTCTGTGTTTTTACCAAAGATAGAAGCCATTCATACTTTAAATCAATGAACTAGTTTCTCATTTTGGCAGGATAAACCATGATTTAGTAGTAGAATATGAGCAAAGAATGAAGACGTTGACCTGACATATTTTTATCCACTCCCGTATGAATACATTTCTTCTATTCACGAAAGACCAGAGAAATATGAGAGATAAAATAATCTCAAGACAGAAATACCATTGTCCTGGAACAGAAATGGAGAGGACAGACCTGAACCAAAAGACACAGGAATCTGTGTACAATTATATATGCATATATATGTATATATATATATGTGTATATATATTTCAGCAACTTGATGTGGTATGCACTTCACAACATATATTAAATATTCACACTGTATATCTTAAAATATCATTATACAATATAAATATAAATAATATTTGTCAGTTATATCTCAATAAAGCTGAAAAGTTCAAATGTATAAGTGTTTCCCAGCAGTTGACAAACTGTGCCTTGAATTTATAATTGCCATTGACTTTGCTATTACCTGTGCATTTTAAGCAATGTTTATTAGTATAAAATTTCAGCTAGAGATCATATTTTTTATTCCATTATTTTTAGAGAATGTGCATTACCAGCCTAATCACCTGTATAGTATTATTAGTCTCTTTCAGACTTAGGTATAATTATGTAAATATTACTAATATTAACTGTTTTTCTCTACATTTTGAAAACTAAAGTTTTTACCTCAATACATACTTACTTATAAGCATTATTTTTTAAACTTACAGAAGATTTTGAAGAGACTAACTTTTAAAATGTCAACTATTATCTCCAAAAGATACAGAAAACACGCACTAGCCAATAAAAGCAAGAAAAATGTTAGCGAAAGTTTACTGGGAATTGAAGATTATTTGTAAGGCTGTCATTTTGCATTGATCAAATCCTTGAACTCTCCAAAGTTGACAAAATCCACCTCAAATCCACACATTTCCAGTGACTACAAGGTGCCACTCTTATTCATACTCAAGCTTCTTCAGGAAATCCCTGTAAATCTGCTTTGTCTTTGCATTTATTTTGTTGTTATGTGTTTATATTAGTATTATCAGTCAGAATAGTGCATTAGAATGCAGAAAAAAGTAATTGTGAAGTGCTCATTTGAGCAAACAAATGTTTCACCCTGGTTAAAAAATAGAACACAGATTGTGGTTTTAATTCAACATCCTCAAAATCAGATAACAAAGCAAGCAAAATAATACTATTTCAAAGAAATGGATAATTCACCAAGAAAGTGAGTTAATTGTAATTAAATGAATAAATGATTAAGCCAAGTTTGACCTAGGCTTAAATAAAATAGATTTTAAAAATAAAATAAAAAGGAATAGAACATTTTGCATCATCCCTAAAGTTTACATAAAGACCATAATCAACACCACAATTGAGCCTTTGTGAAAATACTTTCTTAACTTTTATGCTAAATATTCAATTCATATTAATCTCCCTTTTTAGGTTTACTGCCTTTTTTTCTTGTTTTAGAAAATGTCAAGATACTGTATTATAAGACCTATATGGAGATGTTCTATAACTTGTCAATGAAAAATTATGTTCCTTCCAACCAATATGGAATTTCACCTATGTAAACTTTCTAATATCCATGTTCAATTTTATCATTTCTATTTAATTGATATAATTAATCACTTTGTCACAACAATGTTTTCATTACTGCAACTTTACTACATTTTATTATCAAGTAAGTAAAATTCTCCCACATTAAGCCAAGCTTCCTCTTCAATATTTTCTTGGAGAATCTTGGTCGTTGCATTTAATATTTATCAAATCTTTGATATTTTATGTAAACAATCTTGAATCTCTCCATTATTAAAGAAAATTTTATCACTAAAATATTGAATTCTGAATCACTTAAATTATAAGTCATATAGTGTATCTACCTTCCTAGTAGCCTTTATAAATGTCTCTCAATAAAATGTTATAAATTTTGGTGCAGGAAACTTCCATATATTCTTTAATACAGTCTGATATGGTTTTATTCCTATTTCTCTACTGAAATAAAACCCCTACTAAGATTACCATCAGATACCAAAATACAAGGATACATTTTCATTCTCCATCTTTCTCAGCAAAATTAAGAGTTGGTCACTTCTTCTAGATTCTCTTCCTTTATCTTCCATGGTACTGAATACTCCTGTTTTTACTTTTATGCTTTTAAAAACTTCCTATTTTAAGACCTCATCCTTATAGGTACTCTACCCATCTCACTAACTTATTCCATTGCCACAATAGTTTATCTTCTCTGCTTACCAACAAGATGTAAGTTAAAAATATTTTCTTTAAACTTGTCATAGAGCACTATTCTCATAAGCTTCCATATTAATAAATTTCATTTATCCCAATGTTAACATGAATCAAACTGATGTCTAGATTTCTAATTGAAATTAATTGAAATATAGAAGTAAAATAATTTAAAAAATGTTCCTCCTATTTCAGTAATTTATATCAGCATCTGGAAAATTTATATAATATCTAAAGGCAATTTTACTATTTCATCCTCTTAAAATATTTTACAGGTTCCTGTTGTTTTAGAAAATAAATCACTTTTTTGATAGAAATACAGAAACTTGATTATCTCAACTTTATATTTCCTTTCATTTCTTAAACTCTTTTCTTCATCATTGTCTCTCCTTTATCCTCATTTCTTTAACATGTAAAATCCTTTTCCCTTGACAAGTTTCGAAGTCTCTATTACTTTTTCTTGCTGATACATCCCCATCTCTCACCTTTGTCTTTTTAGACTCTGTTTCTTATTTTTTTTGAACTTAAATGCCACTCTCTCCAAAAGGTCTTTTATGATTATCCAGCTTTCCCTAAAATGGTACTAAAAGAACCATGCTATTCTTTCTCAAAATCCTGCTGTCGTTATGTGTGTTTATTCTAACTATTGCATTGGATTATAAACTAGTTAGATCTCATGAATGATATACATGCATCAGGCCTACTTACCAATTATTTATGGAATAAATGAATTGAACTGAAATATAATATGGTCAGTACTTGGAATTAAAAAAGAGATAGCTTTGATTTGCCTATCTAGGCCCACTATCACTCTGTGGACATTAGAGTAAAATATTTTTTCTAGGTGTTTAAATGCTACAGTTTTGTTTCATTCATAGTCACATAATCCATTGTTATAGACTTTTAATGATGCACTTAACTGCCCTCAATTGATTTCATAACTATAGATTTCATTAAGTCCTTTTCATTGTAAATGTAATGTGTAGATATTCTCTACAGCAACTGGATTATCAAGTTTATAGGGAAGTTATAAGGAGCACAATTCTTGGATTATATTTTATAATGATGTGCGATAACAAGAGAACATGACCCTTGCCCTGCCCTTGAAAGTGGGCTCCTGGCTATTGTCCACTGTTAAGCATGGACTTGAAGGTAACGAGATGTACTTCCTGGGATGATAACATTTTCTTCCTGCACAGACTGTACCCAACAGTCCTGCCCTGGAATTCTGCTGTCCTTGTTTACTTGACTATTCTTTGTTCTTGCCCACCCACAGCAGTTCCTGCCCCTTCACTAGCCTCCCTCTGCTGATAGCCACTGAAAAAGAGAGGGGTGGTGTAGGTGCTTTCTGAGAGCATGCCCAGCCTACTGTCCAGCCTACTGCCATTGGAACACCTTGTCATGAATACAATAAAGATCATGTCCTTGCTACCTGTATCTTTTCATTATCTACTAGACATGGTGCTGCTCTGCCAGAACATGAACATCTGCATAGCAATTAGCTCAGTCAGCAGTATAGTCCAGGGACTCTGATTAACAGAGTAAAGTGGATATGCCTCTGTGGAGAGTTTGGTAGGAATCTGGGGTGGATCAGTGGAGACATGTGGGTCCATGTGGCCACACTTGTAAATAGATGGGGGCATTGCGTGTTTGGAGGAGATGTACCCTTTACAGCACAGTGTTTACTCGTGATGCTGTGGATGTAGGAAAAGAGTGTATAAAAGGGGAAAAAAAAGACAATAGACAAAGGACATTAGGAGAGCCATATCTACTGTGGCTTGACCCCTGCTACAGGCATCTAGGGCAGTCATTAGGTACAGTTGGTGGCAAAAACTCGGGTCCACACACAAGACTAGAACAAGACATGAATCTTGGGCAGACAACAGGGAAATCCTGGGAAGCAATTAGAAAACACAGAAGAACAACATTAAATGTTTATAAAGGCATTGGCTTTAATGGGTTGGTGTGCCCTCTCTATGAACCAACAACTCAACACCACCTAAAATAGAACTAAATGATCTATCAATCTATTCCCTACTATGACACAGGGGCAGCAGCATCTGGCACAAGTTCTTACTTTTCTGACTGAAAATGTTTGCAAGGTTTCCAGGTGGAAGATTCAGATACTTAAACTGCAAATAGAACACCTCAGAGTTATCTTATCCCCAGGATACAGATATGTCTGTTTTGCATTGGAAAAAATTTGAGCATGGGAAGTTAATGGGTTAAACTCAAAATTATCTTTTTGCAACTGTTTTTGAAATATAACCATGGGGCTCAGGAAAAAACAAAACCAAAAAATCACTGCTTTAACTCTTAGTTTTCTTTTAAGCAGATGATAGGGGAAATATATATATATGTATATATATATATATATATATATATATGCACACATACATACACAAGATTTTTACAGAGAAAATAAAAATAAGGCTCCAAGACTTCTAACTCAATAACTCAATTTAGGAGTAGAAATAAAAGATTGCTGTCTATGCCTACATGTATATCTGTGTGTGTGCCATAAATCATGAATGACCTTGATGAATTTAATTTTATCTAATTGGTTCATGTAAAGTGTCTTCGTAAATTATTGATGAAATAAGAATGTAGTAAAAAATTGAACAAGGACTAGGTTAAATATATTTTTTTGGCCTACATAGACACATCTTATGATACCTGAGGAAATTATACTATGAAAAAACATATATTGTTTGTGACTACTCTGTGCTGGAAAATTTTGCCTTGTTCCTTAATTTTCTTTTAATAATTGCATACACTGAAGGATAACAGCAATTTAAATGCATATAGTAAGTAGCAGGAAGGAGAATGGATGTATTTCTAAATAGAAAGATATAAAAGACATGGGATTATATTTTTAAAAGGTACTAAAAGAGGTAATTTTGTCTTTAAGTAAAATGACTATTCAAGAATGAATTAAAGGCAGAATTTAAACACATTTAGGTAAATAGGAAGATCTTTACAAGTGAAAAATATTTGTGGAAAAAGTATTTTGAAAGAAATATTATATGGTCATACTGGTTAAGAATAGAAATTGTTTATTGTATTATGTTTTGTGTTACATATGATAAATTGTTCAACTATTATATGCTGTAAAAATGGAATGAAAATCTTTTCTAATGTGTTGGCAATGCTTCCAGAAACTTCCTAAAATCAGATGCTGTATAAACTTTTATTTCATTGAAAATTATGGAAAATCTTAGAAAGCACCTATATGATTTATCCAATATGAAGAAATGAGTCTCCCTCTATAAAAGGAGAAATAGGAACAAACAAAAAAATTAGCTTAATTTGTGTAATAAACTCTTAAAGAAAGCATTGTTAAAATATAGGTTAATACTTAGCTTTCTCAGCATGTTTATATAAAATGTGTATGTTCTCTACTTATATAGAATTCCTTAAAGTCTAATATGTTCTGGTATATTTGCTATTCTGATTGTTTTTCTAAGGTGTTGTATGTCACAAAATCAAACAAGGATTCATGTTAAATTATTAATTAGGTTTTTTAAGTATATCTTTGACCATGGTCATTTTATGGTCTTTTCCAGCTACAGGTGGCAAAAACATTCAATCAGAAATAAAAAGGCTAATTATCATTATATAGATAATGCATTGCTGAACTTTGATTGACTTACAGATTTGTGAGAATGCAACCCTTATCCTCATTATACAGCATCTACAGAAGAGAAAACAATGAATCAAAACAAATGGCAAGGATCTGAACTGTCATATTTTTTGAAGGTTATGTAGTTGACAGACCAAATGCTCATGTAACCTAGTATGGATATGCCCGGGGGCTCTGGCAACAGCAAGGAGCCCATCAGGTTTTGATCTCAACCATGGAAAGAAGATGAGACCCATTTCAGTCACATTGAACAGTACATTAATGCAGTATACAACAGGGCATCAGGTCCCAAAAAACCAAGTTACTGCCAGTCCCTGCAGACATACTGCTAGGCAATGTTCCCTCATCTGGCTTTAGAGAGTTCAGGTTGGATCTTGATAATGTTCTCTGGTGGCCACTTCAGTGAGTTATTCTGTGTCTGGGGTGACTCTGCTCTACAAGTGAATTGCAAAGAATTTTGCCTATTGCATTGAGCAGAAGAATGAAACTGAGAGTTGGCTATCCCAGGTAAATGATTACAGCCCTGCTGGAAGCATTCACTGGTGATTTTATTATTGACAATCTTCTCCCTTCAAGTGGGTAGTATATTTTATCAACTTGCAATAACCACCTTAGTTAACCACATTGTTTGTGTCCTAAAACCAAATAACATGACCAGCAGTGTTCCTTGACCAAGAGATGAAATTTGTATTGCAGAATAGAATGGAGTAAATATGTTTAGAACTGTCTGTGCACTAATTGCTCCCAAATGTTGTAACTACATTGCTAATATCTCTTACGATGCCTATCTTACCCTACAGGCTGTAGGTGAGGCGATCCCCTTGATTTCCATCTTTGGGGACAATCCCTTCTCTACTTGGTAGTCCTCAATTTTCTCCTGATGGAGATGAACATTCCTGAGCATAGCTGACTATTGACTAATCTTAATTACTCTTATCTGTAGTCTTAGCTGCTGCATCTTAGGGATGTAATACACAAATGACCTACTCACTCAGCACCCTCCTGGAATATGCCACAAAAACTGTTAGTTGGCATGGTAAAGTTGGGGTGGATGGTGGGATATTGTGAGAACATGACCCATGCCTCACCCTTGAAAGCAGTCTTGGTAGATGGCCAATGCTGAGCATAGATTGAATACAAGATGGACTTTCTGGGGTGATTACTGCCTCCACTCATACTTAACTGTACCTGAGAAATCCTATCTTGGATTTCTGCTTTCTTTGCCTACTTGACTGTTCCGTGTCCTTGCCCAGTTGGCTCTTCTTCTCTGCTTAGTACTCTCCTTTTAACATCCCCTAGAAAAGAGGCCACCTGCTTGCTGACAGCACAATAGTTTTCCAGAAACATGCCTGACCCACTGCCATAAGAATCCCTAATCATATGTACAATAAAGGTCAAGTCCTTGCTGCCTATGTTTTCTCATGATTTCCTGGGACTGTCTACTAGGCAGGGCATTACTCTGCCAGAATATGAATACCTACAAAGCAAATGGATTCTTAATCCCAAATACTTAATATAGTGTCTCTCCCTGGATATTACCTTAACATAAGTTCGTTAAACTTAACACATTGTCCTGACCTTCAATCTTCTTTAGATCATTTTTCAATTTGTGATAATTTTTGCATTGATGATGAATATTTTCACACTTCATATGTAGGCATTTCTTTTGCATGAACTAATTTAACAAAATAAAGGACAATAGTTATCTTCACAACACTGAAAGATTTTCCATTTAAAGCAACTCCTAAAAAATATTTATAAAGGACAAGATGATGAAATGTTTAGAATAAATGAAGAATTAATGATTAGTTATTAATTAATAACTAGAATTGATTTATTATTTCATTTTATAATGATATTTATTTGATAACTTTTGATAAAGCCAATATTAAAAAAAGCCTAGCTTCCAAGTTTTACTTTTAGCTTTATTGTTTATATTCTGTCTTGTTTTGAGAAAAATATAAGAATTAGTAAAATAATCAATTTCAATGAAGGCCAAATTTAAATTATGTCTATGTTCCCTGAATATCCAGAAACACCGTATTGTATTAAATTAGAGTGCTGTGTGTAAGAGGAAAATGGGGTGAATTAGTCTGTTAGGAATGCCATACCAAAATGCCTCAGGCTAGGTAATTAAACAATTGAAATTGACTCTCATAGTTCCTGAAACTGGAAATGCAAAATCAGATGCTGGAAACATTGGTTTCTGGGGAGGATTTTTTTCCTGGATCACAGATGACCACTTGTACACTGTGTCCTCATATGACCTTTCTGTGGCCATGTATTCTTAATAGCTCTTCCTCTTACTGTAAGGACATCAGTCCTATTCTACTTGGACCCTATTTTTAAATTTCGCTTAATTCACTTTCTTAAAGGCCTTGTCCCCAGATATAATCATATTGGGGATAGGAATTCATTGAAAGGATTTTGGTAAACACGATTCAGTCCATAATACCATGTGTTGAAGATATTAATAAACTCATTTTTCTTTTAGTTGAAAATAATAATTGACAATTTATAGTAAGTATAAGAAAAGGAAATTATTTCTTACCTTTTCTGAGAACTAAATAGGACATACACACAGCTTATACTACAAACATCTTTGGAAAACACAACATTTGCAATTCAGAATTTATGCTATCTTATTTTGGAATCTAGAATTTCTCTGTAGGTGAAGGTTAGTGAAAGACTTTTGATCAAGATTGTCTATTTAGTGAATGTCTGTTGGATTATGTATCTATGTATGTACCTATTGAAGAATTAGTCTAGAGAACTCAAATAGCAACTGAGTTTGCCTGGCAAATACGTTTATTCTGTTAAATTTTTATACTTGTTAGTAGGGGACTGAATATGACCCAGTCTCCCAAAATATCCTAGTACTTCTCCTGATCTAAAGAATGTCATCATGTAAAGTCTTTTTCTTTTTTTTTTTTGGTCTTAGCAAAATTTTAAAGACATTAACATGAGAAGCTGTAGAGTATTCTGAAGCACAGTGCAAACTACAAGAGTGTATATTTAAAAAAAATCAAAACCTGAGGTAATGTCACATAAGTCTATTTCTGTTTCTCTGGATGTATAAAGGATGGGTAATAGATGATAGATTTAAAAGATGGTGATGATAGATAGATAGGTAGATTGATACGTGGATGATAGATGGATAATTTCTGAAAGATATAGTATGTGTCTGTGTGTGTGCAATTTTTGTTCTCACAGAACTCATGTGGTCAATTCGTACTATCATATTTGTAGTAGATCGTTGATTGTTTTCAGACTATTAGCTTTGAATATACAGTCATCCTCAGTATATTATAATCAAGGTTTTTAGGATTCCTTACTTTTATTATTATAAATATTATTTTTATAAGATGCACTATAAAATATATGCATGATATATGCCTAACTAAAATCATTAAAAATGTTGGAGTCAGGTTTGGTATTTATTTCTCCATTTTCACCATTTCTACTTTTTCCTCAGATACTCAAACCAATAGGAATGTATGTAGAAGCCCATGCTCCCCTCCTAATGGTCTTCAGGATCTCTCCTGGGCTGAAATGGTAACCCGCTTCCAGGCTCTTGCTCCATCTCTTTCTCTTTGGGCTAGTTTGTATTGTTCATTGCATTTTTGTCTTAAAAAAAAACAATCATTTAGTGTTACTAAGATAATATAGATAAATATAAAGTGGTGCAAAACCAGAAAGTAACATATATACATGCATATTGACAATGCATACACACAGTTTTGGAGGGATGTGTGGTTAAGTAAGGTGGTGCGTGGTAAACAGGACCCTGGAACTCTAGTGGAGGGTGTGGTGTGAAACATAGGTTGAGATACAATGTCAATATTCAAAACTAAATGTAGCATTATGAGCAAAAGGTATATAAATATTAATAATTAAAATGAATAGAGAAAAAATAAAAAAGTATTCTGTGCATTCACTAAAAACCCATGGAACTTGGATTTCTGAAACTAGAAAAAAAAATCTTAAAAACAAAAGACGTTATTTCTTTGTGTGATATTGTAGATTATACATTCTTTTTATAAGTTTTTAAATTCACCCTGGTCCATTGTAAGAATTATTTTTGGAAAGCCTATATCTATTATCAATGTATGATATGACACATATGATATATTGGAACACTGGCTTTTTAAATGAATGCTGACATGAAAACTATAATTCACATTAATCCATATCTTCTCAAGTATATTTGGTTAAGCATAAAATTTAACCTTTCTAACTGTCTTTTAAGTTCCCTTCTTCCCTTGAAATTCTGTAAGCAGTGGGTTTACACTGCATCAAACTATTTGGAAGCTTCAGAATAGTTATTAAACATGGGCTTTTAAACTCTTTTTAAGTTGGAAGACATTTGAAGAATCCCAACTATTTTAAGCACTAAAATGGGTATAAGTTAAATAATTATATTTTGGGGGGAAATTATCATAAGCAAAGCATAGTGCAAGACAAGTAGACACTCAACACATTTTATACAATATGATTTTGAAAATATCCCAATATATCTATTTTCAAATAATTTGTCATACTAAAATTCTCTTATATTTTTCAGCAATACTTGAATCCAAAGACAAAGGCAGGATACTTCTTTGTTCTTTGAATTTCAAATTATATCAGAATGCTACTGATAAGGTCTTATGTGTCAGACTGAAATATAATATATCTTTTTGTTAAATTATAACACCTAGTTTGGTGAGTGTGTGAGAGAAGAGAAGGGAAAAAGAGAAAATAAAAATAATGCAGATTTTTACAAAGCTGTGGTGTATTGCAACTGCAGTAATGCAGCTATATAACTTGTTTTCTAAGTGGCCTAAATATTTCCATTGCCACTGTGAATAAACTATTCACCATTGTGGTTACTAAAGTTTATTTTAGCAATTTCCATTCTGAAGGCCTCTCACTAAACAGTGATTCTGTGGTGGTGACTTTGTGGTGTATCAAATTGCCTATAAACTAAGCCTGAAACTGGCATTTCATGTCATCTAGAAACAAGTATTGAAATAGGATGATAATAAAAGATGTACAAGACTAATCACTTAAGAAATATAAGCAAGTTTTTATATGTGTGTACGTAGGTATGTGTACTTATATACAAATATGCATTAAAATATTATGATAAAAATACAAATACAATTTATTATAAAATATATTGATTAGATATAACATTTTCACAAATTATTTTTAATATCAATTTTCATTAAGTTTCTTTTTTTCTCATTCCCAGTAGAGTTAACAGAACTTCGAGATTTTCTCTACTGTATCTAAAATATTTACATATTAGTCAGCATAACCAAAAAACAATTTCCTTGTATACATGCTTTATAGATAAGCATCAGTTACCGAAGAACTATGACTCTTAAATCTACATTATTTTTCTCAGGCTGAAAAAGCAAAATGACTCTCATTGTACACCCATCTGGAGACTAGAGCTAATCTTAAAATAGCCTGAGTTTTAACTGGCCTCTGAGAATATTTATAAAAACTGATGAACTTTCAATCATTACAGCCCTCAATGATTGAAGCCAATGTATTCAATAAACCTCTATTAAACTTTATGCTGAGGTTGTGGACATAATGCAGAGTTAATTTGGAGTAGGGTAGGAGTATTTTGTTTTGATCATAATGAGTTTTTGGTCAAAAAGTATGTGCTCATGATATAATGGGACTAAATTTTTCTAGTCTCATAAAGGTTATAAAACAGCTTATAAAGTTACAATGAGAGAGCTTCCAATATTTTAAGCATAGTCAACTTGATGAACTAAACAAAATCTAACGCTGACAACTTTGAAGAGAAAAATAGGTTATTGTCATTTTTGCTATGCTAAAATTTAGCTTCAATAACAAATAGCCAAATCTGACACACAAAGATACAAATTAAACTTTCCTGTCAGCACTATCATAAAGCTTTATAATGATTCTTTATCTGAAAATATTTAACATTACAGGGTTCCTTCTGGGAAATAATTACTAATCATTTTCTATAGAAATGAGACGGTAACTTGGTCTAGTTATATATCCCTATGATCATTGAAACATGACAGAATTTATGATTTTCTATTTTCAGTTAAATACTTCTGCAAAAATAATTTTTATCAGCAACTATAATGTTTGATTTTTTTTATTTTAAGAATAATGAAGTTTATTATTTGCCTTCTCAGGGGGAACAAGTGAGCAGCTTTCAAACAAATAAGTGAATTAGCTGTAAAATTGTCATTGACAAGGAGCCAATATTTTCATACAGGTAATAATGAAGAAATAAAAATGGAAATTGAAAAAGCTCTCATGTTTTGATTATTTAAAAAAATCTGTGCTTGATCACTGTCTATTCTAATATCCTTATAATGAAATCATAAATACTTAAATTGTCATCAAGTTATTTGTTTTCTCATTTGTTTGACAAAGTTAAGTAAGTTCTATTATTTACGAAAAATCGAGGCTATTAATATGCTCAAGCTCAACAAATTAAAAAAATGGCAGGTGAAGGATTTAAATTTGGCAATTAGGAGTCAAAACAGAATTCCTAATCATTGTGCTACCATATTTCCCTTTGAATGAAAAAGATAATAAGTAACCTGAGGATATCAACAAAACATAGCAAAGTAATGCATAGTATAAGTCACCTATTTAGTAATCTCTTGGAAATCCACTGAAATTATTTAAAATAGCAAAATATGTATATAATACATCAAACAGAAGGATCTAAAAGGCCAATAAACATCTGAAGATATATTTGACTTCAATAATGACAAATAAATAATAGTGTAATTTACTCCTTGATATATATATCAAACAAAATGTATTCTTTTTGTGTATGTTTCCTCAAAAAGAGACCTGTAAATAAAGCAAAACTACTCAAATACCTCAAACTGGAAATAACCCAAATGTCCATCTCCACTTAAGTATACAAATAAACTGTGGTAATCATAAAATGAAATTCTATGCAAAAATTAAAGTGAGTAATTTGCAACAATGTGTGTCTTAAAAACATAATTTTGAATGAAAGTTAGAAACATGAATGCTACGTGGTTCTATTTACATAAAGCTTAAATAAAGTAAATATTAATGCATAGTGTAGAAGTCAAGATAATAGTTATTCTGTGAGTAGAAACAGGAATGAAAAGGGGTTCACACTAGAATCCAGGGCTATGTTAGGATTTTATTTCTTGTTCTATCTGCTGGGGAAACAACATTTCATTAAGTCTGTGTTTGTGAACTGTTAGTATATGTATTTTTTAATATTTTATTTAAATTGAGCATTTCCATAAAATTAAATTTCATAGATTGCATTTGTGAAACACATACTATAAAATCTCCAGTGTCCTATATTCATATAATATGACTTAAAATGCGTATGTTAGCATTAGACTATGGGGTTTGGGAAAGAAAATTAACCTCAGATAACAACTGAACCATTTGGAAATTGTGGAGTTGTATTTATTTGTTAAAAGGTTTATTTCAAAAATCGTATTCATCTAATTTTGAAAAGAAAGCACATATTCAGCCTCATATGTTGAAAATAAATAGGACATGCTTCCTTCAAAATGTTTGATCTCAAATATAGAGCAACAAATTTCATTTATATAGATCGTTTTTTCCTGTACTAATATTTACATCCTTTATTATTAGAGCAAAAATTCAGATTATTTTAAAAAATGAAATCCAGAAATTGAACATGGAAAAAAGCACTTTCCCTTAATATGGATTGATTTGCTACATAAGAATAAATCTTTGTAGGTAAAATAAATAATAAGGAAAATAATTTAAATTAAAGAATCTTCATGAAATTGGGCATAGTTTCTAAATACTTTACATGCATGTAGCATGATTTAATCCAACAATATTTTGAAAATCACCAGCAATCATTTTTCCAATAATGTTTGCTTTTCCTAGAAATTGTATGAAAGGGATTCTCCCTTAGAATCTCCAGAAGGAAATATAAACACACCATCACCTTGATTTTAGCCCACTGAGAATTGTGTTGGATTTATGCCCCAGGGAGTAATATTGTTGTTTTTAAAAGCTGCTACATTTGTAATAATTGGATATATCAGCAAAATCAAACAAATACAATGTCTTTTTTAGTTATATTTTCCAAACAGCAATACAGGTATGCTGTTGTGGTTAAACTGCCTATGCAGGGATTGGGCACCAGAACAAATGTTCAGCAGTTTGTATAATGATGAGAATGACTCAAACTTATTCTTCTTTATAAAATATAAAACATGCCTTCACTGGTAAATTGGTATTGGAAAGCAAAAGAATATTCTTCAGTGTTTACTGTGGGGGAACTGGCAGAACAAAGATTCATTCCAACCAGAGCTCTTAATGCTGTTACTGAGGCCTGAAAAACACCTGCTTACACATCATCTGCTTTAGTACCTCTGTCTCTGGTTATTGAGCAATGTTTTAAAAGGTGCATCATGTGCCAGTCAAAAGCAGTTCTATTCATATTCCCGCAGATGAATCTCTAGGAGCAGAAGGTCACTGTGCACTAGCAATAGCTTAGCAATATTTTAATGAGGGTTCCAAAGAAAAAAGATTGAGTTATGGAATACTGTTTGAGATGTAGTTAAATCCTGCTGCTGCAAATGTGAAGACTCAAGTAAAATAAAACATTAAATTCCCCTTTAGTGACTGCCTAAAATTGTATTCTCTCAGGAGTCAAACAGAGAAAAAGAATTTATCAGTCAAATATGTTAAAAAACTGCTTGTGATTAGTTCTTAGATAGTTGGCATCAGATCGTGTTGTCTTTAATATTCAATTGCCAACAGCCATAATGTAAGCCACAGAGAGAATAATTTCATGCAGAGATCCTGAATTCTGTAAAAAGTGTTCATTCGTAAATTGGCAAGAAGTTGGAGGAGGAGACAAGAGTTTGCAGAATGCAATTCCAATGTGGGACTCAATGATTACTGAACTAAAGTTCTAATGAAAAAAATATAAATTTTTCCCCATGGTCTGTGAGTAAAAAAAGAGAGAGAGAGAGAGAGAGAGAGAGAGAGAGAGAGAGAGAGAGAGAGAGAGATTAGATTAATTCATGACTGATGAACTCTAACTCTGATTTTTATGATGATTGATTTTATTTTTCAATTGTTTTGATTTCTGAAAATTTAAACACCCACTTAGCATGAGATTGATAATGGTTATTTGTAATGTAGAAAAATCTGACTTAGATTTATGGAATTGCTTGACATATTTCAGACCTGCCTGTATGTGTGAATCCCTATTATTTTGTTCATATATGAATTTGAAACAAAACAAGTATATCTGCTATTAGATTAGCATGAAAAAGGCAAATTCTCATTGTTAGCACCACCAATTCTGGCAACAGAAAAAAATACTATAGTTTATTACATTATTCTCAGAAGATTGGATCCAATCTCCTCCAAAATAGGCCATTATAACAATAGCACATTAATTCAAGTATTACTGCTTTGAGAGAATGAACCACTTTCAGACACTTGAATAAGTTTTTAAACATTCCTTGTTCATAATTTATTTTTAAAAGGGGTTTACTTTGCCCCAGCTGGCCAGCAGGCATTTATTATCTGTGATACTTATACATGTCATTATGAGTTTATCAACTATAAAAGATATTTCACTTTCACTAGAAATAATCATAGAAATTTTGACTTGGAACTGACCTAAGATACAAACCTGCCTAACCACTCACCGAAAGTGGCCATTATTAACTTTTATATCTCTGAAAAGCAGTATTTATTTTGTTTCAAACATGACAAGTGACAAGATACTTTGTGCTTATTGAGTCAGATCATTTTGTTATTGAATAGACAAATCTTCAAGAAATATCCTATATGGTGAAGAATCTGCATCTTTTTAAATATATATCAATTGGTTCCTTATTTGATCTCCGTAGCTTAGAGACTGTTGTCCTGCCCCATTTCCCCTCATCTTTGTTTCAACATTCTACTACTTGAATATTACCTTTACCTAAATTTCAATAGGGTCTTCAAGATCATAGTGTTGTATACATACTGTGTATCCCACCTGTTTTGGACATACACAATTCTCCAGAATACTCTCAAAAACTTTGACATGAGAATGTTATTTGTTTTTTAAGGTTAGACTTCAGATGAGTTTTCAGCCTTTTGAATATTATTCCATTAAAGACTATTTTCTATTTAAATAATCTTGTTTTCTTGGGTCATAAAATTGACTTATAGATTATTACATTTTATTATGTTTGAATTATTATTCCACTTGCCTGTCCACTTATTCTTGAACACATCATGCACACACACACACACATACACACACACACACATTATTTGCCATTTTTTAAACATAAAACAAGTTTTCACAATTCCCTAATTCCAGAGAATGTTGTTGCACTTTTTAAATTGTCTAATTCAATTTGGTGATACTCATTCTTCTAGTATAATCTAATCTTTCTAAAATTGGTTTCTAATCCAAGTTCTCCATTAATGAAAAATCATTGAAGAGAATAAGACAATGACTGGTATTTGTGCTATATTATATGAAGTCTCTTTCTATAATCATCATCCTTAAAGTAGCATTTTTGTGATGTGATATATGTTATTTTGATACTTGAAACAAAAACGCCTTGAAACAACACAAAATGTCATTACATTTTCTAGGTATTCTTATTATATATTTTTCACTTGAGCTTCAATTGCTTTTAATACATATTTATTTTATCCATTTAGTTTAAAGGATATTTTCTATTATTTGAACACATTAGACTGGTCATTCTTTCACTTAACTGGCACTCAACTGCATTATCTCATAACTTCTGGGATAATCATCAACTCAACTTCAACTACAGATTTGGTGCAACTGTTATATTTGGTTAGCCTCATTTTTTATTCATCTAGAAGTGCACAATTCATCCTTACTTTATACATAATATTTCAAATATTAGGTTTCATCATACATATTGTTTTCACTATATGTGTTGCTTCAGTGTAAAGACTTATAAATGTTTATAAATAAAGAAATTATAATAAGTGAATAGATAATTGTTTTCTGGCATATATTTTAGAATCATTTTTAATTCTTGAGTCATAATTTTCACAGTATTTCATCAAAGACTTTTTTCCCTGATGACATTGAAAAGATGTTTCTAGTATTTATTATTTGCCCCATATTATCTTTCAATCATTATCACATAATTATGAATTTTTGATTTCTCTTAAAACTCTAATTCTTCTTTTCTGTGACTCAGTCGTTAATCTACAATAGCAATTGTCATTTTTTGGTGTGATTTCCAAGATATTCAATTTCAATAGATAAAAATTTGGCAGATGTTCTACTGAAGAAATTTAATTTCAAAAAATACCTTCATAATGACCCACTAGATTTTGCATCATATCAATTTTGTATCCTGTTTCATATTTCACAAATACTACCCACCATTTTGTAGACAGTTAGTCCTGTCATAAATATGGTGTTTAATGTCCTTTAACTTGTAAATTATTCTGTGGACTTAGACTCTAATTTTTCTGAATATTTATCCAGTTGTATATGTTTATCTTGCCCAATTCTTCTGTTAAGTCCATAATTAAATATGACTACACACATACACACATGCATACACACTCACATATATATATATGTATGTATATATATATATATATACACTACTGAAAATAATACATACTGAAGAGACAAATTTTACTCTATGGTGGAATCAATAGGTCAATTAAAGTCTAAATGAATAAATATGAGGAAAATTCAGAATAGATCAATAACTTTGGAGATTCTAGAGTTTAATACTATTGGGTGATAGAGTGTTTTCTGATTATATACAGATTTTCCCTTCAGTGACATTTTTGTCTTTTTCCTAAAAGTACAACTTCTTAAAGTAGATTTTTGACAAGGAATCTATATATGCAAGTGACTCTTGCTGAACTCTGGAGACGTAAATATTGCTCCACCTTCTGTCATCCTCTGAGTCATTACATTTATTTAGTATATATATATATATATATATATATATATATAATAAACACACCCATATGCAGACAACAAAGTTAAGCAACCCCAAGTGTATGTAGAAAGCACATTTCTGTAAGTACTGTGAGGAAGAATGTAATACCTGGATGCTATGAACAAGAAGTATTATATATACGTGCTATGGATCATATTGTATCCTCTCCAAATTCGCATATTGAATCTCTAATCCCCAATATGACTAACTTGCAGATAGTGCATTTAAAGAGATCATTCAAGCTAAATAAGATTATAAGTTTGGTGCCCTAATCCAATAAGACCAGTGCCCTTAAAAGAATAAGAAGAAATATCAGCTATCTCTCTCTCTCTTCCCACCTTTCACCATGTGAAAAATTTCCCTCACAAACACAGTTTAGATTTCTCACCAGAAACCAAGCTTGCAGGCAGCTTGCTATTGGACTCAGCCTTAAGAACTTTGAGAAAATAAATTTCTGTTACTTCTGTAATCAAGTGTGATATTTTACTATGGTAACCTGAACACACTAATACAGTAGGTAAATATTTCATATTAAAGTAATAAGATAAATCATCTAAGCAATGCATATTTTTTCCTTTTTTTTTTACTTTTAGCATATTTGCAATGTAGCAATCAGAAATTGCTGTTCAATAGATATTTAACAATTGACTAATCAATCCTATCTTGATTTTTTTCTTCCCTTAAAGAATGACTTAAATTAATGCGTATGCTTGTTTTCAAGTTCAGATGAGGTTGAAGATATGTCTGAAATCATAAAGACCTGAATAAACAGAGGGGTTACATAAGCGATGACTAAATTAGTACTTCTTTTTATCACTGAACATTCCTTCCTTGGAGTGGTTTAATATTTACTATTGTTACAAAACTTCAGAATTTAAGAATATCAGAATCGGATTAGAGACAGACGTATTGGAAGTCAGGAATGTTAGAAACATAAAATATAAAAGAATATTCAATCTACAAAATTATCTTCATGTAACATCCAGAAGACAAAACAGCTAGAGCTTTCATAATTTGGGAAGGAGATTCCTACTGGGTTGCAAAATAAAACATATTAATATTAGGGTAATACAATAAAAATATAAACTTTCTTTCAAAAAAGATCCTCTTAAAAAGAACATGATGTGACATCTGTGCTTATAACGTTAATGTAACTTTTTTTCTCAATAATGCTGTATACTCAATGATGAGCATAAGGGTGAAATATTCATTAATGTGAATTTTTTTTGAGAAAGAATACATTTTCCAGTGACTCTCCCTGTCACTGTTTAAATGCAATATAGTGATCAACTTCCAGATGGTGACTGAATAGGATGCACTTTTTGGTTGCTCTTCACCTATTTTCCTGAGACAAATATCAAGAAACAACTGGCACTGCAGCTGGGGATGGGTTGATTGATGACTAACTTGGGTGATTACGTATGTTGGGGTTCTCAGCTGCTAAGTCGCTTATTTGGATTTGGGAGAGAGCTTAGAGTCTCCAGATGTACACTGTGCAAAGGCTAAGGATTTTGGTACCAGCTGTGGAGGCACAAGAGTTAGACCCCATGGGGCTAAGATGTGGAGCAAAAGAGACCTGACTAAGGAGGGGGGCGAAAGGAGAGCCAGCACACTGGGAGCTGAACTGGAGTCCACATGGTGAAATTGTGCTGGGTATAGCCATAACCTGAAACCAGTCAAAGAAATTCACTGCTCAAACCCCTCCCATACCATTTCAGGCCACAGTCTAGGACTCACAGAGGAGATCTCCCTCCCACCACACATCTAGCCAACTGAATACCAGTCCATCAGACAACTTACTCACAGTATTAAAGTGAGAAAGCAATTTCAGTCAAGACCAAACCTTAACGCTATTGGCTAACGCTATCTTGTGAGTAGAGGTGATACTGCATCCTGATTTCCCATCCTGGACAAGTTAAACCTATAGAATGCCAGGGAAACCAAACCCTCAGAAATATAAACAGAATGCTGAATAGAGCAAAGGCACAGAGAAATATATGTGAAATGATGGATCCAATCAAAAACCCAAAGGAAAATCTGAATACAGCAAACACATGTAAATAACCTGAGGAGGAATTTAGGGGGAATTTAAGTATTGTTAATACTTAACATTCTTCTGGGACTTCATCTATCAGTAGAAGTAGTAAATGAGAATTTCAGGAATCAAAGAGAAGAATTAAAACAAGACATCCAACAGGTAAGAGATATGATGACTGAATTAAAGAACTCAGTAATGGGACTCAAATATAGGACAGATGAACCTTCCAATAGAATCAGAAAATAGGGAAGAGAATCTCAATCAAGCAAATCAATGAAGAGATTTAAAAAAGACAGTAATCAAGCCCTCTGAGATAACATCAAAAGGAACAAGATTCACCTCACAGGGGTCCCAGAGGAGGAAAGAGAAAAGGGGCCAGAAACCACATTTGAAGAAATATTAGATGAGAACTTGCCAATTTGAAGAATGAAGCAACCCTCCAGATTCAGGAAGCACAAAGAGTTTCTAATAAAAGAAACCCAAACAGGAATATACCTTGACACATCATCTTTAAAAAAGTCAAAAATATAAGACAGATAAAGACAAAAGCAGCCAGAGAGAAAATGTAACACAGAGGATCCCTCATAAGATTGTGAGCAGTGTTCTAAAATGAAAATCTACATGCTAGAATGGAATGGCATAATATATTCAAAGTACTGAAAGAAAAAATTTTCAAACTAGGATACTATATCCAGCAAGATTATCATTCGGAACTAAAGGAATGATAAAAACAAAAAAAAACAACAAAAAAAAAACCAAACTTTCTGACCGGGAAAAGTTAAAGGAGTTCATTACAACAAAACCACCTTCACAAAAAAATATTGAAGAATGCGCTATAAGGTTTAAAGAAACCACACATAAAAACAATAAAAGAGGATATATTAAAAGTGAAGTTGAGGTTTAAGATAAGAGAACAAAAATGTGGATGGATATAATGAGTAGAAGAATTATGTGATTTCAAAGAAAATTAGATAGTAATTATCAAACTGTGAATGCTAACTTCAGAGTAACCTCAAACTATATCCCCAGGGTGAAAACAAAGAAGAAAACAAAAGGCAAACTCAATCAAAACATAGCAGTATTATCAAGATAAGAAGAGAAAGAACAAAGGCATCTCCTGGAACAATATACAAAAGACTAATTATAAAATGACAACTAAGCAGCTATTTACCAATAATCACCCTAAATGTTAAACGACTGAACTCACCAGTCAAAGGACAGAGTGACTGAATGGATTAAAAAGCACAACTCAATCTTCTGCTGCATTCAGGACAGCCACCTTTCTCCCAAAGATAAACAAAGATTCAAAGTCAGTGACTGGAAAACAATGCTACAGTTGAATGATAACCACAAAAGAGCAGGAAACAGCTATACTCATATCAGATAAAACAGACTTCCATCTAAAAAGTTTAACAAAAGACAGAGATGGACACTGTATAATGATTAAAGGGTCAATTCAGCAGACAAGCATAGCATTTATTAACAAATATGCACAAAATGAAGAAGTATCAAAATCTATAAACAAGTATCATTAGACCTGAAGAGATAACGACAGAAACACAATAATACTGGAGGACTTCAACACCCACTTAAAACAATGGACATATCAACCAGGCAGAAAATTGACAGGGAAACAGCCACTTTTAATGACCATCTGGAACAGGTATGTCTAATAACCATATGCCGACTACTTCACCCAATGACTAAAGATTTCACTTTACTCTAAAGCATGCGTAGAACATTCTCAAGAATAAATAATATGCTGGGACATAAAACATCTCTCAACAAATTTACAAAGATTGAAATCATAAAAATCATCTTCTCTGATCACAATGGCTTGAAACCAGAAATTAACCAAAAAAAAGAAAGCAAAAGACCTCAAAACAGTGGAAATTCAACAATATGCTCCTGAACAACTCTTGGGTAAAAGAGGAAATCAAAGAGGTACTTAAAAAATACTTAGAGACAAAGGAGAATGATAACATGAGCTACCAGAATCTATGAGATGAAGCAAAAGCAGTACTAAGGGGAAAGTTCATTGCAATCCAAGCCTATCTAAAGAAACAAGAAAAATCACAAACAACTTAACTCTACATATGAAACAATTAGATAACGAACAGTTAAAGACAAAACATCATCAGAGGAAATGAAATAGTCAAAATTCTATCAGAAATAAATGAAATAGAAAAAAAAAGGAAGACAATCCAGATGATTGATTAAACCAAAAGTTGGTTCTTTGAAAAAAACAACAAAAAAAGAAATCATTGGATAGACTCACAAAAAGAAGACAGGAGAAAAATCTCATAACTAGAATCACAAATGAAAGGAGAGAAGTTGCAACAGATACTTCAGAAATTCAAAACATCATAAGGGACTACTATGAATAGCTCTATAGCACCAAAATGGACAAACTTGAAGATATGGACAGTTTTCTAGAAAAGTATAGTCTACCAAGATTGAATCCAGGAGAATTGGAAAACCTATACAGAACAATCACAGGCAAAGAAATTTAAGAAGTAATCAAGGGCTGTCCCCAAAATAAAAGCCCAAAACCAGATGGCTTCTCCAATGAAGTCTATCAAACATTCAGAAAAAATTAACACCTATTCTTTTCAAGCTCTTCCAAAATATTGAAGAACAGGGAACTCTCAAATACATTTTATGAGGCTAACATTATACTGATACTAAAAGCTGACAGAGATGTCACCAAGAAAGAAAATTATAGATCGTTATCTCGCATAAACATAGATGCAGAAATTCTCAACAATGTATAAGCAAACAGAATTCAGCAAAGTATCAAAAAGATCATTCATCGTGATGTAGTGGAATTCATCCCAGGGATGCAAGAATGGTTCAACATATGTAAATCTATTAATGTCATATACCATATCAACAAGAACAAAGAGAAAAAACAAATTATCCTACCAATAGATGCTGAGAAAGCTTTTGACAAGACCCAACACCCATTTATAGTTTAAAAAAACCTCCATAAAATGGGAATAGAAGTTTCATACCTCAATATAATAAAGGCCACATTTGAAAAACCAATAGCCAACATCTTAGTCAATGGTGAAAACTTGAAAACTTTACCTTTTAGGTCAGGAACAAGGCAAGGTTGTCCCTCTCACTACTGCTATTTAGCATTGTACTGGAGGTCTTAGCCAGAGCAATTAGGCAAGAAAAGGAAATAAGAGGAATCCAAATTGGAAAGGAGGAAGCAAAATTCTCATGATTTGCATATGAAATGATTATATACATTGAAAATGTCAAAAACTGTATCAAAAAACTTCTACTACTCATCAATGAATACAGTAAAATGGCAGGTTACAAAATAAATGTGCAAAACATGTTGCATTATTATACACAAAAAGTACACTAGAAAAAAAATAGCATCACAAAAATCACATCACTTAAAGTAGCTGGGAAGAATCATTATCATTAAAATCATCATCTTACCCAAAGTAACATATAGGTTTAATGCAATCCCCATTTAAAATTCCACAGGCTTATTTCCGAAAGATAGAACAGAAAATCTTAAAATTTGTATGGACCAACAAAAGAACCCAAATAGTCAAATCAATCATTAGAAAAAAGAACACGAATCTGGAGGGATTACATTTCTAAACTACGAAATACATTGCAAAGCAAAAGTGATCAAAACAGATGCTAGAATAATAATAGAGACACAGAATGGAATAAATCTCTTCAACAAATGCTGTTGGGAAAACTGGACAGATACATGCAAAAGAATGAAGCTAGACCACTCTGTAACACCATTCACAAAAAATAGCTCAAAATGGCTTAGAGTCGTAGACATAAGATCAGCAATTATAAAGCTCTTAGAAGATAATGTGGATTTTCCATGATCTAAGTCACAGGGAAATCTTTGGAAACTCAACTCCACCATCAAGAGTAGCAAACATGAAAATAAATAACTGGGACTTGATCAAACTAAAGAGATTTTTCACAATAAAAGAAAACATCACCAAAACCAAAAGGAAACTGGGAGAAGATATTTGCATTCAATATTTCAAAAAAGTTTTAAAATCTAAAATAGACAAAGAACTCATAAAACTCAATAACAGAAGAACAGGCATTTCAATCAAAAAATGGGAGAAGGAATTGGATAGACATTTTTCTGAAAAGGATATACAGGTGGCCAACAGGAACATGGAATTATGGTTGTACTCACTAGTTATTAGGGAAATGCAAATTAAAACAACAATGACATATCACCTTACCCCTGAAAGACTATTGTCCAAACATCTGGAGATAACAAATGCTGATGAGAATGTGGAGAAAAGGGAACACTTTTGCACTGTTGGTGGAAGTGTAAATTGGTGCGACCCCTATGGAAAAGAACTTGGAGATTCCTCAAAAAAACTGAAGATGGAAATTCCATATGATTGATTCATTCCACTTCTGGGCATCTGCCCAAAAGATAGAAAAGCAACCATTCACAGAGATGTATGTATGCCTATGTTTATTGCAGCCTTAGTCACAATAGCTAAGAACTGGAAATTATCTAAGTGCCCAACATCAAATGAATGGTAATGAAGATGTGGTACATATATGTGATGGAATACTACACAGCCCTTAGAAGAGTTGAAGCCCTGTCATTTGAATCGACATGCCTGTAGCTAGAGGGGATTACGATCAGTGAAACAAGTTAAAAGAAAAAAGCCACAAACCAGACGACCTCACTCATAGGTGGAATGTGAATAGACAGAACAAAGGAATAGATAAAACATATTCAACCTGGAAACATTTGTAACAGTACTGAGGTTACCAAAATGGAATATGCGGGTGGGGGACAATGGTGGTTGAATCCATTGGACCATGGGGATGAACATTTGGTAATTTGGTGGAGGGCATGGTGTGTCGAAATATGTCTAAGAAATTGACAACCTATGCACAGGAAATTATTCAAATGTGTAAAATAATTACTACAATAAAAAATTTTTAAAAACTTAAGTACAGAAAAGAAAAGTATAAACATGAACTGCTAAAATGAACTTGATACTAACTTGCTTTTAATTTAAAACAGATTAAACAAGCAATGAGATATTAATTGTCAAGTGTAAACTGGTGTATCCATAATGAAAATTAGTATGGAGATCCCTCAAGAAGTTTAAAATACAAATTTTATGTGGTTCTTTTTTTACCATTTTTGGGTATTAATGCCCACCACAACAATAATTTCAAGTGATATATATATATGCACATTAATGTTTATTATGGCATTATCCATAATAGTCAAGAGCAAGAAGCAACCTAAGCACCCATTGACAGATAAGTGGATAAAAAGATGTGAAATATATACACAATAAAATATAATACAGCTATTAAAAAGATAAAAGCCTGTCATTTTGAAGAAAATGAGTGAAACTTGAAGGAATTAGCTAAGTGAAATAAGTCTTACAAAGAATGTCAAAAATTCATGTTTTCATTCATAAAGAAACTAAATAAATATGTGAATGAAACCAGACAAAATAGGCTTCTAGTCCATAAAACTAAAACAATGGAAAATGGAGAGGGAGTGTAAGTTGAATAAAAGGAGTAAATTTTACAGTGAAGGAGAGAATTGGATTGCCGCTGGTGTAATTAATTATGTACAGATTGATTGTTGACTTATGATGATTTACATCTTAAACCTATGTAATGTTATAATGCACTCTTCAAATATTTTTTCTTAAAAATAAGTTTATTAACTTAAAACAGCAATGTGATATATCTCTAGAAAGTATATTTTCCTAATATTTGAATGACAGGAAGTCCAGAAATTAACCTCGGTCACAGTTGAGATATGCTATCTTGAAGATGTAAGAGACAAGTGTCTGGATGCTTGTGATGTCATTAAGAAATTTTACAACTAGCTCTTTGTTGGCGATTAGATATAATCTGCTCATTTTCGGGTTTTAAGGATATAATGAGAAAATATAAATCCTAGTTAGAAACAAAGAAAATGGACATCTGAGAATTGTGCTTTATGACATGTTAGGTTTCTGAGCCAGTGCTGAAGTTTGATTCCAGGGCTATCTAAAGTCCTGGGAATCATGAATTCTTGAAGATACGTGAACAGGACCCAGGACAGCTATGGATCATCAACAGATTAGATTTATGATAATCAGGGTAACAGTTAACACAGCTTGGCACCTGACCCTCCACATGAGCTATCATTCTACAATAATCATAATTTTGCAGGTCGGTGGTGGAATCCAATATATGAACGTCTTCCAGCAGGAAGTAAAGGACTAGCTATGTGCTAATTCTATGTATCACATTTAAGCTGCCCTACATTAGGTACTCCTCCATTGTCAGCATTCTTCTGGTGCCTCCTCCAATTTTCTGTTTGAGCAACAACTGGGAATTTTAAAGAGATAAAAAATACGTAAATGATTGGAGAACATAAATTAGGGAAAGAAAAATGACCTCTCAGCGCATTTATGGATTTACCATATTTTGCCATTTGTTATGTGCTCCCGTATGTAATGTGCATGCACTCTGAAGGTCTAAACTCTCAGGAAAAAAATCATTTTATTATTATTTTTTTTAATTCTAATGTGTAATTGTTTATAGTTAGATATTTGTTTTCTGTATATAAATTAATTTTAGAACTTATTTTTAACATGGTACAAGAAATTTATGTAACATAATAAAATACGAAAATAAAAACAAATACAAGGTATAAAAAGCGTTTCTTACTTTTGCCTCCACAATCTGATGACACTCTCTGTGGGAGGAGGTCCAAAGTGGCTCTCGGGAACTCTGTTGCTATGCTTTTAGCGTATTTAATAATTGATAGATTAAATTTTATATTGCCTGTATTTTTGTAAAAATATCAACTAGATTGCCAGGTTGTGCTTTGTACAAAGAGAAATGTGTTATTCACCTTTCAGTAATAAAGTTGTCATCACCTATCTTATCATGTCAGAGTCACTTACTCTGTAAACAATAATACGTTGCTCTTCATCTCATTTCCTTGAATCTAAGCAGAAATTACTTTCGCTGCAAGCACATTGTAAGTTTAACAAAACTGATTATCATATTTAGGTTATTATTTTGCATATGGATGTAGTTCTTGATTTCTAGAGTTATAATTCTAACTCTTAAAAAAAAGGAATTAAGGACATGTAATAGATATAAAATTAAAACGACCATATATATTGCACATCCTTAATTTTTCCTCACATATTTGGGCAAAATATAGGCATTACACAAGACAAAATAAGGTATTTTCGTGTGTATACATACATATTTATATATGTGTGTTTACATGTATTATGTTTTGTGTTTATATACATATTTATGTACACATATCTAGTCAGCATATGGAGTTTGCAATACCTAAAATTGTAATGATAACTGGAAATTAACAATAACATTAATTCATAGTTATGTAACATCTCTTTTATCAATCTGCTTAAGTTTTTCAAGTGAACACAAGTAAAACTGAGTAAAATGTTTTAAAATAAATATCTTAAAAAATATCCTCACCTCTGTTTTTCATAGTGTTAGCACTGATTTGCATTCCCACCAACAGTGTAAAAGTGTTCCCTTTGCTCCACAACCTTGCCAACATGTGCTGTATCCAGATACTTAGATAATAGACAATCTCTAAGATACAGTGTGACAGCTCATTGTTGTCTTGATTTGCATTTCCCTAACAGAAAGCAGTAGGAACATTTTGTTTCATGAGCATGTTGGCCATCACTTTGTCTTATTTGTAAAAACATCTCTCCAATTCTGCCCATTTTGATGGGATTATCTATTTTTCCTGTTGAGTTTTATGAGTTCTTTTTACATTTCGGATGTTAAATATTTGTCAGAAATGTGCTTCCCTAGTGAGCAGGTTGTCTTTGTATTTTTGGTGATATTTTCTTTCATTGTAAAGAAACATTTTAGTTTGATGTAGTCCCAGTTATTTGTTTTCTTTTTGATTCTCTGGATGCTAGAATTAACTCCCCAAAGATCTCTGTAAGAATAATGTCATGAAATTTCTTTCCTATGTTGTCTTGGTTTCTGATCTAATTTCCAAGTATCTAGTGTATTTTGAGTTAATTTTTATGAATAGTGTTAGAGTGACCTAGCTTCATTCTTTTAGGTGTGGTTGTACGTTTTCCCAATACCATTTATTGAAGAGACTTTTCTTTCTCCATTGTATGCATTTATAGTAAATTCGCTCACCATATGTGAGTGAGACAGATTCTGGTGATTCAGTTCTATTCTATCGATCTGTGCCTCTGTTGTATTCCAGAACCATATGGTTTTGATTATTATAATTTTGCAATATAGCTCAATATCTGAGAGAGTGATACCTCGGATATTTTTTTTCTTTTTTTCTCATAATTGCTTTGGCTATTCAGGATCTTTTGTTTTTCCAAACAAAATTTTAATTTTCTATTCTACTTCCTTGAAAGGTATCTGTGGGATTTTGATGGAGATTGAATTAAATTTGTGTATTGTTTTAAGTAAGGTAACCATTTTAACAATGTTGATTCTTTCCATCCATGAACAGGGAATATCTTTCCATCTCTTTATATTTTACTTTATTTCTTTAAGAGGGTCTTATAATTTTCATTATACAGATTCTTTACTTGCCTTTTAAAGTATATTCCAAGGTATTTGATTCATTTTACTTCTAAATGGGGTAGTTTTCTTGATTTAATTTTCTTCTAGCATATTGTTTGCATATAAAAATGCTATGTATGTATGTGCATTTATTTTGTAACCTGCCACTTTACTGTATTTGTTGATTAATTTTAGTAGTTTTTTGACAGTTTTAGGGTTTTCAATCTATATAATCATGTCATCTGTAAATCATGATAGTTACTTCTTTTCCAATTTGGATATGTTTTATTTATCTTTTGACTAATTGGTCTGATGAAGATTTCTGGTACATGTTTATAGTAGTGATGAATGTGATCGATCTTGCCTTGTTCCTTACTTTAAAGGAAATTATTTCAATTTTTCACCATTGAGTGTGATTTTGACTGCGGGTTTATCATATGTGGTCTTTATTGTGTTGAGGTATGTATAGTATATCCCCATTTAATGCAGGTTCATTGTATAAAAAATGGGTGTTGAATCTTGTCAAAATTGTTCTTAGCATCTATTGGTATGATCATATGATTTTTTTCTTGCTGTTATTGATATGGTGTATTCATTAATAGATTTACATATGCTGAACCATTCTTGCATTCTTGGGATAAATTCCACTCGGTCATGATGGATGATACTTTTGATGTATGGTTGGATTCAGTTTGTTAAGATTTTGTTAATAATTTTTGTATCTACATTCATTAGAAATATTGTTCTATAATTTTCTTGGTAATGTCTCTATCAGCTTTAGCTATAATTGTGATGTTAATCTCATAGAAAGTGTTTGAGAATGTTCCCTGTCCTTCAGAAATTTAGAAGAGTTTGAGAATTAATTAATCTCTGAAGGCTTAGTGAAACTCATTAGTTAAGTTATTAAGTCCCGGGCTTTTATTCTTAGGGACAATTTGATTGCCTCTTTAATTCTATTTCTTGCAATTTTTAAGCTTTTCCAATTCTTCTGGGGTCATTCTTGGTAGATTGTATTTTTCTAAAAATCTATTCATGTGTTCAAGTGTGTCCAATTTATTGGCATAGAGCTATTCATAATAACCTCTTACTTTGTGTTGTATTTCTGGGGTTCAATTATAAACACTCCCCTTTCATTTCTTATTCTAGTCTGAGAGTTTTCTCTCTCTTTTTTTACCTTGTGAGTCTTGTCAATGGTTTGTCCAATTTGTTTATTTTTTCATAGAACAAATTTTTGTTTCTCTTGCTCTTCTGAATGGTCTCTTTGTTTTCTATTTCAATTATTTCTGCTTGAGTATTTGTTATTTCCTTTCTTCTTCTTACTTTTGGCTTTATTTTTGTTCTTTCTCTGCTTGCTTTATATAGGGTTAGATTGTTTGTGGCTTTTCTTGTTTCTCGAGGTAGGCCTGGATTGCAATGAACTTACCTCTTAGTAGTGCTTTTGTCACAACTCATAGATTCTGGTAGTTTGCATCTTCATTCTCATTCGTCTCTAAGTATTTTTAAAGTTCTTAGATGTTTCCAAAAGTCATTCGGAAGAATATTTTTTTATTCACCAATTAATTTGTTGTCTTCCAGCTTTCCTTTTGTGGTTGATTTCTAGTTTTAAGCCATTGTGACCAAGCAAGAGAAGATGCTTAGTATCATTTCAATCTTTGTAAATTTTTCGGGACATGTTTTGTGTCCCAACATATGATCTATCCTGGAGAATGTTCCATGTGCACTTGAGAAGAATTTTAGTTCTGGAGTCATTGGATCAACTGTGTTAAATGTCTATTAGACCATTCTCTTCTAATGGGTTTTTTAAAGTTTTTACTTGCTAGCTAATTTTCTGCCTGGTTGATCTGTCCATTAATATAAGTGAAATGTTAAAGTTTCTTATTATTGTGTTGTTATTAATGTCTTGCATTAGTTCTGATAGTACCAGCTTATTGTATTTAGATGCAATTTTATTTGGTGTCTACGTATTAAAAATATGCCTTCTTACTGCAGTGATCCCTTAATCATTTCTTAATGCCCATCTCTGTCTTTCCTGTTATCCTTTTTAGCTTGAATTCGAGTCTATTTTACATGACATTAGTGCAGCTGTTGCTGCTTTTATTTTTGGGGAGTGCCATTCAACCGCAGAATTGTCTTTCATCCATTGACTTTAAGTCCATGTCTATCATTTGAAACTAAGTTTCCTGAATTCATAAGAAGGTTGGGTTATGTTTTAAATTCATTCAGCCATTCTGTGTTATTTGAATGGTGAATCCAGTGTGTTAATATTTAGGGTGATATATAACGGTTTATTGCCATTTTGTTAGCCATTTTCTGAGTGTTGTTATCAACATTAACTTTGCTTTTCTTTTGTTTTTCTTTTTAGTTGGGTTGAACACAGGTATGTTTTGATTATTCTCCCTTTTTGTTCTCTTCTTTGGTTTTTCCCTGGTGACATGGTTTGAGGTTATCCTGTTGTTTGTGTTAGGAATTCTATGTTTATTTCCAATTTATACGAAAGAATATTAGTCTTGAACTTATTCTACCCATTTGCACTTTCGTTCTCTTCTTCTCCTTCCCACTTTTTATATTTTGCTTTATAGAGCTTCCTTTAGTATTTTTTGTAGAACTGATTTTATGATGATAAATTCCTTTAACTTTTGCATATCTGAAAGGTTTTTATCATTTCTTTCATTCTAAATGATAATCTTACAGATTGCGGTGTTGGAATACATTTTCTTCCAGTATTTTTGATTTGTGATGCATATCTGGCCTATAGAGCTTCAAGTGAGAAAACTGTTGAAAATCTTATGAGGGTCCCTTTATTTGTGACTCATTTTTCTCTAACAGCTTTTAAAATTATGTCTTAATTTTATATTTTTCACATTTTGATGATTGTGTCTTGATGTAGTTATGGTTGTTTTTGTTATTGTTCTTTGGAACATTTTAAACTTTCTAGGTATAGAGGCATGTTTTATTCCTCAGGTATGGGAATTTCACAGCTATTTTTTTTTCCAGTATAGTGCATGTTCCTCTTTCTTTTCTCCTTTTTGGATGTTTTTTTTTCTTTTTTCTTTTGATGTTATCCGATAAGTCTTATATATTGCCTTCATTTCATTTCAATCTTTTTTCCTGTTTGTTTGCTTGAGTACACTTCTCTGCCCTATTACCTAGCTCACTGATTCTATTAGAAACTTTTTACCCTATTCTTAAAACTCTATGGAGTTCTTCAATTCAGTTACTGCATTCTTTATTTCTTTGGCATCACTTTTTAGCTGCTTCATATCTTCTCTCTCTGCTGTTGTCTTCTTTTTGTTCCTCTAATATTTTCTGGATTTCCATGAGTACATTTATCACCATTGTGCTAAATTAATCCTCAGGTAGTTTTCATATATCCTTTGCATTTATACTTTGCCCTGGGTTATTAATTGCATCCATCATTTTATTGTTTTTCTCTGTCTTCACTGTTTGACATTCTATTTTTATTGCTGTGGATTAGGCTTCCCTGAACTAATTTTGAATTGCACTGAATAGACCTGGATCTTGGTTGAACATTATGTTTTCTACAGTGGTGTGATATCACAACCAGTCAGTTTTGTTGAAGTTCTGAGGTGGGCCCTGCGTTGAGGTCCCTACTATGGGCTTAGAGTTTGTTCTGGGGATGTGGAGCACACTTGGTTTCATAGATTTGAACTGTCAAACACCACCTGAGGGTTTTTATTGGCTCACAAGCAACAAGTAAGTCACAGTTCTACCCCCACCAATAGAGTGATGCAAACTGGTAGCTGTTAGCATTCTGGGAGAATTTCTTCCTCCAGAGATACTGTAATCTCTGAGATACTGTTTCTGCTACCCTTTGACCTAGGGGTGGGATTTTCTGTGGGTAGTCCTGCAGTGCAGCAGTGGTGTGAGTTGGGCAGGTGTTTTCCTCAGCTGCCTTCAGACAATGGTAGATTACCCTTAGAAACTGTGACTCAGACTATTGGGGCACTGACCCTAACCCTGCCCTTTGCTGAGGTTCACCACCCCTGGCTCAGTGACTGTGATCCCAGTGGGCATGTTTTCTGATTCTGGAATGAGTTATTTTTAATCTATAGGAGGCCTGATTCTTCACAAATCTCTGCTCCCTCTGTAGCAGCTCTTGTCCTCTGGGGCTCATACTTCTGAAACCATGGTGTTGTGCCAAAACTGGATATTTTCAACTACCCTTTATAGTGTTAAATGTTGCTGTTTTCTATGCAGTTGCAGGCCCACTTTTCTTTTCTTCAGCATATGTGGCTGCAACAAAGTTGCAATGTATAGCTCTATGAGGACAAGTCTTAGAACAAGACTATCTTGATTTTCCTCATGATTTATTCATTTTTATGGTATAGTTGGGGATTAATTGGAAGGAAGAGGCCACTCAGAAGGGCAATTTTGAAACTCTAAGGAAGAAAATATACCTAGAGTAGCTATAATGGAGATGGATGGGATTAGAGAATACTGTAGGTTCTCTTCTATATTCTCTGATTTTATTAATTTACTAGGCATTCAAATTCCCTCCTAACACATTAACGTTGTTTTAAATTTCTCTCAATACATCAGTGAAAATTTCGCCAAATATTTTCATCAATCTACTTTAACATAAACTTGTTCGTTCTTGATAATCCATTATTTTGATATTGTGAATGACAATTCCATAAAGACAAATCTAACATTCACAAGAAATATCAGTTATTTATTTCCTTTAACATCCTTTTTCTTTAAATTTTAAACTAATTTAATTGTATATTTGCTATATTTGTGATACCTTTTTAGATATTTATATAAATTAAATCGTTTAGGCTTTTAAATATGACACTACTGTGATATTTATATATATATAGTGTACATATACATATATATACACACACTAATTTTCAGATGAGAAAAAAATCACAGATTAACTTGCTCACATTGCCAACAATACTTGACAACACCAGAGCCACTTGCACAGTAGGTAAAACTGCAATTCAAACTGACATGTAATTAATTTTTGCAAATTTGAAATTAAGTTTATTGAAGGGATATTGCATCATAAGATGTAAAGGCTTCAGGTATTCATTATAATACAGTCACCATTGTATTTCTTCCTTAACTACACATTTATGTCTTCTGATCCATCACCCTCCTCCTTTCTTCTTGCTTCGTTCTTAATAATATACATTGAATGGAAATTGGGTGAATCAGAAAATGCACTAAAAAAATCATATCTTTCTTTTGATTTTCAAATTCTAGCTTTAACACTCAAGGTACCTAAATATACATTCTTGCTCACTAGTTGCATCTGGTTTTATCAGTGACTTTGGGGAGAATTTGATTGTACTTTCAAATGCTTCAATTCTCTTCATTTTGTTTATAGATGTTCCCGAATGTCTGATATCTGAATTTTAATTTTTTGTTTCCAACCCTTCTTCTGGATGATATATATATATATATATATACATACAAATATATATGTATATATACACATATATATATTTAATAAACTACTAATATCTTTGCCATAGTTAAAAACTATTCATTTCCACTTATTTTTCCATATTTATAATTTATTTCATTTTTTTGTGTGTGTTTAGTAGTGCAAGAAATTATTCTAAAATGTACCATCCACTCATATTCCACAAATATCCCAGATAAACATTTCTAGAGTTATATATGCATTTACTTACGTACATGTTGTATTTTCTGACCCTCTTAATATTCAAGTGTCCTTCAATATTTTAATTAGAATCAATTATTTTATAATTGAAAAGGTACATAGAAAACAACTAATCTAGTAGTTTTCAAGCATTTTAACAGTCTTTTGCATAAATGAACCATTAAGTATCTAAATTAGAAAACAAAGAATATAATAGAAAATTTGCTCTTTGCCAAGTAGCACGAGAGATTGAAAATTCCAGTTTGTCTCCATTCACCTCAATATTGCTCCTGAGAAAAATGAAGAAATCTATAAATATCATATGAACCAAGATTACAAAGAATTTTCTTCTTTTTCTTCTTCTCCTTCTCCTTTCGTCCTTCTCCTTTCTTCCTTCTTCCTTCTTTCTTTTTCCTTATTCTTCCAGATAAAGACATGTAAGTCTAGAGAAATATGTTCAATACAGTGAAGCTACTTAGAAGCACAAGCTAAATTTTCTTTTAGGTGACATCTATAAAGTGGTAATGTGAAAAAATAGGAAAAGTTTTACTGTCAGAAAAAAATGGGGGTTGAACCTCTGAAACAAGTGGGTTTACCTTTTACCACTTGTGTGCTTGTGTAAAATTTATTTACTATCTCTGATGACATAAATTGTATAGAGATTTGTAAAAATTATATGCAAATTAAATGATGCATTATAAAATACCCCGTAGAGTGTGTTCAATGCTTTCAGCCATCTTATAGTTTATATAAATATTATTGTTCTTTTTTATAGATAAAAAAAGAAATTCAGGTTTAAAAATGACTATTTAGTAAGTGCTTAATCTAGGAATTGAACACAGATACATCTGATTGAAGCTCCATTGACCACTGGGCTTATTGAATAAAGAAATGGATGTATGAGAACTAACAATGTTAATAACCATTTTATAGAAAATAAAACTAAAGAAAATTTGGCAATGTCATACAGTTTGAAAATCAGAAAACTGAATTTTATCTCAATTTTTTTATTTTGTTTTGTTTTTAGAATTTTAAGTCAAGGGCCTTCTGGAGTTTTAATACTGTTAAAATTACATTGGATCTGTTCTATTAATGGGAAAAATGGTAAAACAGACACTATCTGCTTCCTGTCTTTTCCTGACTGCTTCTATTAAACCTCATAATTATGCACAAAGATCTGGAAATTATTTAAGAATATATCAGTGTAAGTTCTTTTGAGTATTTAAGGAAACAAGCAGGGCTTCTTTCTTTCTCTCCTGACCCCTTGGTAGTTACATAAGGTTGAAATAGCTAATTAGTGAATTGCTCAGAAAAATTTGATATGTTCCCTGCATGTCTAATCTGTGAATCTGGTATTTTGAAACATGCATTAGACCAGGAAGTCTACTGGCACTCAAGACTTATAACAGTACTTACAAAAAAAACTCTCCAGCAGGCCACAATGTAAACACAGCACATGGAAATTACTCAAGATAATTTTCTCCAGGCTATTCTTTCAGCCACAAGACAACACAATACCAGTACTCATCTAGTCCTGCTGGAAGTTAAATGACTTCTGAGGAGATTCCAACATCCTCATTCCTAAATTATGAATCTGTTTTCCAACCACAGAAGCTTTTTTAGTTTTTTTTGTTTTTTCGTAGTAGTTAAGAAATTCACACACCCACAGGGAGTTAACTACATTTTCCATTTCTTTTGTCTTACTTCAATAATTAAGTGTCAGATCCAATGAGAAAATGCCTGAACACTTTTATTATATCCACACTATAAAACTTAATAAAAAGATTGACACAGTGCCCAAATTTCTCTACCATTTATCTTTTCTCTGATTATAATAGCAAAGTTATTCCCTTGTGGAATATTTTAAAATATAGAAAACCATAAAGAAAATTAAAAAAAATACTAGTGGAAGTACTTCTATATTAATGTGCTTCTTTTGGGTGTAACGGTCTGAATATTTATCTGCATATTTATATTATATGAATATAGTGTTTGTGTGTATGCATCTATTGTTGTTATATTATGAAAACACTTCCAAGTCATTAAATACTAACTCCCATTATGATTTAATTTGTACAGTATTCAAATAATTTGCAATTAGCTTATTTTCAAATTTTTATTAATGATATTAACTTACTTGTGAAACTAGACTTCAATTATGTTTCTCCTTAGGTTGGATATGTAAAAGTAAAAAGTATAAAGCACTCACAATTTCACTCTATTCTTTCTCTTGAAATATTTGGACACAAAAATTTTTCTAGAAAACAATGAAACTTTATGCAATATATGACAGTTTTTCTGATAATTGTAGTAATATTGGTATCTAGTTTTTGCTGGATGTTTAGAAAATCCGGGACAAAATAGGGAAGAAAAAACCTTCTCCCCAAATTGGCATAAAGTTATATACAGATATGTGTATGGATAGGTAGCTAAATAATAACTGGTTATCCAGAAGTAAAAAAGGAGACAAGCATTTAAATGTTACTACAGAGTTCTTACTTTACTACTATTTAATGTTCATATTATGTATTGATTTCTAAACACTTTTACATAAATGACCACCAGTTATTACATATATTTTTATATTGACCGTAATAAATATTTAGAAATACTCTAAATATTTGGTAATTTCTTAATCCCATTTATAGTTTAATTTTTGTTAAACTTTTTCTTAATAACTAATTAATATATTGTATAGATATAACTCAAATTTTATTTTTTTATCATTCAGTTGATATTTATTTCACTATATTATATAGAGGCAGACAATGCTAACTTATGCTGCCTATATAAACATTTGTTCTATTTCATAGAATTGTTCAAATTTATTATCTTAATTGAACTACTCTTGCTGATCATAATTAGTGATGGTAGTTATTGAAAGATATATTAGCTGTATTTGATATATGTGCTTGTCTATATATGTATGTGCATTTAGAGAAATTCCCTCTCCCCTGACATTGCAACCCACTCTGAATATGGTTAAGCCTTATGTTTTTCTCTAAAGAAAAACAGGACAGATAAAGGAAAAATCAAAACATCATGTGAGTTCATCAGAAAGTTTAATTCCAATCAATCTGGTTTTAGAGTCAGTGAAATATTCTCTCTCATTTTCTTTTGAATCCAAAAAATACATTTTATGTATCATTTGTTAACTTCATCAAAATTAGACACTTAAAAGAAGGATCTGTGTTTTATGATTCTTTCAATCCCAAAGAATCTAGAACTGTGCTCTGCACATAATATATTTTCAAGAAAAATTTGTATTGATTACCATGATGAAGTACATGCTTATTTTCTGTCTTGTTAAATTTACCCACTGACAGGTAAGTAAAGAAGGGAAATATGCATTTTTTGCCTATCCACATTGCTCATATTTTATAAATTTCCTCAATAATTCCACTCGGTTGGTCTCGATGTTTCTATAAACCAAGAAACAAAGTTATTTAGTATCTGTGTGCACTGTGTTATTTGACCTTTATATCTAGTCTCAGGGATTCTTAATTTTTTTCAAAAACTTAGAATAGAAAACTTCCATGTCCCCGGTGTTGGTAGACAAGAGTAAAGTCTATTTTATAGGTTTGGTTATTTATATAATGAACACAGTTGGCCTGAAGTATTGATGAAAATGAGAAAGGAAATTTTGTATATTGAATTTCAACATGAAATAATATTAAAAGGAATACAAGAAACTAAAATTGAAATACCATGTCTAAAAAGATAAAAGACAGGGATTCAAAAAAGGAGATAAACAGACGGATTGTTTTGAGCACATTTTACCATATAGGGATACAAGATGAGAAAATACATTTCGATAAGATAGGTCAAAGAATAAAAGGCAGAAGAGCATAATTCCTTGTTTTAAAAATCACATTCAAAGAATATTAAAGTAAAATTATGAGAAATTAATGAAGACAGCATCTAAAATACAATGATGCAGAAAATGGTATTTTGTATTTAGGAAATTCTAACAACAAAGGGAAGAGAAAACAAATTAGTATGATGAAATATTTTCTTAAATATCTTTTGAACTCCAGTCTTATCAGTTTCCTCTCTCTTTGCAAGGCAAACATTTTGATAGCAACCACACTTTAGTCAAGATCCCTGAAAAACTTCATGCAATTTCTGATAAAATTTGTATCAGTTAATATAGTGATTACTTTCAATAACTGAGAATTTCCTTGCAACTACAATAAATATAAGCAGTGGTATTTTGCTGTAAGATATAGTTTTAGTATGCTAAAACAGATTAATTTTCATAAAACTTTCTTTTTAAGTGAGAGAATAGAAATTAATTATAACCGATTATAACTTACATCTGGTTTGCTTTAGTTTAAACTAGATTAATATTGGTAAAAACATATTGGTCACATAAAGTTACTGTCAAAGAAAAGGCAATTAATGTAATTAAAATCAACTTTGAAGTATTTTGTACAACATGAAGTCTATGATTCATGTGAGAAGTATGTGGAATGTAAGTGGAATTGTGGTACATGTACAACCAGCTATATATTCAGGTGAAGCTGAATCTGCTCTTCATTACTATTAAATTTTATGTAAGTGTAGACTATTCTAAAAGCAATTCGATATTATTTATTGATGTTAACAATTCTTTCTTACTAATGAGTAAGATGTGAATGCGCTATCACCAAACATCAAAGTCATTTGTGTATTACGGTTATTTTGTTATTTATTGTCTATTTATTTATTTTAAGGAATGGTGCAGGCAGGAAAGATAGGGAATCAGCAGACAGGAAGAAAAACAAGGAGGAAGCATCTTTATTTTCTTCTTACTTACTGGTTGTTACCACCTTAACACGGTGCTTGAACCCAGCAGTATGTGGCTTTCTCCTTCAGAGGCAATTGAACTAACTGTTGCTACACCAATTTTTTGACAACTTTCGAAAAATGTTGGTCCTATTTTTCACATATTTGATTGTCAGTCTTGGAGTTTCCTGGTGGAGTAGTAGGTTGGTCCACTGTCTGCTGGCAGGAACAGTCAACGTACATTCAAGGACCTGCGTTTACATCCTAGGTCTCGGGTGGGGTTGGAGAAGCAATCAAGATGAACAGCTAAATAAAATAAGTTCTCTTGTTCCTTTTTCCTCCTCCCTGCTTGCCTCTGCTTATCTTCATTCCTGACTGAACCTTCCCTAAAACAAAGCAAACTAGTCTTGCAGTGAGCTTGAAACAAAATGAAGCATTTAAGTTAAATTCTCCATAAGCGAGTGATTTGCTTTTTACTATCCTTTCTTTCATTTACACAAGAGTCAGAATTATTTAGGCTCTAACTTATAAATCCATCTTCAAGACTCCAAAGTTCACACAGGAATGTAGAACAATATTGATGAGGGAAAACAGAAAACAAATGGTTAAATGAGGGAGGAACCGATGCATGAACAAAATAGGGCTAGAAAAAGAATCACAACATGAGCTTGAGTAGAAAGATGGGGAGTAGCGCTAGTTCATATATAGAGAATGTAATTCCAGACTTCAAAATTCATCTTTTTCTCTTGCTAGAGACCAATTGTCATTGATATTGAGAGCATACTCTCATGCGGCACAGGATTCTGATAATAATTTGCTTAATCTTGATTTTATGCAATGTTTTCTTTGCACTATTCAGTTTTCAGAGGTAAGTTACTGTCCTGTGACTCAGGCATTTTAAGCATCATGATGCTGAAGTTGAGTACAATTTGTATAATTATTAATCACTTCATCTATTGTCTAAAGTTAAGTTATGGTTCTTTTTTGATATAATGGTGATTTTAGTCCCTGTCTTCCCAAATGTAAGACTTCTTTATAATGCTAGTTTGGGGTTTTAATATATTTATACAATTCACTTCCTTCCAATGTATTTACTTTTTATCAGTTTTGCAACTGTTTTTCAAAGGAAGGTAGGCTAAATAGCTAAATGTCATTTTTACTTTTTTTAGCATGCATGAGCTAAATAAGGTTTAAATTAAATGTATATTCACATTTTATCCAACGTTGAATCCTTAAACAAATAGTCACAAAACAGATAGCTGACAAAACTAATACTAATAATTATAAAAACAATTAATAGCATCAGCAAATTACTTGTGGTATCCCAGAATCTTGTTTTGTGTAATATTTATTTTAGTAAGTGCTTGTATTAGGGCTCTTAGTAAATCATATATTTCTAAATGGCATACTTGAACTAAGACAACCTTATTTATTTTTAATACATACATATATGTATATATAATAGTAATCATTTTACACACAAAAAAGACTCATATGTATAGGTTTATAATTCCTTGAATATTTATCAACTTACCCTGCCCTCCACCAAATCACAAATCTTCACCATTGTCCAGTGGGCCCCACCACCATTTGTCCCTCTGCCCCCCATTGCCTGTTGGTAACCTCAATTCTATGGCAGGTGTCCAAGAATTCTTTTTGTTTTGATTGTTCCTTTGTTTTGTCTATTCATATTAAGCCTATGAATGAGGTCATCTGGTATCTATATTTCTTCTTTTGACTTATTTCACTTCACACCATAACCTCTAGATCTACCCATGTTGACTAAAATCTTTTCTAAGAGCTGTGTAATATTCCATTGTGTATATGTACCATATTTCTGTATCCATTAATCAAACACTAGGCCCTTAGGTAGTTTGCAGTTCTTAGCTACTGTGAATAGGAATGCAGTAAACACAGGGGTATACAAATATCTGCAAAATAGTGTTTTTGTATCTTTTGAGTAAATACCCAGAAATGGAATGGTGAGATCTTAAGGGATTTCCATCTTCAAATTTTTGAGGAATCTTCAGACTATTTTCCCCAGAGGTTGCATTAATTTGCACTCCTCCCAACAGTGTAAATATGTTCCCTTTTCTCTGCATCATTGCCAACATTTGTTGTTTCCAGAATTTCAGGTGTAAGGTGATATCTCATAGCTGTTTTAAATATGGAAGGATTACATTCAGACACTGAACTATATAACAAAGTACTCTCTATGACTATTATGTTACAGAAAATCTTATGTTGTCTTCTAAGAACGTTTAAGAAGTTGTAAGAACTTCTTGTCTTAGGTCCAAGTCTCTAGTTCATTTTGAGTTATTTTTTGTGAATGGTGATAGAGTGGTCTAGCTTCATTCTTTCACATGTGGCTGTCCAGTTTTCCCAACATGGTTTATTGAAGAGATTTCCCTTTCTCCATTGTATGCTTTTGGCTCCTTTGTCATGTGTTAACTGTTTTTATGTGAGCGGGTCAGTCTCTGGCAATTCAGTTTTATTCCATTGATAGGTGTCTCTGTTATTATTTCAGTACCATACCGTTTTGATCACTGTTGGTTTGTAATATAGTTTGATGTCTATGAATGTAATTCTTCGATATTTGATCTTTTTTCTAATAATTGCTTTGGTTATTCTGGGTCTTTTATTCCATACAAATTTTAATATTTTTGCTCTATGTCCTGGGAATAGAAAATGGGATTTTAATGGGAATTGCAGTAGATCTGCATATTGCTTTGATAAGTTGATAATTTTAATGGTGTTGATTCTTCCCAGCCATGACCAGGGGATGTGTTTCCCTTTCTTTGTGTTCTCCTCTATTTCTTTTTAAAAAGACTTGTAATTTTCATTGTACAGATATATTTCTTCCATTGTTAGGTATATGAACAGGTATTTTATGGTTTTTAAATTCTATTTTAAGTGGTATCATTTTCATGATTTCATTTTCTTCTTATATGTTGTTTGTGTATAAAAATGCATCAGCTTTTTGTCCATTGATTTTGTAGCCTGCCACTTTAACTGTGTCTGTTAATGGGTTCTAAAAGTTTTTTGACAGTGTTTAGGGTTTTCAAAATATGTAATAATATCATCCAAAAATAATGAGCATTTAATTCCTGTTTCCACTTTGGGTTCCTTTTCTTGACTAATTGCCCTGGCTGAGACCTCCAGTATTGTTTATATTTCACATAAGAGTGAGATTGTATTGTATTTGTTTTTCTCTTTTGGACATATGTCACAGCAGAATTCCCTTTTGTTCCATCCACATTGTCATAAATGACAAGGTTTATATTTTTACTGCTGTGCAGTATTCCATTGTGTTTATATCACATCTTCTTTATCCATTCATCTAGTGATAGGCATTTAGGTAGTACCAATTCTTGAATATTGTACATAATGCTCCAATAAAAATGTGGAACACATATATTTCTGATAATTAGTTTTGTGTTGGGGGTAAATAAGAGTGAGATGTTGGGATTATGTGGGATTTCTGTTCTCAGCTTTTTTGAGGAATCCTCATGCTTCTTTCACTAAAATTTACAATAATTTATACTCTCACAAAAAATGTAAATGTTTCCCTTTTCTATGCATACTATTTAGCATTTGTGGTTTTGAATCTTTTCATAATAGTCAGTCTCACAAGTGTGAAGTGATATCTCTGTGTTGTTTTGATTTGCATTTCCCTAAAAACAAGCAAGGAAGAAAATCTTTTCATATGCCTTTTTGCCATCCATGTCTTATTTGGAGAAATGCCTATTTAATTATTCTGCCCATTTTTGATATTTTCTAGTTGTTTCTTTTGAGTTCTATTATTTCGTGACATATTTTGATATTGTCTTTGTCAAGTGTTTGTATGCTTCTCTTGTTTGTGGTGTTTATTCCAAAGACCTATTTATGACTGATATCATGGATTGTATTGCCTATGTCTTATTCTAAGGATCAATTATCATATGTATATTTCTCTCTTCATGCTTTCTGATATGGTATTGATTTCTATGAGTTAGGTTTCACTGACGTAAATAAAGGCTTTTTGTTGGAGTATGCGCAAGCTAGGCATGGGAAGATCTGGAATGCTGGGCTTCCTTCAGTTGTGTGATCTCAGTTCTCATTAGAATTGTTGAAACTCTACAGCCCACCCTGTGTTGAGTCTGAAGAGTTCAATCTCCAGGATTAGAGTTTGGGTATGAATGCAGAGGCTTTCCCCAGAATCATAGGCATGAGCAGGTAGTGGGAAAAAGACCCAAGAGTTTTTGGTCTAGTCCACAAGCAGGTTACAATTCTAACAGATGAGCGAATGAGAGGAACCTGGACACTGCTCATGGCAAAACACAATACCCTATGAAAAATCCCTTGTTTCTCCATAGTCGGGTAAGTTCCAAAAGCGGGCAGAACACAAGTCCTGGGATCTGGGATAGAAGTTCTAAGAAGTACCAAGCAGATAGCAAAACTTTCAAAAATAGCACCTGGCTGGAGGAAACTTCTGTTTTAATGGATCCCTTTCAAATATTTATTTGCAGAGATGCTTGTCCTCATTCATTTTCAGAGGTTTTGGTTCAATTATGATCTGTATGTATTATGATGAACACAACATCTTCATATGCATGTTACAGAGTAGATATGAAAATAACAAGTGGTTTATAAATAAACGTGCCATGACTAGCTTCATTTGAATTAAAACTAAAGATCTTCAGATCTGTGTGGTAGGGAGAAATTTCCTATCTCAGGGTGTGCCAGAATCAAATATAGTGCATTGAATAAATGGAAGCAGGAGATGCATTGACTAATGGATACTACTGCTCATCAGTTATGTCTACTGAAAAATACGATGATAGAAAAATTCTACAGATATAAAGAGTTACTGAATGATTTTCATGTGCATTACTATATTGCATTTTTTAAAACTTTTAAAATTTATTTTTATTGTAGTGATTACTGGCACGTGAAATACTTTCTTATATATAGGCTCCCAATTTCTCAGATATATTTTAACAGACCATGCCCTCAACCAAATAACCAAGTGTTTTCCTCCGCATGGTCCTGTGAGCTCCACCATCATTTGCCTCTGACTTCCTCATTTCTATTTTGTAACCTGAGTTCTGCTGTAAATGTTTCAGGTTAGTTATGTTTCCTCTGTTCCTTTGTTTTGTCTAGTCACATTCACCTATAAGTGAGGTCACCTGGTATTGGTCTTCCTTTTTTAGATTTGTTTCAGTTAGCATAATTCTGTTTAGTTAAAGGCATGCTGATTCAAATGACAAGGTTTCATTTCTTCTAAGGCCTGTGTATGTAGTATTTCATTATACATATATATGACACATCTTCTTTATCCCTTCATCTGATGTTGGGCACTTTGATCATTTCCAGTTCTTAGCTATTGTAAATAGGGCTGCAATAAACATGGGGATACATACATCTCTGCAGATGGGTGCTTTTGTATCTTTGGGGTAGATGCTGAGAAAGTGGAATGAATGGATCATATGGAATTTCCATCTTCAGTTTTTTGAGGAATTTCCAAACTGTTCTCCATAGAAATTGTACCAATTTGCCCTCCCATCAACATTGCAAAGTGTTCCGTTTTCTCACCACTTGTTGTTTCCAGATTTTTGGATAATAGCCAGTATTTCAGGTGTAAAGTGACATCTAATTGTAGTTTTAATTTGCTTTTTTCTGATAGGCAATGAGTAGGAACATAATTTCATATGTCTGTTGGCTATCTATAAAAATCCTCTTCAGAAAAGTGTCTTTCCAATTCCTCCCCCCATTTTTGTTTGGGATGATTGTTCTGTTGTTGAGTTTTATGAGTTCTTTGTATATTTTAGATATTAAGCCTTTGTCAGAAATATCGAATGCAAATATCTTCTTGAAGTTAGGTTTCCTTTTTGTTTTGGTGAAGTCTTCTTTTGTTGTGAAGATGTTCTTTAGTTTGATGTAGTCACAGTTATTTATTTTTCTTTTTGTTTCCCTTGATGATGCAGTTGAGTCCCTAAAGGCTTCTGTATGACTGATGTCATGGAAAGTCTTTCCTATGTTGTCTTCTAAGAGCTTAATGATTTCTAGTTTTATCATCCAAGTCTCTAATCCATTTTGAGTTCATTTTTGTGACTGGTGTTAGAGAGTAGTCTAGCTTCATTCTTTTGCATGTAGCTGTTCATTCTTTTGCATACGGCTGTTTTCCCAACCACATTAGTTGAAAAGACTTTCCTTTTCCATCAAATGCTTTCAGATCTTGTGTCATATAGTAACTGTCTTTATTTGAGTAGTTTAGTCTCTGGTAACACAGTTTTATTTCATTGATCTGTGCTTCTGTTATATTCCAGTACCATGACATTTTGATCACTATTACTTTGTAATATAGTTCAAAGTCTGGAAGTGTTAATTCCACCAGATTTGATCTTTTTTTTCTATGATTGCTTTGGCTCTTTGGGGTCCTTTGTTGTTCCATACAATGAAGATTTTTTTTTTCTATTCCCTGGAAATAAGCCCATGGGATTTTAATGGGGATTGCATTAAACCTATATATTGCTTTGGGTAAGATGACCATTTTAAGAATATTGATTCTTTCTAGCCAAAAGCAGGGGACGTCTTTCAATTTCTTTGTGTTCTTCTCTATTTCTTTTATGAAATACTTGTAGTTTTCATTGCATAGATCTTTTACTTCCTTTGTTAGGTATATACCCAGGTACTTTATACATTTAATTTCTATTTCAAATGGCATTTTTTCATGATATTGTTATCTTCTAACGTGCCTTTTCTGTATTAAAATGCAACAGTTTTTGGTGCATTGATTTTTTTAGCCTGCCACTTTGCTGTATTCATTGATGAGTTCTAGAAGTTTTTTGATAGAGTTTTTGAGATTTTCCATATATATTATATATATATATATATATATAAAATCATGTCATCTGCAAACAATGAGAATTGTATTCCCTTCTTTCCAATTTGGATTCCTTTTACTTCCTTTCTTGTCTAATTGCTTTGACTAAGAGCTCTAGTACAATATTAAATAGCAGTAGGGAGAGTGAGCAATCTTGCTTGTTTCTGACCTAAGAGAAAATGATTTCAAGCTTTTGCCATAAACTGTGATGTTGACTATAGGTTTTTCACATATGACCTTTAATATGTTGAGGTACGAAACTTCTATTGACACTTTATAGAAGTTTTTTATTATAAATGCATTTGGTTCTTCTCAAAAGCTTTCTTTGCATCTATTGATATGATCATATGTTTTTTCTCTTAGTTCTTGTGATATGGTGTATGACATTAATAGATTTACATATTTTGAACCATTCTTTCATCCCTGGGATGAAGCCCACTAGGTCATGATGGATGATCTTTTTTGATACAATGCTGAAATCGGTTTGCTAATATTTTGTTGAGAATATTTGCATTTATGATAATTAGAGATTTTGGTTTGTAATTTTCTTCCTTGGAGACATCAGTCAGCTTTTGGTATCAGTATAACGTTAGACTCATAACAAAAGTATTTGGGAGAGTTTCTCATTCTATATTTTGGAAAAGCTTGAAAAGAATAGGTGTTAATTCTTCTATGAAGTTTTGGTAAAACTCATTGGAGAAGCCATCTGGTGTTGGGCTTTTATTTTTGTGGAGTCGCTTCATTACTTCTTCAATTTCTTTGTGATTGTTCTGTTCAGGTTTTCCAATACTTTTGGATTCAGTCTTGGTAGACTATACTTTTCTAGAAATCTGTCCATGTCCTCAAGTTTGTCCATTTTGTTGGTGTAGAGCTATTCATAGTAGTCCCTCATGATGTTTCAAATTTCTGTGATATCTGTTGTAAATTCTCCCCTTTATTTTATTATTCTAGTTTTGAGTTATTTTCTCCCTTTTTTTGTTTGTCAGCCTAACCAATACTTGTAAATTTTGTTTATTTTTTCAAAGAAACAACTTTTGGTTTCATTGATTATCTGGTTTTTCTTTTTGCTTTCTATTTCTTTTATTTCTGCTCTAATTTTGATTATTTCCTTTCTTCTACTGATTTTTGGCTTTATTTGTTCTTTCTCTAGTTGTTTTAAATGTAGTTATTTATTTGTGATTTTTCTTGTTTCTTGAGGTAGGTCTGGATTTAGATGAACTTTCCCCTTAATACTGCTTTTGTTTCATCCCATAGATTCTGGTAGTTGTATCCTTATTCTCATTTGTCTCTAAGTATTTTTTAAGTCCCTCTTTGACTTCACCTTTTACCCTGGACTATTTAAGGAGCATATTGTTGCATTTCCAATTGGTTTGGGGTCTTCCAGCTTTCTTTTTGTTTTTGATTTCCAGTTTTAGGCCATTGTGGTCAGAGAAGGTGATTGACATGACTTCAGTCTTCATAAATGTGTTGAGAGATGTTTTATTTCCCAGTATATGATCAATTCTTTAGAAAGTTACATGCATACTTTAGAAGAAAGTGAAATCTATAGTCACTGGGTGAAGTAGTCGGTATATGGTTTTTAGGCACACATGTTCCAGATGATCATTGAAAGTGGTGGTTTCCCTATTAATTTTCTGCCTGGCTGATCTGTTTACTGTTGAAAGTGGGTTGTTGAAATTTGTCTCTATTATTATGTTGCTGTCAATATCTCTCTTCAGTTCTAATAATACTTGCTTAGTATATTTTGATGTTCCTTCATTTTGTGCATATATGCTAATAAGCATTATGTCCTTCTGCTGAATTGATCCTTTAATCATTACATAGTGTCCAAAGCAAAACTGTCTTTTGTTATGCTTTTTAGATGGAACTCTTCTTATCTGACATGAGTATAACTGTTCCTGCTCTTTCATGGTTGCCATTTGAACTTAGGTATGTTTTCTAGCCAATGTCTTTGAACCTTTGTTTATCTATTGAAAAGGTGTATTTCCTGAATGCCTCAGAAGGTTGAGCTCTGATTTTCATTCCATCCAGCCACTCTATATCATTTGACTGATGAGTTCAGTCCACTAACGTTTAAGGTGATTATTGATATATGGCTGCTTAGTGTCATTTTGTAGTTAGTCTTTTGTATGTTGGTGCAGATGATGACTCTGTTTTCTTTCTTTTTTACGTTGGAAGGGTGCAGTTCTGTTTTAATTGATTTTGCCTTTTGTTTTCTTATTTGCTTTCTCCCTGGGGATGTATTTTGATGTTATCCAGAAGTTAGTATTCAGTTTTAAGTTTACTACCAAATTTTATTTGTAAGCATATTAGTCTTCCACTCATTATAACACATTTTATACCTCATTATTCCCCTCATTACAACACATATTCACATTTTTTTGTTCTCTTCCTTCTCACTTTTAATATTTTCTGTCTTATTGTTTTCTTTGTGATATCTTTATGCTTTATAGAGCATCCTTTAATATTTTTTACAAAGTTGGTTTTGTGGTGAACTCCTTTAACTTTTGCTTGTCAGAAAAAGTTTTTATCATTCCTTCAGTTCTGAGTGAAAATCTTGCAGGATATAGTATCCTAGGTTGAAAATTCTTTTCTTCCAGAAGTTGGAATGTGTTGTGTTATTCCCTTCTGGCCTATAGAGTTTCATTCGATAATCCCACTGACTGTCTTACAGGGACTTCTCTATATGTGACACATTTTTCTATGGACGCTTTTAATAGTGTTTCTAGATCTTGCATTTTTTTACATTTTTATGACAATATGTTTTGGTATATTTTTGTTCGGGTTTCTTTTATTAAGAACTCTTTGAGCTTCCTGGATCTGGATGTTTGTTTCATTGTTCAGATTGGAGAAGTTCTCATCTATTATTTCTTCAAATATGGTTTCTGCTCCCATTTCTCTGTCTTACTGTGACCCCTATAATGAGAATGTTGTCCCTTTTGATGTTTTCTCAGAGGACATGAATGTTGTCTTCGATTCTTTGAATTTCTTGGCTCTTTTCTGGTTTGCTTGATTGAGTTCTTCTGTCCTACCCTCCAGATAGTTGATTCTATTAGAAGTTTCATCCTTCCTAATGTTGAGTCCCTCTACTGAGTTTTTTAATTCATTCATAGTATCTCTTACTTGTTTGATGTATTGCTTTAACTATTCTCTTTGTTTCCTGACATTCTCGTTTACTACCTCCACTGATTTCTGGATTCCCTTAAGTATGTTTATCATGGTTACCCTAAATCCCTCTTTAGGTAACTCATATACATCTGCTGTATGCAGATTTTGCCTTGGGTTTTTTATCGTGTTCATCATTTCATGTATATTTCTCTGTGCCTTACTGTATTTGGCATAATGTTTTTATTTCTGAGGTTTTGATTTCCCTGGCATTTCGTAGATTTGACTTGCCCAGGATTGGCATTCAGATTGCAGTTTTGCCTCTACCCACAAGGTGGTGCTAGTGATAGGGCTGGGTTTTGCTGTCATATGGGATTGCCTTCTCACTGTAATCCTCATGTCCGGCATCCAATGGGAGAGATTTCCCATAGGTGGGATATGTGCTAGGTGTGCTATCTGCTTGGTGGACCCCAAGTTCTGGTGTAAAATGGTTGTGGGAGGGGTTCAAGCTGGAATTTTCTTTGGCTGATTTCTGGTTATGGCTGCACCCAGTGCAATTTCACTGTGCAGACTCCAGCTCAGCCCCTGGTGTGCTGGGTCTTCTTTCACCCCCTCCTAAGACAGCACTCATTTGTCTCCTTTTCTCAACCCCTAACTCTCACTGCCTCCACAGCACATATTGATATCCCTAGTCTCTGCTCCACCACAAATCCAGAGAATCCTGAGTTCCATCCAAATCCCAATCAGCAGTTTAGCTGAGAACCCTGCAGGCTGGAGCAACCCCAAAGTGTGTCCTATCAAGTAGTCATCTGGAAGTAGATCCCCTATTAGGTTTTTGATGTCTTGCTGCTTCTAAGTGGGATTTTATTTTTTAGAAATCTCTTTAGCATTTCTTACATGACTATTTCAGTCTTGTTGAAAACCTGTCTTTTGTTTCTCTGGAAAGTTCTTTATTGCTCCTTCAATTCTAAGTGATTATCTAGCAGAGAAGAATATCCTTGATTGGAAGTCCTTTTCTTTCAGCACTTTGAATATATCATGCCATTCCTTTTGACATGTAAATTTTCTGCTGAGTAATCTACTAATAATTATTGGGTGTTTCCGTGTGTTGCTAGTGCTTTTTTGTCTATTTTTAAGATTCTGCTTTAATTGAACTTTTATCAATTTAATTATTATGTGTCATGGTATCTATTTGTTTGGGTTTATTTTGTTTGTAATTCTTTGATCTTCCTGAATCTGGATGTCTGTTTTCTTCCTCAGTTTATGGAAGTTCTCAGATAATATTTCTTCTATTAAGGTTTCTGTCCTTTTACTCTTCTCCTTCTGAAACCATTATGATGAAAATGGTGTTCCTCTTGATGCTATCTCATTTGTCTCATGTTATTTCTCTTTCATTTTTCTTAATTTTTGTTGGTTTGCTTGGTGGGTTCTCTGCTCCTTTTCCAGCTCACTTTTTTTTATTCAAAGCTTCTTTCAGTCCACTGATTAGCTCTCCTATTGTGTTCTTTACTTTAAGTATTGTGTTCTTTTGATCTATGGATTCTTTGTGGGATTTTCTCTTATTTTTCTCTAGCTATGTTTTATATCTTATTTTTCCTTGATTGTTTTCATAATCTCAGTAAAAATCATCAAGACTGCTTCTTTAATATCTTTAGTTTACTAAATCAATTGCATTATAATTTTTCTGTGGCAAATTTTTCAAGATTTGTGATAATTTTTGTTTCATTATTTTATTTTGCATTTTTATATGCTGCGTTTATTTTTATGGATTAGTCAAAATATTTATTTTCCTATTTTGATGTAATAGTCTCCTGTTAGGATTTAGGTTACAAAGTGTAAGCCTAGGGAGGAAGCTCAAGGTGTCAGAATCTAGAAGTCTTAGACTGTGATCCTTTCTGAGAGGTGCAGTAGTGGAGCTATACAAATGGAATTTTGAAGAAAAATACTCTGCTGTCTGTATCAGAGTTGCAGACTCTGACTGCCTGGTGCTATTCTAGGTGATTGTTGTCCTGGTAGCCATGAGAACTAGGACAACAAATATTCCCATAGCCTACTGATGTCCAATGGTAGGAATTTTTACCCCTTATCCTATTCTAACAGAATCTTCCATCACCAACTGTAAATTCCATATGGTGAACAACAATTCCAAATCCACATTATAGGGTCTGGAGGAAACCCAGTAGCACCTGTTTTTTTCTCCTGCTGAAGTTTTTGGTTCAACAAGAAAAAACCCTTTAGTTAGATCTGCGCACAATCTGTGAGCTCCTGTTAACTGTCCTGAGTTCTCTGTTCCTCCGAGTTCTATTGTTATTCCAAAGATAACCCCCTGTATTTCCCAAACAGTATAAGACGTCTTCTCTAGGGATGGTTCCTGGATTCTGGGGCACCTGAAGGGAAGTAAACACTCAAAAACACTAGAAAGAGGTTGTATTTTATGTATAGATCTTGTATTTTAGTGCCTGGGGATTCATCCTGGTGAGACTGTATCATGTTATTTTCTATTTTTATATGTTTTTGCCACTTTTCCTTGTGTACAGAATGATCCTATAATCTTCAGTTATTTTTTGAAGATAGTTGTTTGTATCTAGATGTGTTTCATTGTCTCTGCGGAGAAGAGGTGAACTCAAGCTCTTATTAGTCTGCCGTTGTGTGTGTGTGTTCCTTAAACAAATTTTGTGTAGTATTTAGAAATTTAATTTTACTTTAGATACCATCCCATCCCTAAATTTATTTCTTAGGAATCAGGGAGGGGCACTGTAGTCCCTTCAGAGCTTCTTAGTTTGCTTCCAAGTAAAGGTCACCAAAGTGTTCACACCACAGAGAGAACAACCTTTCAACACTCCATTGCCATTGTTCACCATTGCCATTTTCATAACACATGAGAGTGAGATTCCTACTCAGTATTTTCCTTCTTCTGTTGATAGGACTATAAATTGATGCAATTAATTTGTACACTTGAACATATTTTTTAGTTCTTCTAATATAAGTTGTAAAAGTAGTGATCATTCTTGTACTCTAATCATTTTTCATTATGCTATGCATTTTTTTCCAAAATATTTTATATGTAATTATATCCATGTATTATATTATACCATACTATTTTACATTTACTGTTTTGCTGTTTTCTATTTCATGCATTATATTGGAAACTCATTGAGAGAAGAAAATATTTTCACTTTGAACATTGCATATTGATACACTTTGAATATTTTATAACCTGCAATATTTTCTTAAAAATTACAAAAAATTTATATTTATGAATTAGTACAGTGTATTTTTATTTTTAAGTAATAGTGAATAGTAAGAGTGGCTAGTTAGATAGAAGCTTGTCTTTAAGTTTGGTTACATACTAACTAGATTCTAAATATGTCACTTTCCTCATTTATCATAGGGCATTTCAATTCAAAATAAACTTAAAATTCATGACTGTGTTGTAATGGAAAGTATTAATAAAGACAAGTAGTAAAAATTGTTTCTGTATATACCCTGACCTTCTTTTTCAAGAAAGAGGGTATGGTTTTAATAATTTAATAATTGTCCTTTTCAGTAGGTTTTTCTTTATGTATCCACCAAGAACTGACTAATTCAAAACCATTCCAAGAAAGAGAAAAAAAATATGTGGCCTAAGTTTAGGAAGACATGTTTGAATATTTTATAGAGATGGGAGAAAATAGCTGCCACATCAAATGCTTCCTCCACCCAGAATTGGGAGATTATGCTTTATATGTTACATATCTTTACTGGTACTGAAACTGAGAATTAGAGAAAGTTATATCAAAGGTAGCAAAACTGAGACCAGGGGAGTGCTCCCAATAAATAATGAAAAAAGTGTTCTTTGTATTTACTTCGTTTTTAATAAATTTAAATATACATTCATTTTATATGCCAGTTATTATTAATATGAAATGTAAATAAATTGTGTCAATTCAATAATACAAAAAAACAGTACTATGTATTTCCTCACACATGTTTTCATACCAAGATTTGCTTGAATGATTCTTTACTGTTTTAGTTTTTAAGATATTCTTATAAGGTGAAATATAACCTTATAATAATAATCTTATTACCATATACTTAGGAAAAAGTCGAGAAAGGTATCAGATTGCATAAGTAGAGACTAGTATTTAATACATATACAGGTCAACATACATTTATCTAAAGAAATATTTAATCTTGCCTTTGGGAGAGTACCATGCTTTTACTGTGTACTTAATGCCTATTATTAAATCATCAAAGGCTACATTCAACAACATAAAAAGCACTCAAAAATCAGTTGGCCAGGCATAATACTTCAATTTAACATTGAGTTTTGCTTCACTGTTTTGCAGTAGAGTCCTCAATCCAAATCGTTGCAAGATGCAAGTCAACATACTATTTAGAAATAACATGTTTTATTTGACTTTTTGTAATAAGTCTGTAATTGCTACATAGTCCCTATACCATAATGTTAACAACAAAATATTAGTACTGTTAGGAATTACAAGTAAAAATCATGAAATTATATAAAAGGAGTTTCTTCCTAGATTATAATATGATGTAAAGGTAAATTTCAACCTGTGATATACTATTTATTTCTATAATAACCTTATTTATCAAATGCATATACATTTACATAACTACCTTATGGAATTTAGCAAATTTATATTGAAAGGATAATAATGCGACATATTTAATTAGTTCAGAGGTTAGCAGAAGTTTTCTATAAAAGAATAGGCAGCAAGTTATTAACATTTGTTAATGGTCTTACTACTCAGGTCTACCATTGTAGTACAAAAAGTAGCTATAAACATTATATAAGCATATAGATATAGAGAGAGCCATGTTTTGATAAAACTGTAATTATGAAAGCAAGAAAAAGTCTTTATTTGGCTAAAGTACCAGAGTGTGTCAACCAAAAGACCTGGATTATTACTAGGTTATAGATTATAGATAACGTAATGTTTTGGTAGCATATAGTGCCCATGTGTCAAGCAAGAAAACAACTACTAGAACATTTGTTTAGCAAGAAACTGCTAGCATACTTTCTGATATAATATATTTTCTTAAAGGCAAATTAAATACATAAACATGGGAAGAATTTTATAGTCCTGGTGATATTTCACCCACTTTAGAATATAGTTTTGCTAACGCAATCATTATTACATAGGAATTATATTCTCCTTCCACTCCTCTTACCTTTTCTTCCTTCCTTTCTTCTTTGCTTCCTTCCTTTATATTTTATTACACTTATTTCCCTTATTATTAATTTTTTCTAGCATAGTTTAGAAAATTATTTTTGATATGATTTAAAAAGTAATACATTTTTGTTTCATATGATCCTAAAGTTGTTTTCTTATTTCAGTGACTATTCTTTATATAACTATTTGAATGTTCATTTTACATTACTGGCATCACTTGTTTCTTGTTATTGGTCAATGTAGTGTGATAGTAAAATCAAATCAGTCGTTATAAGGTGAGCTCAACTTCTTCACATACATAATATTAAAAATGGAAGATTTAGTATAGATGACCTCTTACAAAACAAAAATGAAAACAGAGCAGCAGCAACAACAAAACCTTTAGGTGAGTTCCCTCCATTTAGTGATCACTAAATTATTTAGGTTAAATCTTTGGGAAATAGTCAAAATGCAGACACATTAGGTAAAGAAGAATAGAAATAAAATGAACCAAACAAATTACAAAATACTTAAGTCAGTTAACCAGTTAATCTTTCTTCATGACTAAATTCCATTATATTAAGTTTTAACTCCCATTCCTAGATGTTTCTTGTTATATTTCATTTGTAAAATAATTAAATAATTATGAGTCTACTTGGACTAACCAAATCTCACATCTGTAAACTGAGGATAATAATTTCTGTGGATTATGTTTTAGACATCTTTGCTAGTGTGCTATAAGTAGTAACATTTGTTGTGGATGTAACTATTATTATTAGATTTTCAAAATTACTCACCTATAACATTTATGCACTTCTAAATGAACTCTATTACTGAACTATCTATTGCATGCTATCTTAAAAGCAGTTTATAATTAATTTAAAAATATTTTCTGCATTTTTTGTGTTAACAATTTCATTTTATATTCAGAAGTTTGTAAATGCCAACTAGATTTAAAACTTGGAGATACATTTCTATCCTCTTTCTTTACTAATGTAGTATTTGTTTACAATACTATAGTTTGCAAAATATATATTCATGCCTTGACCAATTTATATATCAAGCCATACACATCAATTGAGTTCTAGCACAATCTGCCAGTATTATTGTTACATTCTTTACCCCAGATTTCATTGCCCTTCTCTTCCTCATCCAATCTAATAATCACAATCTTCATTTCAGTAATTTTGTTTTGTTAGTTTTTTTCATTTTGTTTCTTTATATTCCACCTAAGACTGAAAACATCTGGCGTCTTTCTGTTATATATGATTTACTCTGCTTTACATAATCCCAACTTTTATCAAAGTTGTTGCAAAAATAAATATTTCATTATTATTTGTTGCTTATTATATACATGTATATTGTACTCTAGTCATCCACCAATCATCACTGTAAATTTTAGTTGATTGTCTTGGATAGTGTGAATTGTGCTGCTATGGACACAGGTGTGCATATATCTTTTCAGATGAGTATTTTCAAATTCTTTAGACAGGTGTCTAGAAATGGAATTGATGGTCAAGCTATAGACAATTTTAAATTTTTGAGGAAGTTTTAACATGTTTTCCATGGAGGTGAATTGATTTGCATTCCCATCAACTGTAGGACAGTTGTTTTTCTCCACAACCATGACAATACTTGTGTTGTCTAATATTTTTGATACAGAATCTTCTCACAGGTGTGTATTTATAACTCATTATGGTTTGAATTACATTTCTCTAATGATAATTGATATTTTGCCTTTTTCATGTAACTGTTGATAAATCTTTCTGTCTTCTCTGGATAAGTGTCTATCAGATATTCTGCCCATTTAAAAATTTTTAATTTGGAGTTTGCTTTTGGCCGTTGAGGTGTGTGAGTTCTTTATATATTTTGGAAATCAACTCCTTTTCATGATACGAAAATATCTTTTAATCTGTAGTCGAACTTTTCATTTTGTGGTGGTTTATTTTACTGTGTGGAAGATTTTTAATTATTTATAGTCCCACTTATCTAGTTTCACTTTTGCTTTTGTTTCTCTTGTTACTGATATTGCATCTCCAAAGATCTCTCTGAATATGTCTTCTAGCATATTGCCTGTGATTTCTTCCATGTATTTTGTAGTTTTAGACTTCACACCCAATTCTTTAATCCATTTTGAATTAATGTTTGTGTATTGCATTAGTGATCTAACTTCATTGCTTTGAATGTGTAGTTCGTATTTTCCCAACACCATTTGTTGAATAGACTTTCCTGTCTTCATTGTATGATCTTAGCTCCTTTTTCAAAACTTATATGTGAGGTAAAATTATTTCTGGGCTCTTTACTTTATTTCATTGATCTCTTTGTGCATTTTCTTATACAGATAATAAACTTCAAACTCTCCAGACTTGGATTTAGATCTGAGTTGTTCATTATGTTTTCATTAGTGTCTGTACTAATGACAAAAAAATAAACATGCATATTAAAAGTCTTCTTATTAATAGGTAGAAAAGTGATGACAAAAGTCTTAAAATTTATTGGTATACATGTGTTTCTATACTTTATTCTATTCTTTTTATTATTTCCTAATTATTTTTGTTTTTGTTTAAAGATTTCTGCATGATGTCATTTAGGTATAGTATAATGATGATGATGATGAATTTTTGTAATTATTGTTACTAACAATTAACTTTCAAATTGAAAGTTTTTGCTTATTGCACTTCCACAGAGATTAATATAGTTGTTATAAACTAGGATGGCATATAACTTTAATCAATTATTTGATGAAGAGTCGTAACTTTTTGCAAACTAAAATTCTGTAATAAATGAAGGATTCTTTACAAGAAATGTGTTTATTAGTATTTCATGCATTTTCTCAACCTGAAGTATTTTAATAACAAAATAAAATAGTTCTCTTAAATATAATTTGAATATAATAAATGTAATTTATAGTCACAATGGGAATAGTTGTAGTTTATGTGAGTCAAATGAAAACCAAAAGCATTTGTTTATTTGATACAATTAAAGTTCTCTCATGAAATAAAAAAAACAAGTTAATTATTAAATATCTCTTCATACAGAAAAATTGATAGTACTTTTCTACATTAGTCTTTTATTTCCTTCCTGAAATATTTATTATGGCTTCATATGGAAGCAGACTATGACCAAAAAAAGTCTAAAGTTTTTATCTGAATAAAACTAATTGTCCTCTTCAGCTTACAAATAAAAATTACATGAAGTGGGGAAAGGATGATATTTCTAGATAATAAAAAATATATTATTATTTAGTTAAACTTATACTAATCTAACTGAAGTTTTTTCTTTCCTTAAAAGTAGCTCAAATATTTATTTAATAAAACATGTATGTCTCCTTGTGCCCCATGGATTTAGCAGCTGTTTGCAGTCCTCAGCTGGCATAGACATATCCTAAGGATCTAGTTCAGGACCCAGGGCTGGGGGGAACAATCAAGATGAACAACTAAATAAAGCAAGTTTCAAAACCTATATTGGTTTAATGTGGGTAATCTTTTAGTTTTTATTAACAGAAAAAAGCATAAACAGATTTTAGTGATGACTAATCAATGCATACATCTAAATGCTTGTTTAAACAGAATATTAAATGTGATCCAGGCTTTACTTTTCATCAGCCTTATAAATTTTATGGAATTTGTAGTTTTTTAATTGCATCTTTATGTATCAAAGTTTCTATCAATAAAATGATTATTTAATTTTTTACAAAAGATTATGACTAGTCAATGGATTTATGTTTATTCTAAAGAAATAAATTTTCCCAGTCTTTTTAAGGTACACAACTGAACAAGCTAACAAATATGAAAGATGTATTCTAAAAAGGCATTTTATATCTGCAGTCCATTAAAAGAATAATTAAATCTTTACTTCCATATAGATTAATTATATTATCTCTGGGACATATTGTATTTTCTCTCAAGAAAAAGATGTTAGGGAATCCAAGGTTCATTCTGCTAATTAAATGGAAATAAACCAATGAATATTACCATCTAAGAATTCACATTGCATTGTTCTAACTTGAAAAGAAGATGAAATGTTCTATAAAAATACAATTCCCAAAAAAATGCAAGCCTGGTAGCATTTCTGCCAATTGTGTGTACATACACATGCAAATATATTTGATATTCAGTCAGCATGTTCCAGGGCGGTGTATAGGATCCTTATCACTTCTGATCTTTCTTGTATTCATTCTGTCTGCTTTGTGTTTATACCTATGTTGAATTTTAATCCTGTTTATATACAAAAATATATGTGTGTCTGAAAGAAGAAAAAATTTACTTAAAAAAAATCTGAGAATTTAATTAATATGTGATGATTGAAACTCAAACTCTCCTAAACTGGTATCTATGAGAATACAAATCTATATAAAATAAAACAATATAAATATAACAAAATTGCTCTTAAACATATTGTGCTGATTATATGTATTTAGTTCCCAGCTCTCTTGACAACCCTGAAATATGACAGTAAGCACTTAAGGTAGAGAAGAACTGGAGGGACACAGCAAGACAGTATATCGTATCTCAACGAGGTTTTTGAAAAATTATAGATTAATTGTAGGAGTGATAGCTAACGTCACTGAGTTGAGGAGATGGTACCCTAAGTATCTGCAGAAAAGGACCAATACAAACTAAACACATGGATGGAACCAAGAAATACTTAGTTTGAATAAAACTCCAGCTTCAGAAGATACAATTGAGTTAAGAGAATTAAATTTATGAATTGTCTCTAAAACTACATATTAAATAGATATACTCTCCCAGAAAGACTTCCCTACATGGCACTAATACAATTAAAATAATATCCTGGTATCTTCCTCCTTCATTTCTCCTAAACCAAATGAAGGTGTTGTCTAATCTTTGAAGAAATTAAAAGAGATGAAACCCATGTTTGGTATCAGAGCACTCAGATTGTATTTAATGAGAAGAGTGTAATAGAAACAAGGTGGTCACATGGAGAACTAATCACATCGAACATTTCCTTCTCAACATATTCATCTAAATTGAAACCTACCATTTAACAAAACATACTCACACACAAAGGCTGTAATTAGCATTCTAGTGTCAGCCAATAATCTTCTAATGTTTAATGAAAACTCCCAAAAATAAAAGACACAGATGTTTAAAAAGGAATCGGACTAGAACACTGGAAATCCAACCAAATACTTTCAAAATGTATGTCTAATAACATAAAAGAGACAAAAAAGACAATATACTTATGAAACAACATTAAAATATAGACTAACATGTTAAAAATCAAAGAAAGCATGTTTTGAAATTTATCTCTTTAACAAAAATATTAATTAAATGGAAAAGTTACATCTACACATTTTATATTTACCTGGAAATAGAATAAAGAGATAGTACACAAAGAAGATAAAATACCAAGCTACAGTATCTCACTAAAAAGTAATAGAAAGGAGAACAAAAAGCAAAAAGTGAAATACAATAATCCCCCAAATAAAGGAACAATTCTTTTTTCTAAGTCAAAATAAAAACACCAGCAAAAATAATAGTAATAGTAATCATACCTGACATTCATGTGCTTCTAACTTTTGCAACTGTCTTGAAAGGTGTAACTTATATTGATAGTATTCGTCTTTTCATTCATCTTACTTATCTTAATATAGTTTCATAATTATTAAAATTCATGTCTGCCAATTTCATATTATGGAGCTATTGTAGGTTTATTTTTGGTGTTTTTCTCTTTTTCTATGTTATATGTTATTTCTTAATTATATTTATGTTTATATAAATATCTATATCTAAATGTCTAAATATCTGTCTATATATATAGATAGATAACTTTATATATTGAAATTGATGGTTTTCCCTCCCAGAAACATTTTTTTTCTGTATGTCAGTGTAAAATTCTCATCATTCTGATTAAATGAGTAATTAGATCATCTTGATACTGGGTTGTAAATTTAGATAATTTATCTCTTGATTCAAATATTTATTCTAGTTACAGGTAGGACTTTGGGATTTAAGCACCACAAGATCACTGATACTTCACTTTGCTTTTCCAGTGCAGCCAGCAGCCTTTTGCATTAATCATTTACTTACTAAAATTGCTGTCGAGAAGAACTAGCAGCCAAGAAACATTCACTAAATATGGAGCTTGTCCAGATTTTAATCCTTCACATCAACTCACATGAGTGTTAAAAGCAACATTAACTATAAAGAGTCTCTTTGCCTAGTTTAAGCTTGAGCCTTCACTAAAGCTCAAACTTGGCTCCTCTCCAGGATAAAAATGACTGCAGAGCTCTTCTTCTATAGGAAGAGGTCTTTCCTACTACTTAGACTTCAATGCATATAGACTTCCATTATCTTTAAACAAAGAATTTTCAAAAATATGTATAGTTTATCCTTTTATTATTTCCAATTGTTTTGGTGGGAGTAATGGATCTCTTCAGAGTTATTAAACGCTGATTACACATATACGTCATAGGGAAGTAATTTGTATTCTGTTAACCCATTGACGTTTTAGTGTTTGTTTGACTAGCATGAATTAAACCAATAGAGTGCTAAATATAAATTCACTTCCATTTGGTGACATTAGACAATAGTTCTTCATTTATTTGGTATTTAAATTGGAAAATAATAGTATATATTACAATTTAGGGGGTAGACATTTCTGGCTTAAAAATCTTGTTGAGTAAGCACAAGGTGTATGTGAAGCAGTGAGGAGAAGAATGTAGTGAATGGTATATACAGATAAGTCATGGATCACTGACATACGGTGACTATAAGAGAAATACTTTGAAGCAATATTAAAAATCTCTGAATGATAATGAAATACTATAGCCTCTCACTAAGAGACAATAAGAATCACTAATGATGACTAAGTCTAAGAATAAGAGAATATTTATAATCAGATTCATGGCTTAGGAAGGTTTATATCATCCACACACATAGATAGTTTAAGTGGAATTTAGAGATAGGGGCCCACATTGTCTTGTTTTCAGTTTTCAAGAAGAAGATGTACCAATAAATAAAGTTCAAGTTTTCTCTACAAGTCCACAGATATGAATTAAGGAAATATTTATTTTTCCTGAACTCAAATGTCATTTTATTTACTGATTGAGTGAACTGAAAATATTTTTGATATAGGTACATAAAGGTTAGACAAGTGAAGAATAAAAGATATGCTGATAACAGAATCTAATTAATCTGATAAATTTTATTAACCATTAGAAGTTTTGGATAGACATAAACAAAAAAGTAAGCTATACAGTTTAATCTGTTCAAAGCTAGGATATTGGAATGAAGTTATAGTTGAGTATTAAGTTGCAATTTGCTGCTGAAAGTCAAACTTAATAAATGATTACAGCTTTAATTATAAAAGAAAAGTCCAGAGAAACAGAGTTGACATATAAAATTCAACAATGAGCCAGAATTTTTGACAGTTGGAGTGAATAAATTAGTGGTGGCAAGAAAGAAAAAAAAAACTGGTCGACTGCTTCAACAGAGTGGAAAAAAGCACCGAGAATCCAGTGTAGAAGGTTAACTTATTTTTTGTAATATCATCCAGATACATTAAATCCAATCTATGTTGACACAAACTGAACAAAGTGTTTGTTGATATTTTGAACTCTCATATTATGGAATCCCAGGAATAAAGATGATATTGTTATGATATTTGAATTCAGTGAATGAAATATTTTGAAAAGAAGAATAATTAGCACAAAATATGTTTATAAATTGTAAATTGTTCTCCCCAAAGTAAGTGATTTAAAAAGAAATTGTCATAAAAAAACAAAAGAAAAAGCAAACAAGCGGAACAGTTCCTAATTATCTTTTAATCTGGGCATTTCATCAATGACTTGGCACTTGGAGGTTTGTGGTTAAAATGATTCATAGCTATGTCCACTTTCTGCCCAGATTTTCTTCAGTTTGCCTCTAATTATTGCTTAACTATGATTAGTTATTTTTAATGATTTTGAACCAAAGAAAGAGAAAACTTTTTCTAAAAAGACAGGTGCTTGGCCATATATCTTGAAAAATAAGAAAAAAAGCATAGCAAGAAAAGTTTTGGTCATACAGAGTATTTGAGTCCCATCATCCTGTTTGTGTGTTCACTAGTGGATGGTGCCTACTGATACTGTTGGAATCGAGAACTTGCCCCTTTGGCACACTGTTCTTTAACTTTATACTTTTATTCCATAATCCAAGGGCTCTTAAAATTCAATTTTCAGTCTATCTTAACAGTTTTAAAACTCTCAAATGAAATTTAGTATGTATTCCATAAGGCCCTTATTTATATCAAGTAATTATAAAGTTCTGTAGGAGTAATACTGTCATGAAATGTCACTCAGAACTCCTTCTACAAAGAAAATGTCTTGGATGCAAATCTGTTAATTATTTTAAGTTAATTCATAGATATTTTATAAAAAGTTTCCTCCGAGGTCTTTAAAAGATTAACTTCGAAAGTCTTGCAATGACTATAAACTATGAAAATATGAAGTTACTGATAAGCTTACTTATAAGTATGAATTAAAACATAAGCTCAAACTACTAAAACAAAAAAATACTTAGTTCATGTTGAGAAACACTGTTCGAAATATTTGTCTTTTGTCTCAGAGGTCATTGTTTTTCAAAGATCTGGGATATTCACACAATTAACCTGAGGACATTATCAAAATGTAGGTTTTGGTTTATTCTCAGTGGAGAAAGGGCAGAGATACATCATTAGCAGAAAGTTTTTAGGTTATACTGCTACTCCTCTTACTCAGATTACAACAAGATTATCAAAGTTATACACCACATGTGATACTTAGTTACTTGCCTTCACTTAAATCAACTGATCTTGCATCTCCTACTAAGGTTATCACTTCTGTAACTTCAAATAAATTCATTATCAATTTGTTGGGTAGAAATAAAGCCAAATATTTGTATACTTCACCTTTTTTTCTAGGAAATTGATTTTCAGTTTAAACTTGCATATGATATATAAGAATGAATAAAAATTCATTTTGGATATAAATTTTAGATTCACTGCCCAAATTCTCACAGGTGATATGAAGAAAGTCAGTTTATGTATACATGGTTATTGTACTGCATTGAAAAGTGGAACTCAAAGTACAAGGAACTTTTTCCAGCATTGATTCTAAGTTGATATACTCCCACTCCAGAATGAGATATCAGAGAACAGTTTTACAAGGCCTTAGTAAGCAAGAGCCCTGTTGCAAGATAATTCTGGTTTCAAGTATTGTACTTGGTAGAACTGGGTTCTACTTGAAGTTCTAAACCTCAAGAGGGTTCTTCCCACTTTCTTTGCTGGGAATACTAATCATTAAAATAGTCTTGAAAAGTTCTTAGACATCATTGGGGTTGTGGTATCTCTCAAATAATACTACTTTCTACAGCAGCTCTTCCAGATCAGAAGATTCTCCTCTGCATTTATGGTCAGGAAATTATCATATAAATCATCATTACCTTCTTAAAATTTAGTAACAGTAGTGATAAAAGCAGTACAATGAACTGGCTGAAAGGGCAACACTCACTGGTAATACTATTTTTTTTCTCATTATAAGCATTTCTCAAATGCCATCAGTTGAATTTGATTGTTTTCTCCCATGAGTCTATTAAGATGGTGATTTGAGAACATATGTACAATAGCCTCATAAAATTTTGAGTCACCTCTTTCCTTAAATTTTCCAATCTTATCGAACATGTGGTTGTTGTCTTTAGTACTTCCAGAACAGGAGAACATCAGTCCCATCTCTATTAACCTTGTCTTTATCACAGTTGAGATTTGGATAAAGATAATGGCAATGATAAAGGCCATGAAGAATGAAACTAGTTCAGTTTTAATAAGAATCACACATTTGCCTTTGGTTTCAAGTATAGTGGAAGCAGTCATTAGCTCAATGAAGTGAAATTTTTATGTTTTCTGTTCACCCCAAATCCCACATTGAACAGCAACAACTTCATTAATGTTGCAAACTATTTCAATTTTAGCTATACATGGATTTGACATCCATAGCCGTTTGGCTTTTGGCTATACTATCTTCGATTTGTGTTTGATTCACAAAATGGTGCTTCTTTTTATTAACTTCACATAATCCAAAGGCTCTGACCCTTCCTTAATAAGATAAACTATAAATTCTCACCTACTATAAGGGCTTTATAAGGGCTAAGGAACTTTCCAAGGTGAGAGGGATAACCAGCTTCTCATTCTTCTTTGGATAGACTTAATTAGAATTAAAAATCCAATCTAGGAATGAATATTGACAAATAATAATCAATCATTCCTATGTAGTTACTAATCAAAGCCATATATCACAAGGAAATCTCTTATTGTAGTCACAACCCAATTTTAAAATCTCTGAATCCTTTTACTGTTACCTCTAAAAAGATCTAAGTTTGGCATAATAAACTTCTGGGCTTCACAGGAGACAGTGTGGAACTGAGTCTTAAGACATCACAATCTTTGCCATTCTTATTAATAAGCAATACACGTCTGTTTCTTCCCTTATCTTCCAAGTGAACCAATCATTCTTCTAAAGACTCATCTGCTTTTACCCATAGCAATGCAAATTTTTCTTCTTTTATAGTCACTATAGAGAATAATAGCTATAACTTTAAAAGAAGGTAGAATCTTCGGTCACTAACAAAATTTTTGACATTGTTATAATTGAATGGGTATGAGTTTAAAAACAAGTGAACTCCCCAGGATAGTAGTGTCAACCACAACATTTTTGTGAAACTATCTTTGAAACTACTGCGGACTGCTAGGCATGTGACTGCCTTTCCAATTTTCGGTCACAAACAGGCAAAAAATGGGAAGACTATTTATTCTGGGTCCATGCATTTGGGTTAATTATATTTGTTAACATTTCTATGAACATTCATCAAATTGCATTAATTAGCCTATTATGCCTTCATCCTTCCTCTTCCAGAAAATATTGTATTAGTGACATGGAAACTTCACCAACTGCCAAGCAGAGTTAATTGTCTAAGATTCTGCCCTTCTGTATATATTGTGTTCCTCTGTCACAATTTTATGGATGTTATCAACACATGCATGCACACATATAAACAGACAAATACATACACTTATGTACACTTACACATGCACTTATTCAACTGGATCAGAAAAAGAAAAGGATTACGTGAAGAATAGCAACACTGAACATGCAGTGGGTTGTTAAATGAGAGCATCACTCGGTGATGAAGTAGGAAAATATCACAGTGGTTAATAACATTTATGCTCTTTGCTCACAGAGTAAAACATTATCTCTATTTTCCAAAAATATTTGTTTTACATTCTTGAAAGATAATGTAGATTAAATTTTGTCGGTGGTTTTTCTCAGGACTTGCAAAGGTACATGAAGCATTGTCTCCCTACAAATACAAGTCCAAAAATATCAGTAAATAATAAGAGAAGAAAACACTAAAGAAAAAGAAGTCAGGTTGTCACATAATTAACACTATAAGCAAATATTATTTATTAGCCACATGACTGAAAATAAAAGATGGAAATATTGAAACATAAAGCATTTCAAACTATGTGCCAGGAAAATGTAAAAATGAATATATGTATTCATATACATATGTTTATTAAATTTATTCAAGAGATGCTTTAAAACAGAAATGAAAATGATCACAGCTTAATGACTAAAAAGCTCTTCTAATGAAACAAAACTATTTATGATATAAAATTAAGAAGACATAATTCAAAAATATATAACCATCTAAAGAATGAGATTTTTTAAAAAGTCATGCCACTGTCTTCATAGATAAATGTGGCAGGTCTTTTCAATTATTGATAGATCAAGGAAAAATAAATGTAAAGATATTGAAAATATGAATTATGCTGTTTATCTTGCTTTTATGGATATTAATAAAAGCTCTGGCTTTAGGTAAGGGATATTCTTCTCAAAATATATGATATTTACATTTATTTTACTATAATAGTAACAACTTTCAACAAATTTCAAATAATAGGTACCATTCAGATCAAATTATCTAATCATAATCAAAATGCAAACTAGCAAAAAGATAGCAATGGATTTCAAACTTAAGCAAAAATGTATTCTAAATAATTCATGATTCAAAATAAATCATGAATTACTTTTTAAATGCTAAATATAAGCCAATTGAAATACATCATTTTTCTTCACTTAATTATATTTTTTGCATTTCATCTTTTCTCTCCAATAACTTGTATTCATATCTCAATCTTTTTTTTTTCAGTGTCATCATCTATTGTTGCTTAATTGAAATTTCAGTATTCTTAAATATCTCCTATTTATTTTATAGAATGGCTGTTTTTTGTTTTATGTTGTCAATAACTCATTGCTTTGATAATTATCCATCATCCTCCGTAGGTTGGTCAGTATGTTATCCCTAGTTTATTGAAATACACTTCTCTATATATATCATATGTATTTCATAACATATGCAATAATTAAAACATGTATATATGCACATGTGTGTACACATAAGTGTGTTTATGTAGATATAAATATGTTTTTCTTGCTTGTTGTTGTCTCAGACATCTGTTTATCTTATTTCTCGAGTCATCATGTATTTTGGTGGGTATTGTGACTAGTTTGTCGAACAGATAGAAGTTATCCTGACACAAATCTGAATGGATTTAAGAAGACATTATTCAACATTCATAGCTTGTGTTTGACTTTCTTTTTCTGTTGCCCTTTTCCTTTCTAGAAGATGAATCTGTCCCTCAAGGGAAATACTATCTTTCCTGCTTTTGTTATTACTCATTTCTGAGGAAGTTTCTCCCCTTCTGAGGTAGTCTGCTGCTGTGGCTGTATAAAGTCTTAAGAGAGGGAGAAAAGGTCAAGACGCTCACAGATAGCATGTTATGTTTGGGTTGGGTTCACTTCATTCCAAGAGCTCTGAGGCAATCCTGAGGTTATCTATTCAACTCACTGTCATGGTACTAGTCTCAGTCTGCTGTTTCACTGTGTTATACATTCTAAAGTATTAGGACAAGGAATCCTGGGCACTTCTGTGGCAATGAATTTTTATCCTTCTGCACCCCAGGTTGTTTTCTTCCTCCCCAGGGAGTTCTTGCAATATTTATTTTGATTTTTTAATGTTTGTCTTCCTTAGCATCGCTAAGGTTGGACCAGGGCAGGAACCAACAGCCAGATGAAGTGTACCATGTTGACAGCAGTGCCCATATTTTGATTTTATCTTTTTCGACTTGCTTTTTGTTCTACATTTTGGCTTGGAATTGATATATTCATCTTCGCTGGGTGATATTAAATGTCACTCTTTTTACTTACTATGAAATTGAATTTAAAGCTGATAGCTTTAGTCACTAAACAATCAGCATACTATTTTATCTTCTTTCTTTTTGTTATTGTTTTTCTCCTCACCCAAAATAGAGTTACTATCTTTTATTCTATACCATTTATCCTGTTACAAAATCTACTTGCTATCTTTTATTCTATACTATTTTATCCTGCTGTAAAATGTAGTTACCAACTTTTATTCTGTACTATTTTGCCCTACTATAAAATATAAAACCAAATGAATAGCAAATGTAATCTGGATTGCATTTCCTGGATAAAAGGTATTTTGAAAACAAAGATTTTTTTTAACAGTCAAAAATTTTTTCATCAATAATTTAAGCTGTTTATTTTAAATTGCAACATTATTACAGATACACATGATAAAATGCTCCTGAATGCATGCTATCCCACAGATTTGAAACATATGAATAAGATGAATATCTTATTTGCTATGAAGTAACAAAGTGCATTCATAAAATCTTGGCAAAATATAGAATGTGCCTATTTACCAGCAAGTGGTACCCCAAAATTTAACAAGGAGATCATTTACAGAAATAAAAGGAAAGACTATTCCTGACATGGATAAATTATGAATTCATCTTCTTCCATGACTTGGTGTATAATACTCTAACTTGGATATCCAGGGATTCCTTTTCACAATTCAGAATCAATCCATCCTGACTTTGTCTGGCAATTTTTCATGCTTCAACTATTTTTGATCTTACGCTTTTCAATAAAAATCATATTCATTTTGAGACCAATTTTCAGCTATTGTCCCCAGGTATAAATGCCAGCTTAATAAGTTCTCTTTGGATAGATCTTGCAGGAGTCATTATTTAAATAAGTGTTTCTTTAAGCGAAGTCCCACTGAAGTATAATTTTTACATTAAGACCATAGATAATATATTTTTTTTGCAATCAAACTTCCTAGGTACTTTTGAAGTACACAAATGTTTTTGAGATGCACTGCTCTAAACTAAAGAAATAAATAGCACTACTTAGTGAAGGAGAGTGCTTTTTTCCAAAACATACCATAGTGTTAATCAAATAATACACTGAAACTAATGCATGCTAGCAATCAGTTAATATTTTTAAATGTTTGCTTTACATATTCTACACTTTACAGTTGCTACATAAAGTCTATCTCTTGAAAACATATACTATACCACATTATTTTTAAAGTAAAATTATTGGTTGTTACCCTATACAGGTAATTGTGAAGAGAATGGTTTTGAAGTCTCTATGAAGTACAGTTTTCAACATATAAAGTTTGGGGTGTATAAACATTCTGTCTATATCCCAACCTCTAGATTAAGTTAAATCAGGCTCTTCACATAGGAAATTTTTTTTTCCCTGTATCTGAAACAATCCTCATTCTCTGTCATGCCCCTGTAATCCATGGTTAAGTGAATGAACCTATTATTCTACTTCAGAATACTTTATTCAGTCCATTTAGGTTGCTCTATGAACTCAACTTATCTTTTCTGAAATTATATATTTAGGATTTAGAACTGTCCAAAAAGTTTAGAGTCATATCTGCCACTCACTAAACAAGCTTATTTAGACCATTAATTTCTTATTTGTGTGAGATTCCTTTGGTCATAGGATATGATAATCTACCTGTCTACCATCTCCTCATCCTTTGTATTTTTCAAAGCACTTGATTGAAGTACTTGGGCTTATAACATTGTTCAGATTTGGTGTATACAGTATTCAACATTTTTATATACCACCTTGTGCTCATCATCAAAAGTCTAGTTTCAAGTCACCCTATAATTAATCCCTTTTATTAGATTTACTCACTCTTCTTCATCCTTTACTCTGATAAACACATTTTTCTCTTATAGTCAAAGAGTTTGTTTTTCTTTTGCTTGTTTATTTGTTTTTGTTTTCCACATCTGAGTAATATCATGTGATATTTGTCTTTCTCTTTTCAACTTATTTCACTTAGCATAATACCCTAATGTCCTTTCTTCTTTAAAACAACAGATACATGAGTTATGCCACTTTTCATGTTTTCTAAATAGACAATGCTTTGAAGTGAGAGAAGATTTTGAGTTATGAAGGGTTGTTTGTTATCGGAGTGGCTCTGGCTTGGTCACTGTTGAGAGACTTGATCATACAGCCTTTGAAGATATTTAAATAGAAGAGCAAAAGGATCTCACTGGAGGAAAGAGGCAGGCTTGCTAGGGAGCATATCAGTATGTGAAACATATTAATTGCTCAAAAGAGTTTTATTATTTGTGAGTTAGAAATAAAATTCTGGGGAGAGAATTGAAGATTTTAATGGAATGAAGGAAATTGTTATTTACTTGCAAGAACTATCCCTTTAACTTGGATTAGTTTCTCACTTAGACAGCTGTCCTCTAGCAGAAATATTGTAAAGGTACAGAAAGATAAGGTGAAATGTTTGCATAGGAGAGTGGGAAAAAGATGAAAGAATAAGGTTCAGAGCATGTGATGCCATCCATTTGATAGACATGCATGCACTTCTGAAGTTGGGGAACTTGGAAATAGCCTGAGATTACTGGACAATTAACTGTGGTTAGGGAGAGAGACTGAAGTCTAGCAGAAAATGGAGAATTTTTGCCTTGAGAGGGCCTTGACTGTGGTAAATTAGTGGAAGAATTTTTGAAGCTGTGAGGGATAACTCTTCAGTGAAATTGCAGACAAAGATGTGCAGGAGGCCAGAGTAGTAGCTTAGAGGGTAAACTACCAAATCATTCAATTAACACCATAGTGAGAAATTCCAAAGAATCCTTAAATTTGCAACTAGTCAGAATTCTATTTGATGCCTGTCAAGAATGACACAGATCAGCAGCAGAGTAGGCAAAGAGTCACAACAAAACATGACAAAAACAGAGCAAAATTTAAAGGCACAGAAAAATAAGGAGAAAGCAGAGGGAGAGGGATGCATAAGATAATAGAAAAAATAGAAATAAATTGTATATATATATATATATACACACACATATATATATGCACTATATATATACACTAGCCACAAACTTTGAAAGTAAAATTATTTAAAAATCCACTTACAACAGTGACCAAAGCATAAAATAGAGAAAAATTGCCATACTTTAAAAAATTTCTTTACCAAAATGTATGGGGCATAATGAGAAATATGCAGCAATTAAAGAATGCTTAAATAAGTGCCAAATTTCAAAAATTGTAAAGACTGTATGTAGTCACCATCGGAATTTTTCTTGACATGCTATAGTGTTTCAGTATAATCCCAGTCACTATTTCATTTGTAATTTTAATTGATAAATTGATTATGTATCTTATTTGGAAATGAAGATGACTTAGAATAACCAAAACAAATTTTAAAACGAACATTTCTGTTTGTGGGCATATAGTCCCCGTTTTCAAGATTTACTACTGTGAAGTTGCCGCTTAGTAGGTATCGTCTTAAGGCTAGACATTTAGATCAATATAATAGAACAGTTGTCCAAAAATAGATGGACATTTATCATAGGCAATTCAATGAAGACATAAAATTGTTTTAAGTAAATGGTGCTGGAACAATTGCATATTCCTATGGAAAGTAAAAGTAAAAACACTGACACTATAGATAAAAATTAACTTGAAAGAGATTACAGTTCTAAATGTAAAATTAAAATACAAATCTAGAAAGAACATAATATCACATAATTTTCATTATCAGATGATTTAATAAGAAATAGGTCACATAAAGTTGATAAATCATACTTTTTAACTAAAATTAAAATGTAAAGCTATGAAAAAAGTAAAATACTGAATCTGCAAAAGTATTTGCAGTGTCTATATCTGATGAAGGTTTTATATCCAGAGCATTTGAGTAATTACTATAATTTTAAAAGGTGAAAATCCATGCTATTCCCCACTAAACAGACAAGATGTCTGAATAGATATTTCACAGAATAAGATAAATATAAAATGTCTATGAAAAATTCATTGATCATCAAATAGCTATGAATTAAAACAATGAAATGCAATTTGATACTCCATAGAAATTGCAAAATTAAATGACTATCAAATATTAACAATTGCTGAAAAACCTCTATAACTTTCATATATTGCTGGGGAAAAACTGCAAGATGGAACTAATATGCTTGAAAATAGTTCAACAGTTTCCTACATATCTAAATATTATTAAACATAATTTTGTAATTCAACTACAAAATGTTGAGTCAAGATATATACAAGAATTTTATCTGAATATTAGTAGCAACTTGATTTGCAATAGGCAATGTCTTGAAACAATATTATCAGAAGAAGAATAATAAACAACAGTAAAAATAACAGCGATACATATAGAAGCATGAAAGATTTTTTTAAATCATTGTGTTGAGTTACTTAAATTTATCACAAAAAACTATAGACTATATTCCATTTTATAAAATTCTAGAAACCATTGCTCCCTTAGAATGACATTTTACACATATACATATGTGCGTACATATATATATAAAATCCCAGTGAATGCCTGGAATTGGGGGTAGATAAAGATAAAGCTCAGGAGAATAAGTAATATTTTGGTGGTGGTAGAAATGTTCTGTCTTGATTTTAACAATGAATCCATAGGAGTATATAAACTGTCAAAAATGATCATACATTATTCTTTAAACAAGTCATTTTATTACATATAAAGTATAAAAAATGAATTGTACTTATAAACTTATTTTCTTGATAAAAAAGTTATGGAAAAATGAAAGAATGCACAATAATATTGGTGTAGAATTTTGATCAAGAAGGTTTGACATTTTGAAATTATTTGAGTATTTAAAAAAAGACACAGACATAAAAGTGAAAAAATAATGCGATACTTGAATGATCTTTATTACACTATTTTTGTTTACAATTGCAGCTTTTCCTTATTCCTAAAAGTATATATTATGGAATGTAAATACCATTTTTACACACTGTTTCTATAATGAACCCTGAATTATTTTCATAAGTGATAGAAATCGTATTTCATTATTAAGACCTTATACTTATCACAGGCATCTAAGCCCACATTCAGTTCTCAGTCACCTGGCATGAGCATATTCTTATATATCAAGATACTTATCTGTTTTGATTATTTTTATTGACCTTATTTACATTTTCTGAATTTAAAAGGTCCAATTTTTTGAGTATTTTTATTGCTCAGATGAAATAATTCAGAAGTTGAAATGAAGTACTAGGGAAGCCATTTATTAATACATACATTAATACACTATAATGCAATGTTACTTCAGATAATTATAATAAACATAAAATAAAATAGTTTAAAGACTACATATTTGAATTTGATGCTGATATCTTTCATGGTAGATAAGTGCTTTTAAATAAAATCTCAAAGAAATTCTTTCCAATGAAAAAAGAAGACAAGGAAAAAAGAAGAAAGGTATTTAGTGTCAAGAGATCCCATTTTCTGTATTTCAAAGTTTCAAAAAATGTATTACTATGAATTTATATTAAGGACTGGTCTACTCTTCCACCAAAGTATGTGAAAGTGAAGACTGGAAGTGAGAGTGACATTTTAAATTGATCCAATGGTTTTCTCTGTGTGTGCATGCACTATCAAGTTTGTTAGGACATGCCAGATTTGACAGATGCCTGTAATGGGAGAATGAAATAATATAAAATAGCTTAATTAAATCGTTTAGTTAGACTACAGGAAAAAAAAAAAAAAACATTGAAATCAGAATCATGAAGTCAATTGACAACGTCAAGCCATTCAAAAATTTGAGTATATGATCCTAGAATTAATATTACATTGATTTCCTACACATTCAGTGCAGTTATATTTTCATATATTTTTTGTACTTTTCAAAAAGATATCAAGAAAACAATACAGTTCCAAGATGCAGATTGTTAAGAATTCAAACTCACCTAGTCTCCACAGCCCAACCAAAAAACAACAACAACCATAATAACAAAATTATTTGACAACGACAATTACGATCCTTGAAAAGAAGCTGGAATAACATCTCCACAAAAAAGTATACAAATGCCTCCTTCAAAAGCAGAAGTCCATATGTCTTAGTGCAACACTACCCTGTTTGAGACTCTGGGGCTGTGACTAGTGAAACTAACATTCTTCTTGAGCTAAAGTCTTTCAGTCACTGAGGAGCCCCAGTATGGTGTGGAAAGAGAAACAGCCTCTTGTGAAGAGAGACGCTGTTTCCTCATAGTGCTATACCAGACACCTCCACTGTAGAAAAGTCCTAGCACTCTAAAGTGGGGGAGTTGGGTCAACTGGGTCAGTGCCTGCCCTCTTTGCTACAAGCACATTTCTGTTGGCCGTTGGTATTTAATACAGGCTTTTTTGGGAAGCCATAAACAGACACCCAATTCAGCAAGACCCATGTGAACAGTTGACAGTTTTCCAGTAAGGGGCATTTATTTCATTTAGCCCTCTTTAAGAGAAAATAATTTAAACAACTCAGTCAAAATAGCGGTTCCCCCGTGCCTATGGCTAAAGCTAAAAAGCTTCTTCTCTGCTTTCTACCTTTTGAAATTCCACCCCCTGGCCTCAAGGATCATTTCATTCCTCCTCTTGGACTGTATAATCCTCAGAACATTTCACAAGAGAGCATGAAAGCATACTCCACATAAAATAATTCCTGGTTCTTCCTTCTATGAGTTGTGTTGAGACCATTACCTACTTGAAGACTGGGCCCACAACTCTGGGGTCTCTCTCTTCTTGAGCTTTTTATGACTCTAACATGGGAGGGAAACTGTATTTTCTACACCAACAGCATACATGTAAACTGAACTCACAGAGCTTGACACAAGGCTCACCTTAAAGATTTAGCAAATCTGATGAACACTGAGATCACACACTAAAAAAATGTTTGTAACTCTCCAGAACAACATCTAGGTCTATTTTGTTCAAATTGGTACCCTAACAGAGGACCTTTCTATCAGGAAAGACTAACAGAAATAAACACAGATTAACAAACATATTGAAGAAACAGAAGTATGCATGAAATGATGGAAGAAAACAAAACTTCAGGAGAAAATCTGAATGCTAAATAATTAAGTCAATTAATGAAGCCTTTGAAGCAAGAGTTTTAATGATGTTCACTGAAATAAGGAAAACAATAAAGGAACAAAAGGAGAACAACAGATGTAGAGAAAGTATCCAGCAGTTCCAAACAAGTTATGGGGCCAAATAACACAATAGCTGAGCTAAAGAACACAGCAAACAGGCACAACATAGGCTGGAAGTAGCTTTCAATTAAATCAGTGAGTTGGATGATAAAGCAGGTTGCACACAAATGGATCAGAAAAGAGGAAAAAAGTGAAAAAAGCATAGGAAACTTATGGCATACATCAGGAGGAACTACAATCACATAATAGAGGTCCCAGAAGGAGAAAAGAGAGAAGATGAAAAAATTGCATTTGATGAAACATTGCCTAATAATTTCCCTAACCTGCAGGAAGAAGCAGACCTCCAGACACAGGAAGCTCAAAGAGTTCCAAACAAAGAAAACTAAAGAGAACTATACTAAGACACATTGTTAAAATGGCAAAAATAGAAGATGAAGTAAAAATCATAAAAGCAGCTAGTAAGAAATGAATTAATAAAAATGAATCTCCAACAGATTTTCAGTGGATTTCTCAGCTGAAATGCTACAGGACAGAAGAAAATGGAATGGTATATTCAAAGTGTTGAAAGGGAAGGACTTCAAATGAAGCTACTCAACCCTTCTAGATTATCAATTAGAATTGAAACAATGCTAGAAATTTACAGAAAAGCAAATGTTAAATTTCTACACCACAAAATAAGCTTCATGAGAAATACTAGGGAACTTTTATAAAATGAAAGAAACCGCACTTAAAAGCAGCAAGACATCAAAATATAAAATATGGGGAAGAATACAGCAAAACTGTGGATGGTTAGACTGAGCTCAAGACTAACTTGCTTTCAAGTAAAAATGTGTTATAAACATACAAATGTTTATGTAAATCCCAGGGTAAACTTAATGCATAACTTCAGGGAAAAAAGCAAAACAAAACAAAGAAAAAAAAATTAAAAGGGAAGCCAAACACAACATAACTGCTTCCAAATTGCCTAAGAAAAGAGAATATCAAAGGTATTGTCTTCAGCAACACTCAGAAAACAATGAATACACTGACAATACATAGTTGCGTATCAATAATCACCCTAATGTTAATGAATTAAAGTCACAATTCAAAAGTAATGGAGTAGACAAATGAATTTAAAAGCAACTCAACTTTCTACTAATTAAGGAGACTCATCTACATTTGAAAGATATGCATTGGTTGGAAGACAATACTACTGATAAATGGTAATATTCAAAAGGCAGGGACAACCATACATATATCAGGTAAAATAGACTTCCAACCCTAAAGGTGACAAAAAATGAGGATGTGTAAAATCAATAAGATATAACTCATATCTATATCTATATCTATATCTACCTATAGATATAGATATATATTTAGTTATATAAATAGATATATGTATAGATGTATAAAGATATATAGATATATATATATAGTTATCACAAAGGAGCGTCAAAATACCTAGACAATTACTAACAGAACTAAACGGAGACATCGATAGCAATACAATAATAGCAGGAAACTTCAAAATCTGCACCTACAACAGTGGACATATTAACAAGGTAGAAAATATATTAACCAGGAAACAACTTTAAATGACAAATTAAGACAGATGGGTTTAACCAGGAAACAACTTTAAATGACAAATTAGGATAGATGGGTTTAATAGACATATACTGAACATTTTATCCAATGGCAGCAGAATTCATATTTTTTTCAAGTGTTCATGGAACATACTTAAGGAAATGCTGGGACCATATTTTGGGGAAATAATATGTCAACAAATTTATAAAGATTAATTTATAAAGATTAAGAATATTCTTAAGAACATTCTCTGACATAAAACTAAAAATCAACCACAGAGAGAAAGCTAGAAGATCCCAAAATATTTGAAAGATAAACAAAATGTTGCTAAATTACTCATGGGTAAAAGGAAAGAAAATCAAAGCAGAATTTGAAAACCACTTGGAGACAAATGACAATAAAGACTGGATTGCCAGACATATGGAATGCAGTATAAGCAGCTAAGAGGGAAATTTATTGCAATCCAGGCCTAACTCAACAAATAAGAAAAATAAAAAATAATCTATCTAACCTTAAAAATAAAATAACAAGAAATAAAAGAACAATTGAAGGCAAAAGTCAATATTTGTAAGAAAAAAAACTGAAATTCAAGAAGAAACAAAATAATAATCAAAAATGCAATTCAGAAGATCAAATGCTGATTTCTTTGAAAAAAATTAAAAACTAACTAAATTTAAACTAGGTTCAGTAAAAGAGCAAAAATTCTTATAACTAGAATAAAAAAAATAAAAGGGAAGAAGTTACAATGAATACTTCAGAAACAAACTGAGCAATTCCACGTCAATAAATTGGACAACCTTGCCAACATGGGAAGAATTTTAGGAACATGCATCTAACCAGACTGAATCGGGAATAAATGTAAAATCTGAGCAAGACAATCAACACTAGGAAATTTGTGAGGTAATTAAAAATTTCTCCAATAATAAAAGTCTGGAACCACAGAGATTTAGAATTGAGTTTTAACAAGCCTTCAAAGAAATTAAAATTGAAGATTAGGAAACACTTCAAAACTCTTTCTATGAAGTCAATATTTCACTGATATCAAAGACAGATAATGACATCACCCAGAAAGAAATTTATAATGAAAATCTCTAATGAATGTAGATGCAAAAATCCTCAGATATAGATTGAATGCAGCATAAGCTATACAAAGCTTTCAGGCCTACCTCAATGAACAAGAAAAACTGCAAATAAGTAATCTAACCTTAAAACTAAAGCAACAAGAGATAAATTCAGCAATACATAAAAAGGATCATCCATCATGGCCAAGTTGGACTTACCTTAGGAATGCAAGGATAGTTCAATACACATAAAACAAGTTATGTAATACAGGACATTTTCAAAAATAACAAACAGAAAATGCATAATAATTATATGAATATATTCAAAGAAAGCTCTGACAAGATTCAGCACTGATTTACAGCTAAAAACTCTACAATACAATGGGATCAAAGGAAGGAATATAACTCAACATAATAAATACCATTTATAATAAACATACAGCTAACATTGTGCTCAATGGTGATAAAACTGAAAATATTTCCTCTAAAAGAATAAGATGACTTTCCACTGGTACCAATGCTATTTGACATTAAACTGGAGGCCCTAGCTAATGGTATTAGTCAAGAAGAAGAAATAAAATAATCTAAATAGGAATAGAGGAAGTAAAATTAACACTATTTGTGCTGGCATGCTAATATATGAAAATTCCAGCAAAATCTACTGGATTAATGAGCTCAGTAAAGTGGTAGATTTCAAAATCTGTTACATTTTAATATGCATATATTATGATGGAAAAGAATTAATTTAAAAATCCCATTTACAATAGAAATAAAAACAATTAAATACCTTGGGGGTATAGTTAATAAAAGAGGTGAAAGAGCTATAATATAAATCTACAAGTCTTAAAAAAGAGGATACAAGGAGATGGTGAGATATAATGTGCTCACAGTTGAGTAAAATTAACATTGTTTAAGTGTTCATCTTACTTAAAGCAATATACAGAGTAAATTCAATAATCATCAAAATCTCACTTTTTCAAGGAAAAAGAACAAAATGTTTTAAAATGTGTGTATGATGGCAAAAGACCCCAAATAGTTAAAGCAATCATGAGAAAAAATAGCAGAAGTGGTGGTATCATACTCACAGATTATGAACTAGACTGCAAAGTGAAAGTTATTAAAACTGCATGGCACTGGAAAACAAAAACAAATACATACATCACTGGAATAGAACTAAATTACCAGAAATAGACTCACAAATTCATTGTTAGTTAATATATGACAAAATAGCCAAGATAATATGATGGAGAAAGAAATGTCTTTCCAATAAATTGTATTGACATAACTGGACAACCAGCAGTTGACAGATGTCACCAGAAAGAAAATTGCAAACCAATATCTTTAGTGAACATACATGCAAAAATTCTCAACAAAACATTAGCAAACCAAATTCAGCAATGTATCAAAAAGATCATCCATCATGACAAAATGGGATTCATCCCAGGGGTGCAAGTATGGCTCAGTATACGTAAACCTATTAATGTCAGACACCATATCAACAAGAGCAAAGAGAAAAACCACACGATCATATCAATAAGTGCAGAGAAAAGTTTTGACAATATCCAACACCCATTTATGATAAAAACCCTCTATAAAATGGGAATAGAAGGTTCATATCTCAACGTAATAAAGGGCATATAAGACAAACTCACAGCCAACATCATAATCAATGGTGAAAAATGAAAGCATTCCCTTTTAGGTCAGGAACAAGGTAAGGCTCTCCACTCTCACCCCTGCTATTTAACATTTTACTGGACGTCTTAGCCAGAGCAAATAGGTAAGAAAATGAAATAAAAAAAATCTAAATTGGAAAGGAGGAAGCAAAACTCTCAATATTTGAAGATGACATGATTATATATGTTGAAAATCCCAAAAACTCTATCAAAAAAACTTGTAGAACTCATTGATGAATACAGTAAAGTGGCGGACTACAAAATCAATGCACAAAATCTGTTGCATCTTTGTAAGCAAACAGATCATTAGATAAAAATGAAATCACAAAAATCAAGTCATTTAAAATAGAAGTTAAAAAATGAAATACTTGGGCATATATCTAACAAAGGAAGTAAAATATCTCTACCACAAAAACTACAAGTCCTTCTTAAAGGAAATAGAGGAGGATACAAAGACATAGAAAGACATCCCCTTCTTGTGGCTGGGAAGAATCAATACCATTAAAATGGCCATCATACCCAAAGCAATATATAGGTACAATGGAATCCCCATTAAAATTCCATGGGCTTATTTCCAGGAAATAGAACAACAACAAAAAACTTAAAATGTGTATGGGACAACAAAAGACTCTGAATAATCAATGCATCATTAGAAAAAGAACAAAACTGGTGAGATTACAGTTCCAAACTTTGAACTATATTATAAAGTAATAGTGATCAAAACAAGACAGTACTGAAACAGCAGAGACACAGAACAATGGAAAAGATTTGAATCTCCAGACACTGACCCACTCACATAAAGACAGTTAATATATGACAAAATATCCAAAAGGGTACAATGGGAAAAGAAAAGTCTGTTCAACAAATACTGTTGGGAACACTAGACAGTCAAGAGAATGAAGTTAGAACACTCTCTAGCACCATTCACATACACACACACACACACACAAAAAAAACATGCTGATAATGGATTAAAGACTTGGCCATAAGACTAGAAATCATAAAGTTCTTAAAGGCAACATAGGAAAGATTTTCATGACATCAGTTGTGGATAAGACTTTGGTGACTCAACTCCACCATCAAGAGACACAAAAAGATATAAACAATTAGGACTACATCAAAGTAAGGAGCTTCTGCACAACAAAAGAAAGCATCACCATAACCAAAAAAGGAAACCACTAACTGTGAGAAGATATTTACATTTGATATTTCTGACAGTCTTAATATCTAGACTATACAAAGAACTTAAACTCAAAAACAGACCAACAGGCAATCCAAACAAAAAGTGGAAGGAGGAATTGGAGAGATACTTTTCTGAAGAGGAGATATAGATTGCCAACAGGCGCATGAAATTATGTTCCTACTCTTTGGCTATCAGGGAAATGCAAATTAAAACAATGATGAGATATTACCTTACACCTGAAAGACTGCCTATTACCCAAAAGTCTGGAAACAACAGATGCTGATGAGGATGTGGAGCAAAGGGAACACTTTTGCACTGTTGGTGGAAGTGCTAATTGGTACAACCCCTATGGAGAACAGTTTGGAGATTCCTCAAAAAACTAAAGATGGAAATACTGTATGATCCTGTCATTCCACTTTTGGACACCTACCCAAAATATACAAAAGTGCCCAACCACAGAGATGTATGTATGCCCATGTTTATTGCAACACTATTCACAATAGCTAAGAACTGGAAATTACCAAAGTGCTCAGTATCAGATGAATGGATAAAGAAAATGTGGTACATATATACTATGGAGTACTACATAGCCCTCGGAAGAGATGAAATCCTGTCATTTGAACCAACATGGATGGAACTAGAAGGGCTTTTGCTAAGTGAAAGAAGTCTAAAGAAGAAATACAGATACCAGATCACCTCACTCACAGGTGGAATGTGAGTAGACAAAACAAAGGAATAGACAAAACATAACCAACCCTGAAACATTTGCAACAGAACTGAGGTTACCAAATGGGAGTGAGGGCCAGGGGAAAATGTTGGTGAAGCCCACTGGACCATGGGAAGGACACCTGGTGATTTGGTGGAGGGTATGATGTGTTGAAATATGTCTAAGAAATTAAGAAATCCTATGCACAGGAAATTATTTTAATGTCTAGAATAATTACTACAATAAAAATAAATTTTAAAAATGCTCAGAAGATATTGGCACATTATATTTTTGAGTGGAATTTCTTATCCAAAAAGTATAAAGAACTCATAAAACTGAACAACCAAAAAAATAATCTGATCAAAAAATGGATAGATTGATTGGATAGGCATTTCTCCAAAGAAGATATAAAAAATGTGTTATTCCTCACATTATTAGGGAAGTGAAAATCAATGAAACAATGACATATCACCTTACAACAGTGAGTTTGTCTATTACCCAAAATCACCAAAAGAACAATGGTTGTGAGAAAGTGAAGAATATTAAACTCTTTACCCTATTGGTGGCAGTGTAAATTGGTACAAACTTTGTAGAAAGCAGTATGAAGATTCATAAAAAATTGAGAATGGAAATCCTTAATGATCCCATCATCTCACTTCTGGATATTTACCCTTCAAACATAAAAACACTAATTTGCAAAGATATATGCACCACCACACTTAATACAGCATTATTCTCAATAGATCAAAATTGGAAACTACTATGAATTCATGGTTAAAAAAAAATCTCTCTCTCTGTCTTTGTCTCTCTCTGTCTCTGTCTCTCTCTCTGTCTCTCTGTCTCTCTGTCTCTGTCTCTGTCTCTCTCTCTCTCTCTCTCTCACACACACACACACACACTCACGCACACACACACACACACACACGCACACACTGAAATAATAGCAGCTTTTAAAGAGACGAATTCCTGTCATTGAAAATATGGATAGAAATAGAGGGGGGTAATACTAGAAGGAGAAAGAAAAATACCAGATGATCTACCTTATATATGGAATATAGAAAACAAAGCAAATTAATGGGCAAAACCAAAACCAACCTTTAGATATTAACAATGGAACTGAAATTGCTAGTGTGCCATGGGGTGGGTGATGGGAGTAAGGGGTGTGCAAGCCCCAAAGGGCAATGATGCCATACTTTTGATTTTGGTAGACGGTGTGATGTGGTGGTGTATGAGGAACTGCAAACCAGTATGTACAAATTATATTATTTTGTAAATTTTTACCTCAAAGATATTAAATTAAACATGAATATAGCAATGTTAACAAAATAAATTATTTAAACTTTAAAAATAAATAAAATAAATCTGAATGAACGTTAGGAAAATATACATTTAATAGTAAAATAACCTGATCTTGAGGGCAAAGGGACTATTTCGCAAATAAAATTTTATAAAGATAGTTTTCTTTTTTTCCCTAAAGATTCAGTATTTTTTTCAAGTGAAGCAAATATTCATTTGAACATTTAGAAAGAAAAACTGGGGAGACATTGAATATATCTATTATGTTTGAATATTTTGCACTACCCAGGAATGGCAATATATTTTTAAAACATCAAAATACATAAAAACATAAATGATATTTACCTGTCATTCTTTACTAATGGAGTTTTATATGCTTACAATGATGGTGAAATTTTATAACTAATGTTTCCTGACATTCTCTTATAGCTCTGCAATTCTCTCCCCAAACCTTTCTAAACTTTTTTTTTTGGTTGACTCCTGGGAAATAATTGATATGTATGAGGATCATCATGCTAACGTTTAGTAAAGAATAATTCAGTAGCCAATCTAAATTCATATGTGAAGTTAATATCCAGTGTGAGTTTAAACCACTTCAGAAACTCTCAATCAGTCCAATTTTGTATGCTGTTTCTAACAATGAAAATTCTGACTGCTTATTGATTTTTAAGCTCAGACATAATACTTCGACATTTTCCCAAAATAAGATGTTAAGTAAAAGATTCTCAGAAACTAATTCTTATTTTAAATAAGAAATGTAGCAGTACTTTGATTTTCAGTTCATATATTTAATGAAAATAGTATGACAAATATATTGAATATTGGGACCAACTTAAAATTATTAAAATATAAAATCAAGAATAAATTGTAGTGTATTGTGTGATACTTTCATGTTAAATACATCACAAGAAAAAGGAAATTTGCTTGTTTGCAACATGAGTAACTGTTAGAAAATAGTGTGTTACATCAAATTATTATAATACTCAGTATAACTAGAATCTTTTGGACATGGAAAAAACCTAAATATCCAAAAACAGGTCGCTGGATTAAGAAGCTGTAGTATATATACTAAATGATATTCTATGCAACTTCAACCAAAAATGAAATTGTTCCCTTTATATGTATGGAATTGGAAGAGACATGTTAAGTGAAATAAATCAGAAAGAAAAAGAAATATGGGATGGTTTCACTCAAATGGAGAACATAATAAATAAAATCAATAAATAGATAAATTCCTCCAAAAACTCTTAAGACACAACATGATGATTTCTACAGGTGGTAGGAGGGAGGAGGGAAAGAAGGGAAAATGTGGTGGTAAAGAACACTGGAACTCTGGTGGATGGTGTGGTATGATATGTAGACTGAGATGCAAGGTAATATTCAAAAATGAATGCAGTATTATGAACTAAATTTTCAACAAATATCAATAATTTAAAAAATAGAAGTGTAAATTTATTGAATTGTCTTAGTATAACTAGTGTGCTATATACTATATAGTCTTGGTAATTTTTAAATTAATTTTGTTCATGGAATATTGCATCATACTATTATATAGGTTTAATGTGTGCATTATATAAATCAACAATTGTATATAACATATATATTATCATTTCTACTTATTCAATAAATATTTAAGGATATCAACTTTGAATTTGGGACTCGTCTGAGGATACCAGGATTGGACAAACACCCTGCTTTATGAACTTTGAGTTTCCTTAAAAAAACATTTAAAATTTTTAAAATTTATTTTGAGGACAAGCACATGGGGAAAAGTACAAAGTAAACTGAACATGCATAATTTTATAATTTACCTACTTAAGGTAAATAAGAAAGATGCTCATTAGAAGAGAACTGTCATAGCAAAGGGTAGTAGTATATTTAAAACCCTGAATTTGGAGAAATAAAATAACTCTTTTTGGGAAAATAAGGTGGCTACTGATACTAAAAATCTTTGAGTAAGGGAAGAAGCAGTCTAAGATCAAACTGAAAAGACAGGTAAGTGACATTACATGCAGTATAAATAGGACATGGTAAGAGATTTTACCTAAGAATTTTGAGAATCCATTAAAGAAAATATTCAAGGCTGTTTCGAGGTCAGAGTTGTTTGACCTGTGGATTCAACATACTAAAAAGCATATAGCAACATGAACAAAAATAATAAAAATGATAAAATATTAATGCTCTGCATCTTGAAACTATAACTACTGTTATGAGGGAATATTCCTTCAATACAAATAATCTCTAAAAGAACAATATAAAAATCAGTGCTCTGAGTAATTATAAAATTTACTTGTGACTACAAATAACTCTGAATAGCAATAATAATCCTATGAAAAAACAAAAATTCAGTTATGTTTCTCCCTGATTTCAAACTATAGCAGAAAACAGTAGTAGTTAAAATAACATGGTATTAGAATGAAAAAGGTCAATCAAACAGAACTGAGAGACCCAAAATAAACCCACACATATATGAAAAACAAATTTACAGCGAACGATACATTATCAGACAATGGAGCAAAGGAAATTTCTTCAATAACGGTTTTGGGAAAAGTGGAAATCACTTGAAAAATAATGAAATTAGATCACTATCAAATACTATACACAAAAGTTTAATTCAAACTGCAATACATATTTTCATGTTTAAGTTTGGAGACATAAAATTAGTAGTGGAAAACATAACATAAACTCCTGAAAATTGTCTTTGGGATTTAATTCCAATGACAAAGGAAACAAAATTTTTTTAAAAAATTGAAACTACCTCAATTAGATACCATTGATACACAATAACAGGGTGAAGATTAAATTGCGTTTCTACTTTTTTATACAGAAAAACATGAAATTGTCACACAGATCAGAGAGTATACAGATAAAAACAAGCAAATTTGCATAAATATGTGTTAGCAGATAGTAGAAATGTATTTTATTTGAATTTTGTAATGTTTGTAGTTTTTCTTAGCATTTATTTTAAGTATTTTTATTGCTGTTTCATTAGTTTATGATACTATATAACTTTCAGGAAATTATATTTGCACTCCAAGTATTGTGTCTATCAGACATAAACCATGGAATTTCTAGCGCCAGTCACCTCTGTCATTTTTACTCTTTCAAACTCAGGTTCCATTCCTCCTCTCTGCTCTCACCTATGGTAACCTCAGTCATGAGTTCAGAGTCCTGAGAGTTTTGTTGCGTTTTTCTAGTTTTCTCATTTTTTTCTAAATTTCTTAAATAATTGATTTGTTATATATATTTAATTCATATTTAAATATTGTATTGTCTTTCTCTAATAGGACTCTTAAAATTATATAAATTTTATAATTCACAAAACCTGGATCTTCCCATTTGTAACTGGGCGTCTCTGTAATTTCTGTGGTTGACTCTGTCTCAGAGCACAGAAACTATGTCACCCTTGTCTCTGCTTTGCTCAGTCACAGCTTATGAGGACAAATTAATCTCATCTGCTATTTTTACACTGTCTCACTTGCCTTACCTAAATAAATATTTCAGATTTTGATAAAGATAAATCTCTGACACCCTGATGAGATTGAACTGTTCAAAAGAAAGTATGAAATAAATATATTTAAAGCTCTAAAACATAAAACATATGAATGGAATAGCAACCATTTGAAAGCAATACAACAAAATATTTAAAAACAATAAAATTATAACTTTTGAAATGGCAATTTAAGAGACATGTTAAGCACGAAATTAGATAGAGTTAGAGAACTGAGTAAACAAAAGGAAGATTTTGAGTACACAGGGGTATACAGATTATAAGCAATGATTTGAATAACATCAAACATCTTTATAAAAACACTGCAGTCCAAATTAAAACATATTTTCAAAATACTTGGGGAAACTATCAAATTGACACCTGTATCTCCCTAATGTATCACCCTAAAATAGAGGTACCTAACTTCACTCTGAGAAGATGAAATGTATTCTATTTATACCTATACTAAGATAATCTCTACAAGGTATGTTTCAATAGGAAAGATGTAATAAATATGTGCATGAAAAAATGTCATGGTGAACAACAAATTTGATTGCCTAGGAGTATATCTAAATTAACAAATAGGGAGTAATCTCACCCAAAGTGAAATTAAAATTACAGATATAAATTTTATCAAAGATAAAAAGGACAATAGATTCAGTATCTTTGATGTCTTGTGAAAACAGCTACTGAATATTCTAACTTCTTAAGTCAAGTGTACATATTACAAATCTGAATATAAAAGTAAAATATATAAAAGGTTAAAAAATAAATACAATGCTATGAATTCTACAAAAAACAAGAGATAAGATTAAGAAAAAAAAAAGAGACAGTATAAAAACACACAGAAAATGCTCCATAGAGCACTATAGGAGTTTCCTACTCTTCTAGTCACAAGCTAAGGAAGAAAATATCTGAACTCTGACCCTTCTTTCAATAGAATCAAAAATAAAAAAGATAAATTACTCTCTCAATTTGGAAAATTTAGAATGTTAATATATAAATTTGGATTTTTAAATATTGCAGTGATATTTAGAATATATGAAGAATTTCAAATATTAAATATAAAATATGCATGATGCTTTTGGGTATAGAGTGGCTGTATAAAGTCTTCTATCAATAAATAAGTTTTAAGGAAGCAAGAAATAAATGTAGTTATAGGAAAAATGTAGTATAATGCAGAATACAGGCCCTTTACAATGTTAACATTGTATTAATCTCTCAGATTTAGGTTTGACCATGTCTTGACTTCCTCAGTGGAAATTATACAGTGAACTCTTATAAAAACCATGTGCTCATTTCTGATTGCATTTTTTCCTTCTGCCATTACCAGGAGAAAGACATGCATAGGCTAAATCATTTGGCCCCAGTGAGAGGGCAGAATATTCTAGAAATGTGAACCAAAGATGACTCATCTCAGTCTAGAAAGCAGTAGTCAAGATCTTTCAAAATTTCAAGTACAAAGCATGAGAGCAATACCAGACATGAGTGACAGACCAGCCTATATAAACATTAAACCCACAGCTGACCAGTTACATGAACAAATCCATTCTAAATCAGCAAAGTCCAGCTGAAGATAGCTGATTATTTCAAATTTTTGAACTAAACACTTATATATGTCTATGCATTTGTGATGTTTATGTTAATTATTATTGTGACAGTAGATAACTAATAAAAAGTCTGTATTGTTGAATGACTTTATTGGAAAAGAAGAAGGATAGCAAAATATGTGTTCAGCCTCATACTTAGAATACTAAAACCTCTTTTAGCAAAAGTAAATCTATCGGAAATTGAGATAGAAAATAGAGAAAAAATATAAATACTGCCATTAAAATTAAATTCTTTATGTAGTTCTTAAAAATTAATACAACAGGTAGTCTTTTTGTCATTATTATAAAGGAAAAATGGCACAAAAATAAAGAGATATAGCTATCTATTAAATTATGATGGCATTTTTGAATTCCAAAATGGAAGAGTAATAATAGTTTTTCCATTTTTCACACATAAACTATGAAAAGCAAATGAGAGACTGGAGTTAGTAAATTACAACTTCCCTGAACTATGAAACCTATGATTTTCCCCCAAACACAAGTATGTGGCAGTTGGATGCACTTTATTGCTTAGTTTGAGTAAATATCAAATGTGCCAGCATTGAACTTGAGAAATGAGTGTTGGCACTTTGGGAAAAATTCCTAGAGATATTAGTCTACCATTAATATAACTCTTGAGAATCAAATGTTCCTGAGTAGATAAATTCTATAATCAGACATATTTAACAACATTTCAAAAATAGGCTGTGTATATAATTGCAACTTCCTTTACTAAATAGCAGTGTTGAGTTGAAAAAGAAAAGGCAAAAAGACAAACAAGCAAAAAAAGAACAAGAACACAGAATCTACTCCAGTAAGGTAGCTGGTAGCTTCCTATGAAAATTGAACACGTAAAATAAGGCAAGTTTAAATTGAGATGTGCTGTAAGTTTAAAATATATACCACATTTCAAGGCATGGCATAGAAAAATACAGATATCAAATATATCATTATTAAATTTATATCATGAGATGCTTAAATGACAATATTTGGTATATTGGACTAAAATATATGTAACAATATTCTTCACCTATTTTCTTTTTATTGCTGGGAATTTTAATTTATATAGTTATGTGTGGATCATGTAAGATTCTGTGAAAGGAAAATATTGCAACATTAAAACTAATGCAATCAGAATCAGAAACAGATAGATACATTTGTTCAAATTTAAAAGAAAACTAATGTCTTTAACAAAGGACACCAATGTAACTAGATCAAATAACAAAAATATCAAATTTACATATGATGAATAATACATATCTGTATGCAGATCATACTTCTGATAAAGAATTGGTAGCCAAAATTCATGGAAATTTGTAAATCAATATAGAAAGAAAAGCAACAAAATAGAATATAGAAAGAAAATCCAAATTACGATTATGTATATAAAAAGTCACTATACTTTACAAGACCTCACTAATAATTACGGAAAAAGATATTAAATTGGATTCTCTTTCCTATCAGGTTGATGAGAATACAAAGTGAAATGGGAAACTCTATAGAATTCTGGGATGTTTATAAATTTGTGCAACCAATTTGGAATGCAGCTTACCAGTTTAGAAAAAAAAAATGTATATCTTATCTGATTTATGCTAGTACACTAAAATCATAAGAAAATAGAAGAGAAATGATCATTATAAAGGTGAAAGGTAAAAAAGACAAATCCGTTTTCAAGCTTTCTTAAGTTTAATTATCTGGGTTAATATTTTCCATTGTGTGGGTCAATGTCAACAATAGAATTACTCACATTTATGTCTAGAGAGTTCTGTGCAGACGAATTGAATTTTAAGATGCTAAAATACATTATCTAAGCTGACTATACACATCATTTTAAAGGAAACAGTGCCATTATATTTTATATTTCCTGACTGTCCCTTGTTTAAAATATATATTACCTTGTTCCATTTTTAATGTCAGGGCCATATTTAACATGGGACAAAATGGACGTTGAGTCTCCCTGAAGTCTGTTGAGGGGGTCCAAAAGGAGTTTCCCTTTTTGCCCCACATTAAAGATTACCCTTGCTGTTGCTGACTGCAGTGGGACATGGCTGCTACTGCTGTTTATGCTCCCTGTCAAGAAACAGAAGCATTGTGGGAAGAGTATTCCACTTACACCCGACATGCACCTGTTTCTTCAAAGAGAGCACGGCAGCTTGGTTGAGGTGCCGGTGAGTATTTTGGGTGTTATTTCTGGCATTGTGGGGTTATCTCTAGCACTGTGGGGTTATCTATGGCATTGTGGAGATTATTGGGCATTTGTGGTACTGAAGTGGTTAAAATGGCACGTGTTTTAGGCATAACAATTAGAGCTGGGTTATAGGTATGCCAAATTTGATTTTCAACAAAGGTGCAAAATTTCCTTTCATCATTCCTAGCCATTTGTTTGAATTTCTGCCAGACCAAAGTTCATTACTATGTGATTGCTGATTGGTATCAAATACTACTGCTTGTTGCCTGCCTGGTTGTTCTTCTCCTGCTCAAATTGCTCCACCTAATCCCCCATTTCCTTAGTCACCAGAGCATAGCGCTATCCCACTTTTTGCTATCCTAATGTACCATTTTTGTCTCAAAAAAATATGGTCAACATAATACTACAAAATAACTCAGATTAAAAGAAAGAATAATCCAAGGATTCCATTTATAAAAAAAAAGTACTGGTATTAAAGAATTGAAGGTGAGAATAAAATACTTGAGACAAATGAGGATTCTCTGATATCTTCTATTTTAACACATAATCTGAGCATTCTTTGATTTGCTTATATTTTCAGTACTTACTCTCCTTTCATAAGTTTTTTTTTGTGGGGGAGGATCTCTGTTACAAGATGCAAATCATGGTGTACCATAAGACAGCATTTCTGTAGGGGATTAGGGAAAATTGCTAATGTCTGACTTTGATATCAAGGACCTCATAAGCATACATGAAACCTTTGAAAATGCTAGGTAGAATAGGACTATTATAAACAAATATATTTTACATTAATATATTATTCAAGGGACAGGTCAATTAATGCTCAAGGAGTTCAAAGAAAGAAAGGCTTGTTCCAGGCCTGAATCTAACCTTCATTATTCCAAAAGGTGCTTAATTCTTGGAAATTGGCTAGTTAGAGATTCATTGATCAGAACATGCTCTGAAATTGGAAACATCATTGTGTAACATTGAATCAACTTTAGAATAACTTTTATATTTAATCCAAGGTATTTCTTATTAACGACAAAAAGTGTTTTTGGCTCCACTAAGTTTAGCATGTCTTAAAACCTTAACAGTTTTCAGTGTATTTTTCTTACTTCTTGTTCTTTTCTATGTGTGTGCATCTTTGACTACATATCAATTAGATTACAAAATAAAAGTAGTACTTTAGTGAATATCAGTACAAGTCATACATTTGTTAATGTTTGATGAATATATTTTACGTGCATTTTAATGTTAAACTTAATACAATTACTACCTGACTGAAGCACATATAAAATTATCTAAGTCCATATTCCCATATATGAAAAACTTGAGTTCTCACATAATTTAGATTTCAGAATTATTTAAATTTTAAATAGTCCATGGGTGAACTCATAAAATTTCTGTCATTTTCTAAAGCAACACTATATAAATATATAAATTGCAATTAGTTGAATTAAGCTTTTGGGGGATAAAAACAGTAAATAATGCATTTGGCTGGAGTCAAATTTTATACTAAAATAAGTATATAGTTAATAGATGTAGACTGTAACTATTCTAATACTTCTTAATTAAAAAAATGCTTATATCTTTATATGTACCTATCATTCATCTATCTATATATCATCTACATGAAATAAAGATTCATTATGTCAAGTTGTTTGGGAATCTTAGAGAACAGATTACTCTAACTTTGACATCATTGTATTCAGGTTGGAGGTAGACATATGAGGATGAGAGAGAGAAACAGAATTCTTAAGTGATGAAGCAGAATTTTCTTTGGTTCCTTTTAGAGAGAGATTTCAGTTTCATCTTTCTCATTAAATATATTTCTGTCTAAGCAATCTATAAGTGAGTAGACTATCATAACTTTCTCCTTATTGATAAATGAACTATGGTCAAGGAAAGATTATCACAATTTGTCACCATATCTTAGGGATTTTTGCCTTTGTTCATAATCACATCTCTCCTCATTCTCGTCATTGAAAAATTTATCATCATCTATGGGATGGCACAAGAAAACATCTTTATAAATTTTCACTATCAATTATCTCAATTTTCTCTAGCAGTTATGGTCTTCCTTATTTAACATATTATTAAAAATTTCAATGTAATTTTCACCTTCATGATTTGCAAAATATTTTGCTATAGATTTATACATAATTTAAACAATTGTGTTTCTTGAGTTTTTAACATTCACACATTTAATCTTTAGTTTTCTGTGACTATTTAACTTTCCTTATAATCAAAAAATCAGTTAATAGTTAACATCCTCCTTACTGATTCTGCTTAATTAATGCCAGTAATTACTTGTTTTATTTGTTACTTAGGTTGTTATACATCGTTAGTCAAAATGCAATTTGGTGCAACCATTATTGAAAGCAATATAGAGATCCTTCTAATAAATGAAAATGGAAAATCTGTATTTTTTCACTTTCCTACTTCTGGATGTTTACTGAAAAAGCACAAAAGTATTAATTAAAAAAGATGGATACACCCTCATTCTATTGTAACATTATTTATAATAGGAGAGTGTTGGAAACAAACTGTGTTTCTATAAACAGTGAGTGGATAAAAAATGTGGTATATATTCACAACGGAATACTACTCAGCCATTTAAAAAATGAAATTATAATAATTGTAATAAAATGTATGTATCTAGAGTGAATTGTTTGTACTAAGATAGGTCAGAAGAAAATGACACAATACAATTCCATTCATGGCATACGGAGTGCCAAACAATCAAATGAACCAAATCAAAGATAGATAAAGTTTATTTAATCAGTCATTGATTTTGTTAATGTACACAATGCTTCCTCTTTTAAATTAGTTACCTGGAAATGGAGAAATAAATGTTGTGGTCAATTGCAATACATAGTTCATTCCAGACAGTATATAGTACATCCTTATCCTTCTCCTTCTAATTAGATTTTTAGCAAACTTCACATTAAGTTGGCCTGCTTCATATTTGTTCTATTAGTATCTGTTATTTTAGATCTGTTTAGGGATGAGTTACCCCATAAATCATAAATGAATAAATAAGTAAATGATTGAATTAATTAACAAATATCCTTTGCTTCAAACTCAGTCTTTCTACAAATTTGCATAAATAGCAACATAATCTATAAAATACACTAATTAAAAAGGTTAATAGTATCTTGCACTTGATGAAATTAAGCAATGAGCCAAAACTGACCTGTGAATCATAAATTCCTTAACTTCTGTTTCCTGAAAATTTAGCATTTGAGTAACTGAGCTTATTTTTTCTTGTTGAATTAATAATGTTGATAAAATATAGAAACAAGCAGACTCAGTCTCAGAGTCATCACATTTAATATAAGTAAAGAAGCAAGAGATTCTAATTCATATACAGATGAAGAAAAGTTTTGTACATTTTGTTTAAGAAGTACCAGTTGAGAGCTTTAATTTGCATATCTGTTCAATGGCTTAGTTAATGGAGATACAATGTGTGAATTTAGTTCTAGTCTTAGAAGAGATATATGAAAGTTACTTTACACTGTTTTGCTTTCTGAGAACCTAAAACTTCTGTCCCTCAAATGTTTTACAAACCCGGAACTCACTTGTTTTCTGTCAGCTCTGGAATAAAAGTACAGCAAACACCCATTTCAGGAAAAACATTGCTTTCAACCCATCTCTTTTTCTTTGCAACAAACAGAACACTGCAGTCAGACTCCCTGGTGTAAGTCATTACTATACTGCACAAGCCATGTGTTACTGCAAAAACTTCTTGTCTTCTGAAGTTTCATTTCTCAGCTACAAGTTGGAAGTTATTTTATACATCTTTCTTTATAGAGTTATTGATACTATGTAAATCACTCGACAAAGTTTTTCAAACAAATATTTGCCATATTGAAATTAACAAGATCACAATGACATTTTTCTCACTTGGAGATCAATAACAGGAAAGTTCACAAGAAAATAAAATAGTCATAATTAATTTAAAGGGATGTTAGTAATATCTTTGTAAAAATTCTCCCTCCAGTAGAGAAACAGTAAAAACAAAGCAAAACAAAGCAAAGCAAAGCAAAGCAAAAAACGAGGCAAAACAATAAAGAAAAACAAACCTGGCTTCAAAGAATAAAATCAGAGTAAAACCCATCGAGAATGTGTCAGGCATTTCAAAGAATGGGTATAAGTTCTATCTTCTTCATTTATCTTTACACTAGGGAAGAAATTACAAGCATAAAATATTTGCATGAACAATAAGATTATAATGGAAAATGTTGGGGAATAAATATCAATCATCGATGACTTAAAGTACATTGGTTGTTGTGTCAGGAGGATAAATATAGAAAGTTAAATGAAGGGAGTGGGGAGGTTCAAAACAGAAGGAGGACCAAAGAGTTTCTCCATTTTCCAAAAGTAGAGGATTTCTAGCAGGTATAATTTTGTAACTTATTTTGGGGGTCTGGGCATATTTTTATCATTAAATTATATGAATTTTTCCAGTTAAACATTGATGTTTATTGCTTCAGTACATAGACAAACTTACACAACCAAGAAAGAAGTTGTGGATGGCTCATGTTTCCAATTGGGAAGGAGGAATCCTTTGGTATTTTAACATTGAGCTAAACTGGTAAATAGGATTTGCAATCAGAATGAGATGAAATTAAGCATCCTTGTCATTTCTGCTTCTCTCAAGATGCTATTTAAATAGCAACAGCTTTCTTACATAAATGACAGAGATCCTAAGGATGAACAGAAGCAAGTTCTTTTGACTAGTCTTTTCATCTTTAAGAATTCTGAAGATTTTGATGCCTATCACAAAACATACTTGTCTAGCACCCTGTGAATTTCTCTGGATCAGATGAATTTGGAAGGGAATCATGCCTTTTTTGTCAGTTTGTAGATATGCTCTTCTACAAGGATATCAGGTGATATAAATCTGGAACAATCCCAGACCTCCAAAATAATGTAATAAATACTATAATATAAGAACAGTTTACTTTTAGATAGTAGGGAACCCTTTATAAAATAGCCAATAAGCATTTAGAAAGATGCTCAACATCGCTAATAAGAAAACTACAAATCAAAACCATATGTGCTATCATCTTACATCCATTATGATGACACTACTTAAAACAAAGTGAAATATGTATATATCATGTGTTTTGAAGATGAGGAGAAATTGCAATACCTGGGTACTGCTGGTAGGATTGTAAAAGGTGCTACCTTTATGGAAACAGCATGAAAATTCCTCCAAAAATTAAAAATAGAACTACCATTTGATCCACCAATCCCACTTCTGTGTGTATATCCAAAATAATAGAAAGCAGCATTTCAAAGATATATTTGCACACCCATGTTTCTAGCAAATATTATCCACAATAGCCAAGAGATGGAAAACACACAAATGTCCAGAAATAGATAAATGGATAAAGCAAATGTGGCACATGCGTGCAATGGAAAAATATTCAGCTCTGTAAAGAAAGGAAGTACTGTCACATACTACAACATGATGATACTTGAAAATATTTTGCTGACCCCCAGAGCATCAATGGCATTACAGGGTCATACTTTGAACTTGCTACTTAGCTGGGAAGCTGTATAGAAATAGAAGCAATCTTCTCTCACATTATCAGAGAACATTTCAAAACCTGTGCTTAATACACAGGGGCTGTGCCTGGGAGAGTATAGGCACTAGAGAAGGTGGGGAGGGAAACCCATTTCCCTTTACCCCTCTCCAACCTTTAAAGAAGCACATGGAGGCTGAAGGAAGTCTTGATCCCTGGCCAAGGAGCTGGGGAGAGCAAGAATTGGCACAATCACCCAAAGTAACTATGGTAACTATGCATGGGAGTACACAGAAGACCTACATGGGAGACCCCTGATACCTGTACTGGAGAGCTGTGGACACCATAGAACTCACAGGCCTTGCTTGTTTTCTCAGTCCTTGGTTTGGAGTGCTTCCTAACAGTGGTAGGCAAGAAAAAAAAAAGAATTGCTCACCATCCTCAAAGAAAACAGTGGACATGACTGAAATAACATTTCTGACCCACAAAAAGAGGACATTCCAAAGAGTGGAACAGGTCTCACCCAACACGAAAGCCAAGTGATTAATACCGGTAGATATATCAAGAAATCAGTATCACCACTCAGGAAAAAAAATCTAATCTAAAGAAAGAAAGAAAGCCACAGTGGTTAATCTAAGACAGAGAAGAAAGTTATGCCAAAATCTGAGTCACCCATAAAAGCATGAATGGTGAAAAGACAGGAAGATGCCAGGACCTCTACAGAGAAGAAATCCATTGACATTGACTGGTAAAACCTAACAGAGAAACAATTCCAAACAATAGTTACAAAAAATGCTGAGAGGCAGAAGCACATACAACCATACCAAAGCAACTGAAAGACCTCAAAAAAGAAGTGTCATCAAGGAGACTGGGGACATGAAGAAAGTCCTAACAGAAACTTTATAGATGAAAGGCACTGTTCAGGAATTGAAGATAAACATGGAAATCTCCATAAACATAATCAAGAAGAGGAACAGATCTCAGAATTTGAAGACAAGATCACAGAGGGAACCTTCACAGTAAAGGAGAGAGAAAGAAGACTGAGGAAAAATGAAAAAAAATCCTAAAAGAAATATCAAACACCATGAGAAGGACAAACTTAAAGATTATAGGTATCTCAGGAGATGAAAGGGAAAAAGTTACTGAAAAACAACTCAAGTGAAAACAGAGAACTTCCCACATCTGTTACAAAAAGTAACCATGGGGGTTCATGAAGCAGATAGAACATCAAAATTTCTAAGACCAAGGTTAGGGAAACAGCCAAGATAAACAAATAAATAAATAAAATGACCCTCTCTTTCTGCCTGCCTACTCATCTGAATTCCTACCTGTAACTTTCCTATAAAACTTGAAAAATGCAAAAACTACCAAACAGAAATGCGTTGCCCTGTAAAAACATCATTCAAATATGATAGAGAAGTAATGGTCTTCGATTATAAATAAAAGTTGGGGATTTTTCCGCTACAAAGTGCACCATTCAAGAAATCCTGAAAAGTGTCCTATATAGGACTAAAAGGTAACTAAGATACATTAAACCTTAAGAATGGTGATAAATAGAAAAGCAAATGAAGAAATAAAGACAGGGCCAGCAAGACATAAATCACTAATGGAGGATATAAAATTGTAGAAACCATATGAACATATAAATACGATATGGTGACAGCTCCTAAAAGACTATTATAGAGATGTAAAGAAAGCAATAATCCATAGGACTGCTACAATACCTAACCTTAAAAAGATATATAGCTGGAAGGCAGAAGAAACTTAGACACCAAGAACCCTACAGAGGACAAATCAAATAAAAATAAATAACAAGTGAAGCAACAGACACAAACAATAGAAAATAAAGGTTCGAATAATAGCAATAAAACTTTGTATACCAGGTATTATCCTAAATGTGAATGGACTGACTATATCAATAAAAAGACACAGATTTGCTGGATAGATGGAAAAAACAGCATCCATCAATATTATGGATAAAAGTTACTCATATCAGATCCAAAGACAAATGTAGATTGAAAGTCAAAGACTATGGAAAAATATATCAAAGCAACAGCAATGAAAGGAACTCAGCAATTGCAATATTAATGTTATACTGGATAAACTACCACCTGAAAAGGATGTCTTAAGGTAAGGAAGGGCACTACTTTATTGTTAAGGGGATGGTTCATCAAAAAGCAACTATCATTAACATATATGCACTCAATGCTGAACCATCCAAATATATAATGACAGAGTAAAAGGCAGGCATTGACAGTAACATAATAATAGTAGGGGACTTCAGTAATTCACATATCACAATGTAGAGATCTTCCAGGCAGAAATCAACAAATAAATAAGGAATCTAAATCAAGCAATACATCACATGAAACTAACAGACATATACAGGGTGTTATACCCCCCCAAAAAATAATATACATCCTTCTCAAGTGTACATGTAACACTCTCAAGGATAAACCACATCTTAGAAAACAAAACCAAGTCTCAGCAAATTTAGCAAGATTGATACTATAGAAAGCATATTTTCTGACCACAAGATTATGAAACTAGAAATGAACCTTTAGAGAAAAATTCAAGAACCACAAAAATGTGGAGAATGAATGACATGCTTCTCACAGATAAACGTCACATGGATCACTGAGGAAATTAAAGACAAAATTAGGACTCATCCGGTAACACATGGAAATGAAGAGACTAGTTGCCAGAAAATGTGGGATGTGGCGAAAGCCATTCTGAGAGGAAAATTTATTGCTGTACAAGCACACATCAGAAACCAAGATAGAAGCCCAATTAAATATCCATTCTCACACCTGAAGAAAATAGAAAAAGAAGAACAATCAAAACCAAAAATCTGCAAAAGATAGGAAATAATAAAATTTAGAGCAGAAATAAATGAAATTGAAAGCAAAAGGATTATCCAAAAGGTCGATGAAATTAAGAGCTTGCTTTTTGAAAAAATTCACAAAGTTGATAGACCCCTAGCTTAACTCACAAAGAACAGATAGAAAACTCTGATAACAAGAATCAGAAATGAAATGTTACCTTACAATCGAGAGCATAGAAATACAAAGGATTATGGGAGAATATTATGAGCAACTGTATACAAACAAATTCATCCATCACGAAGAAATAAACAGATTCTTAGAACCCTGTAACCTCCCAAAATTGAACCAGTAAGGCATGGGCATCTTGAATAGACCAATCACAAGCACAAAAAAATTGAAGCAGTAATCAAAAACTTCTCCTAAGCAAAAGCCCTGATCCACCTGAATTCACTAATGAATTCTACCAAAACACTCAAAGAAGAGCTAACACCCATCTTTCTTAAACTCTTCTACAAAATTGAAGAGGGAAAACTCACAGATGCGTTTTGTGAGGCCCCAATATTACCCTGATCCCCAAATCAGACAAAAATAGCACCAAAAAGGTATCCATAGACCCATATCACTGATTTTTATAGATGCAAAAATCCTCAACTCCTCTCAACAGCAAATTCAGCAGCATCTTAAAATAACAATACACCATGGTGCGCCCTGTAGGTGTAGAGGTTAGGTGCAGTACATATGCATCCCAAAGTTCCCAGTTCAAGAGCTGGGACTGGGAAAACAACCGAGATGAACAACTAAATAAAAAATAAAGTGCTTCTTCCCCTTTCTATTCCTGCCTGCCTGACTCTGCTATCGTTCATTCCTGCCTGTACCTTTCCTTAAAAAAAAAAAATATTGCTAATAATAATAATACATTGTTATTAAATGGGTTTAATTCCAGGGATGCAAGGATCAATATATGCAAATAAACAGATTTAATACACCACATTAACAAAGAGAAAATGAAAAATCATATGGTCATATCAATAAATGCATAAAAACTATTTGACAAACTTCAAAACCCATTCAGGATAAAAACAAAAACAAAAACAGAAACAAAAATCACAAAACCTTGCCAAAATAGCAACAGAAGGAACCTACCTCAACAGAATGAAAGCAATATACAATGAACCTATAACCAACATAATACTCAATGTGTGCGAGATTCCTTAAAGTGCTTTCCTCCAAAGGGGAAAAGTTAATATAAGTAATTATTGCTGTTATTGACATTATCAGGTGGTAAAATTATTAACAATAGCTCGAGACTGCAAGAATGACCTAATCACCCAGTATACCTGCATCAGATAAGGGACTGATGGTAGGAGAGACCAGCCCTGCCTGCAGCAAGATATGCTAGTTTACATTATCTTGTAGCAAGGAGACCTTGGTGAATATGCTTAGTTGCATGCAAGACCAAATGACTATCTGGATGTGGGTCATAAATTGGCCCCTGAGAGCTTCTCTTTCCAGAAAAGGTCAGTAGCAGTCAGAACTTATTTCTCTAAATATGTGTAGCATTGACAGAAGAGAGCAATTTTTTTTTTTTTTTTTTGCTCTGGAAGTTTATGGACAATTTATTGCCATCATGAGTGACCCAGAGATTCTCAGAGGCATAAAAGAAATTTCTAAAACTTCTACAGGGAATAAATCTTTGGGGAAAACTAGTGTGAAAACTATAATATTGTGATTTGGACAAATTCTAAAACTTTTATTGTTGGGGGTCTCCATCTAAGTGAACCAACTTTCTATAACAGCATTAATAAGTTTAGGTACAAATTGTAATGGAGAAATGTGTTACCTCCAGTATCTAAAAAGATCTAATGATATTCCACTTACTTTAATTTTGTGGATGTTGAAATAATTAGTAATTGGTTCCTGATAATGTAAGGGATGGAGCAGCACTTGATTTTCTAAATAGTTTTTAGGAATTTAACTGTGGTGTCAGAGTTTTGTACTATGAGTTGAGCAAGGCCCATCCTTTGTTTATTCTTATTTTTTTTTGTGTGAGAAACTTTTTATTTGTATGTTCTGAATGAGTGTGTCAAATGAATCTCACCAAAGGAAATTTTTTCTTAAAAAAATTTTCTTTAAAAGAAGTCAGATGTGTTAAGATAATTTTTTGTAGAAGTTATACTTTATGGTAGATCCTTTGAGGTGCTGCTTGAGTTGCTGGGAAAAGTATTGAAATAGGCATTGAATAGAACATATTAATCAAACGTATAACTGCAATGTATTTACCAGTTATTGATTGAACAGTGTCAGTGAGGGGGGGCAGAGGGGGAGAGAGAGAGAGAGATCTGACCCAGGGTCACTTTGAGGGTCCTCAATCCCTTGTACCTTCCTAAGCACCAATCATAACTTCTGATTTATGTTGAGAGGACTCTGTAACAGAGTCATGGCAGAACTCAGCAAACGTAGCACAGAACAGGAATCAAAGTGCAAACTAGCCTGCATGCAGCAATACAAGCATGCTAACCAGCATGCAACAGAGTTAATCAAAATCAGAGAAAAAGGATCCCCAGTGGCAGTGGTCCTTGCTCACTGTTCTAGGGCTTGGTCACCCGTAGAGACAGAATGGATCTCTACACTTAAAATCTGATTTGGATGTTAAGAGTAATGATAGAAATGAGTACCAAGAGGGTATGAAAATGTTGATTATTCACAAAATTAAGCTTTCTAAAGAGAGCATAGTGAGATCCCCTGGAGATCCTACAATGTCAGGAGATCACAGGAAAAAGAGACTGGCTTGGACTCCATGGTAGTTAGTAGGTGGGGCTTTGGTTAAGCTTCCACCATACAAGTCATGTTTGTGTGGTATGAACTCCCCATAGCTGCAAAAGGAGAGTGAATCCAGGCTTTCTTAACAACTTCAATGGAGAGGAGAAAGGATTGGATTTGAAAGAAGTCAGCAGTGGAATATCAGTGCAGTCTGACTACACAAAGAACAGTAGCAAAGGTCCACATGACAAGGAGAACATGAAATATTGAAGGAACTAAGATGGTGATTAAAAGTTGGGAATGACAAGAGAACAATGTGATGAAACAGACTATGTCTCTCTTTGTGAAAACAAAAATATGTATCTTTGCAATGAAAATATTGGCAAAGTGTGTTTTAGAATGTAAAAGAAGATACCTCACTAAAAATTGAGATGTATTTCACACTAGTTCCATAAAAATATATAATCTACTCTTTCTACTTTCTGACTAGAAAGTTCCCAGAGTATTCAGAGACACAGGGAAGAGAAAATAATATGTTTCATTTTAATCCTGCTAACCTGCATTCAATTTAATTCTAGTTTATTTGTTTGGACACATTTTATATTGTTTTCATTTTAATACTACACATCAATAGATAAATGTATCCATTATGATATACACATATGGACACAGATAATTCTGAAATTTTTAAGGAAGATAGAACATGTTAGCTCAATTTAAAAGTTTTTATGATAGTAACTAACATTTACCTATATATCACTTGTGAAAGGCTTTTTGCATACATCGTCCTTTACCTACAGAATAACTTTATGAGAACAAATAATATATTGATATATGTTTATACATATGTTTGCATATATATACATGTTCTTCATGTTTCAGTTCATATATAAATTCAAAACATTATTTTCCTCAAAATTAGATAATTAGATGTAAAATCTGTCTCCTAACTTGAGATCAAAATTGTTTTTAACTATGAGAGTTTATATTCAAGAATTATATATGTATTAGTTTATATTGTCTCTCATTATATTCAAGAATTATATATGTATTAGTTTATATTGTCTCTCAATATATCAGAATTCAGTAAAACAAATAAAACAAATAGCAGAATATGTGTTTGTTTATTTTGTTTGCTTTTTTTGGAGATTATTTAAAATACGGATTTGGTTATAAAGGTGTTGTGTAGGGTGAACTGTACCAGCAAAAAGATAACATATGGTCAAGAGCAGGGACCAGCTACCAGTCTACCAGTCAAGAAGAAAAAGGGGAAGTGAGTACTTGAAGGAATGTCCTAAGGAGCTGGAATAGATCACCAAGAAGTCACTGCCCGACTGTTACTGGTTTATTTTAGGGTTTATGATAAGATTGATGGTGGGAGGAGAAACATTTTTTTTGACAGCTAGGAGTAACTAATAGGCAACCAGGAAGGGAAAACCCTTTCATCTTCCTATAATCTTTCAATTCCTTCAGAAGAGTTTCCCTTGTTAGCAGAAAACAATGCAGAATAACTGGCAAAAGGAGAAATTTAATTTGTAGTTAAGTCTCAGTTCCAACATCATGCAATTGCAGATGGGTGAGTTTAGAAGGGAAAGTCTGTCTTCACCATAATTAGCACAGCATGGAATAATTAAAATTTACTCAGAGTATTTGCGATGTAGGTAAATTTATAGGATAAATAACAAATATAGGGAAGAAAACTTTGTCTTATCCTCTTTTTTCTTCAGGACTAGCATACTTTTTGATAAAATGTCCTCCTTATATACTATTTTAAAATACGTATTTAGGTAAAATGTTAAATATTAGTTTATAAAAATCACCTCCATATGGTGGTGTGAATTTTGTCTAAAGTAACTGTGTTAAACATTTCAATCCCTTATTGTCTTTAAATGACTCTAGACTTGCATTTTCATATATCTCTCTTCAATGTCTCCTAATTTCCACCACCTATTCCATGATTGATGTTAATCCCAAGCAAATTCAAACTGGTAGAGGTGGGGATGTCTCTTTACAAATAAATAGATATCATAGAGGTGAAAATAGAACCAATATTAATTTTCAGCAAATGTTGTCCCTATGAAAATTGCCAAGTGTTCCAGGTATAAGGAGACAAAAAACAGAAAACTAAGGAAGAAGTAAGATCTCTGCTCAGCATTTTTGTTTGCAATGCTACTACAAATGAATTTCATTCTCCAAAAAGTTGTTTAATATTACTTAGTATTTTCTCACTGTGTTACAGTGAATTGAGTAGTAAAAAATTGCATCCAATTGACATTTACTGGATGCTTTTAACTTGTGAAATAACACTATTATATATTTTCTTTTCCATATATACACATTATGTATGTATACACACACACACATATATATATTTCCCCTGATCTGTTGCATACTCCTAGTTTTACATTTCTGTTAATTTTCTTTTCATTCTAATATTCAAAAATGAATTAAAACTGTTCATAAGGAATATACCCAGGTTGTAAAATATTTAGATTTTCACTCCTTTCCAGATTAAAACTTTCATGGAGATATTAAATAAACATGTCAATCAGGACTGATTGTTATATCCAGTCCTTACTTCAAGTTATATGTAGACACTCACTAGATTTTCCTTCCACAGGAACAATTTAAAGGATGATGTTCAGGTCCCCAAAGTTCAAATAATGTGTGATTTAATCAATAACATGTATTTTTAGTTAAGGAAATAATAGTAAAAATAATAGAATTGTGGCAATACTTTGAGGAAGTCATTCAGAGTTCAACTTGTGGGCAAAACTATACCCCAAACGTAAAAGCATAGCAAGAGATGAAGTTATACTTTGACCTTAAACAACCTACTTGAGATAGTTTGCTCATCTATAAAATATGAGCAATGGCATCATCTGTATAGAGTGAGAATATGAGAATTAAATGGGACTATATGTGTAAAGTACTTAACATTAAATTTGGTATTAAACTAACATGAGCTATCACCATGATGAAATCAGCAGTTTGCCCATTCCTCTTGTCTTGGTAAATTAGAGATCAGACTTACTTCAGGAGTTTCCTTCAGGTCCCAGCTTGTGTGGATATGGGTGTTGGTATGGTAAAAACAAATTGGCTGAAGACAAGGGGTTTGGAAATTTATGGAGTAATGAGTGTTGAACTTGAGCCCAAAAAATTAGAACTAGAGTCCTGATGCATGAATCAATCCCTGTAAGCGCTAATTCACTTACTCTATTAAAAATAGATGTAATGATACTCAGAAAAAAATCATGATACATACGATAAAATTATGCTTGTAAAATTATATTGAGCTATAAAGCATTGTAGATATTTTGTGCCCTATTATTAGTAGTAGTACTACAGATAATAATCAGGATTATCTTTTGGTCCAGAAACATTTCCTCAATTAACATTTTGTTTTCCTTATGGAGGCTCCTGGAAAAAGATGTGTCTGTTTATCCTCGAAGTATCATGGCTCAATGACCAAATTATTCTCTTAACGCTCTTATTAGTCTTAAATAGTCTCACCTTTATTTTTAGTTTCTAAAATAATTACAGTTCATTTCTCATACTCTTTGCTCATCCGTCCCTCCCTTTATCCTTCCTTTCTTCCTCCCTTCTGGTTTTATAGGTTATTTCCTACTGTAAATAAAGTAATAGTTATAATATGGATGCAATTCTACATATAAATAAGTACACTTACACACAAGCACATCATCATATAGGGAAAGACATGTTTCATTGATTAAAAACTTGCTTTCAGAGAAGCAATGACAGAAGAAATTCATTCACATCATAAAGGACTGAGGCTTCTCATGACAAGACATGTCATAGCGGTCATGGTCCTCAATTGGAAATGTAAGGCCGTTAGGATAAAGGGAGGATGTTGCCAGAGAAAGCAGTTTTCTGAGATTGACAAGTAATGGTCAGAATGTTGGGAAGGGTAGAGAACTTTCCTACATTTTTTAATTTTTCTCTTCTGCCCTGGTATTAATATGAATCTTAGCATTTGAGTTAAGTAAAGCTAAAGAGGTCAATAATTCTGATTATTTCCAAATGACTAAAGTATAGGAGATGCTTGGGAATTTCATCTCCAGAGATTTTAATTAAAATTTGCATCTGTACCAGGTATTTATATTTGCAAGAAATGTGTAGGTAAATCTATTGATTTCATAGTCTTAAGACTACTCTAATGTTATTGCCATGGAGCTAAAATTTTTTAGCTTGGTGTAGGAAAACAAATGGCAAATTCCATAAGCCCTAAGGAAGCTGAAATCATTTCTAGTCCCAAATTTGTGTTAAGAATACAGCTCTCCTTACTTTTGGATCAGAGTTCTTTTCTTTGTCTCATATGAAACAACAGCATATTCTTTTGTATTATTTAGTATTCACTAGTCTACACCTCAGAAAATAGTGCATGGCAAAATAGGAATTGTTTTTACTTTGTGAACTTGTGAAAAGCAGGGCAAGATACCCAAAACACTTTCAGCAAATTTTCATGTGTAAGGTGAGTTAGGACTTAAAACAAAAACTTGACAAGTTTACTAGGAACAATATGAAATAAAATAAGCTATTGAGTGAGGTTTTAGATTCCTTTTTCCTAGGGATATTTTTTGCTTACATTTCATTTTTTAATGCTATATAATCAACAGGGAGCGGAAAGACAAATTGATTCACTCTTGAAAATTCACTATAATTTTATAATTTATGAATTCTTTCCCTTTTATTTCTAACTTTCTTTAATTCACAGTAGATTATTAATAATTATGTGCAATTAAATGGGAGCTATGGATGAATAAAATAAATAACAGATACAATATCTTAGTATATTTCAGTCTAAACATGTAATCAACAACCAAAATTATTAATAAAATTTAAAACTAAGGAAAACTCTTTCAATTTACTCACATCACATTCATGCTTCTATCCCTGCCAGGAACAGTTAAAGCATTAATAAGAAGACAAACAGTAGTACAACAGAAACAGAGACAGATTAAGTGAAAAGCATAGCTGAAAAAGGAATAATCTATGAATTGTTATAAGTAGTCAGTGTTAAATAAACATTTGCATCCAACATATTTTAATTAAAAAATACAATTCCAGAATAGCAATTCAGGTATATAAAAGGAATTTTCAAATTTACTCGCAGAAGAAGAAACTGGTCCATTTTTGGAAAACAATTTGGTAATTTTTAAAAGCCTCAGAAATGATAATAGTCTGCAGCATGTTAATTTAAATTTTATAAATTTTTCTCAGGAAATAGTTGAACAAAAGATTAATTATGTGATACTTACTGAACAAATATTGAACATCTATACGTTAAGCAATGTTCTGTTTTCTTGGATACATATTTTTAAATAAAATCAGACACAATCCATTCTTCTGGAAAGCTTACAATTTAGCAGGATTTGAGAATAAACCCAATAGTCACAAATAAATGCACATCTAAAACAGAGCTGAGTTTTGTGTAAAGGACACTGTAATATCAGTTGCTTCTTTACTTTCTGTCAAGAACATTTCTTATGAGAATGTAACCACTAAGCTAGGATTTAAAGAACAAAATACAGTGTATTCAGCAAAGAGGTTTTGGGAGGAAAAAAATAGCACATTGAAGACCCAGGCTTGTCAAAGACATGCTCTGTTCAAGAAACTGAAATGTGATACGTAATATAAGGGAAAGGGAGAAAGATGAGGTTGAATGGCAAGCAGGTTGGAACATGGCAAGCTATCTTATAGATACTATTTTTATAATAAAACAATAGAAATTATGTGAGCAGACTTAGTAGGGAGTAATAGAATTCAATTTTTTCTCTTGAAAATATCTTTCCAACTTCAGTGTAAAGAACAGATTAAGAGGAGCTAAGGAGAGATTGCAAAAAACTGGATAGGGGAAAATGTTCTGTGAATTAGAGATGCTTGGTTTATTTCTCAGCAGTACAGGGCAGATCAAGAGAAATGAATAAAATCAAGCATTATATAAGAAGTGAAATCTTTAGGATAAGTTGTGGGTTAGATGTGGGGAAAAGGAGAAGCATTCTTTTTAAGAGTTACAATAAAATCTGTTGAAATGATTGAACGGACAGTGGTTATAATTAGAAAAAAAATTAGAGAATCATGATGGAGGGTAGGACTTTCATAGATTATAGGAGAGAAAAGTTGAGGATTTCAATCCTATAATAGTAACAAAATTTCTATGAATTTAAAGAAAATATAGTTGATGAGTATACAAGGCTAGAGATATAAAGAGAGATCTGCAGTGGAGTTATGAATATTTGTTTCCTGGAGAGCTGATAATTAATGAACATGACTCAGTTTCCTTAAATATATAGCACAGAGGATAATAAACAAGAAAAGTAAATCTAGGACCTTGAGTTATTTTAAGATTTAAAAATAAACAGTAAATTGTTCTGCAGTAGAAACAAACTAACACTTACATATCTATATGGAAAATTAGAAAATGCCGATGATAGAGAAACTAAAGCCACGGAGTTTCAGAGGCAAAAAGTAATAAATATTTTTAACCAACTCCAAGAAAGAGAAGATAATGATTGATTAGCTTCAGTTAGCTAGAATGTTGTTTTGATTGTGTGAAGGAGAGAGAAGCCAATTTGGAGTGAGTTGAGAAATTAGTACAGATGAGAAAATGGAGGCACTGATGATGGAAACATTACTAAAATAGAAAATAAGGTAGTTTTGCGGTTGCAAAGGGAAATGGGCGTAAAGAAGGAAGTTTTTTTATTGTTTTACTTGTTTATTTTTATTTTATTTAACGTGGGACAGATAATCCTGTGGAGGTGAATAAGTAAATTGTTTAATAAATAGAAAAATATACAATGGTAAGAATGCCACTACACAAATAAGTATCAGGGAATTAAAATACTGACAGTATTTCTTCATTTTCTATAAATCAGTTTAATGGTGACTACAAACGCTCATTTCTTGGGGATTTGTGAAAAATTTAGTCTTTGTTCACATTTGCCAGAGTCCTAGGGAGATATCTATGCTCATAGGCAATGTTTGTCTATTGAGCAGGTATTCATGGTCATTTCCTGTCTGCTATTGTGCTTTATTTGGATAGTGAGAAACTTAAACTCTAGGCAGAGAATATTGAGTTTATGACTTTCTAGTGCATCAAGCAGTCCTGTCTCTAAAAAATAGCTTGACTCCCTTTCTTGTCTGGGTAATGCCATAGAATTAGCACAGGTCACATTGGCTTATACGACCCAAGCTTACTTCATCAATCTCCAGAATGTTTACAGGGAAACACTGATTCTCTTTATCCTTATTCTTCCCCATGGTTTGTGTTTTTGAAAACAAAATACAACTCTATGAAAAAAACTATATTAAATCATGAATGTATGGGATATGCTATATTTTGGAAATGGGGACATTTTTGGAATAAAATAAACTATCTTCTAAAAAATTATATTATCATATATATCAGTTTTATGAGAGTATAATCAAGATGTGGGATAGGAAGGAAGGAAGGAGAGAAAAAAGAAAGGAAAGAGAAAAAGAAAGAGAAGAAGAGGTTGATTAGAGTCTGTGTGCAGTGAGATAATGTGAAGATATTAAAAATGTGTTTTATTTTGCTTATCTTACTCTTTTTATTATTTTAAATAATTTCATTGATAGTATATTATATAATAAATAAATACTGAAAAACAATTTTAATGATACAATAATATAAATGGTTTTTCTTTGAAAAAAAGAGCAGTACTTAGAGCTTATACCTGAAAGACTCCACTTAACAATTCCAGTTTCTGGAAGGCTTGGAATTGAGGTATAAGAAGTCCTTGGTCCATGTTGACTTTTACAAGCTTTATCCATCTATTGCTTCAGGGATACATTATATTAATTACATACTCTATTTTGAGTATTTTTCTTTTCCAAATAGTCATAGTGTATGTGTTACATACAGAATAATATTATGTTTTTTCTTCAATGGACTCCATCCTGCTTTACATTTATGTAGTTTTTGGATATATTATGAAAAAGTCTCCAATTACAGTTGGAGAATAGGGCCTAATAAATCACAGAGGAGGGAAATCTTATATGGGAAAAAGCATATTCCATACCTTTGCCATTTCTAAAATATGTCATTCATCCATGAAAGCATTTGGGTTATGAAAAGGACTCATGCATGTTGATATTCCTTTTGAGGATATTTGTGAAATGATCAAGCTTTAGAAAATTCAGGCTCTATTTAAATTGCTATGCTCTCCCTGATACTTGATCTTCTAATATTTTCTTCCTTTCATGTCACTCACTTAGCAGTCTGAGATTAGTAAGGAGAATTTTGTTTTCTTCTTTTCACTTTAAGTAATAATATTCTATGACTGAATTCTCAGTAATACTGACAGGCATACCGCCAATAACAGTATTCACTGCTCTTGCTGTTGACCCTGCTCTGCTGGACGAGGGGCTGCACTGGAAGGGAGGGTATCCTGATCTTCACACAGAAAGTCAAAATGAGGTGTAAAATACTAGCTACCTGCTGTCATTCTGACTTGATATATGACCCTTATTTCACCTCTATTTTATATAAAATTTTCCCTTTTTCCTGAGGTCATTAGACTAGACGATAGTAACAAAATTTATACCTTCAAATAATCAAGGCAAAGGACTCTGTCAAAACAAAATCTCACCATAATGAGTGTTGTGCATACATTTGAGAAGCTATCTATTGTTCCCTGTGCCTTTGGGGAGTTGAGTTCCAGAAAGTAATTGTCTGATATCAAGCCAAAGCTTCTGCCTTCTAATAGTAGACACCGATTCTGACATTTTATAATTTATATGAATGAGATATTGCTGAATATACTTGTATGATTTCTTACTTCTGACATATGTGGCATTCAGTGTTAGCTTTTTGAGTAGAGTTGTAGATTGTTTTATGTTGTACCTTATGAAAAATGTTCAGCCTCAGAACAGAGTATCAAGTTAGAGCTACATCAATATACTGGTTTTATTAATCAGATTTGCCAAATTAAAAAGTTGAATAGCTCATCTTCTTGGTAAGTTTACGTGAAAAATTACTTACATAAGTTGCGGGTTGTAATGCAAATCAGCAAATTGATGATGAAAAGGGCTTTGGTAATATCTCACACATCATTACTTTGACCTATTCCTTTCACTTCTAGAGCTTTACCGTCCACATATGCTTATGACAATATGGAACAAGAGGAAAGAGAATATCATATAATTTAATGCAGCATTCCTTATAATTAAAATATTAAAAATAATCAAATATCCATATAGATGAGTGAAGAAGTTATAGCACATTATCATCAAGAGAAACATTGATGAATGAAATTTGATAGTTTTAGGAACATATTTAGAATTATTTCAAAAATAATTTTAAGCGAATAAAGTAAAACAAAATACAGTGACTATTTAGAATTTTACTTTTGATTATGAAAATCTGTGACTAAAAAAACATGCTTGTAGTGTTCACTAGTGAAAAAGAAACATGGGAAGGATAAACTAAGTAGCTATTGAGATTGTGTTCAAGGAAATATTGTAATGGTAGAAGAAGGATAGTAGAAATGGGGGATGGTGACTAATATGCCTACAATCTCACTACGTATACCATTTGCTTGATTTGCATTTCCTTTATTTTTTCATACACCTGTTGTTATTTGTATGTTTTTAGAGAAATGCAAAATCAAGTCATGTGCCCATTTTCATTAGGTTATTATTTTTTGTTTTTTTATTCTTTTACTTTTTTAAAAAAATTTTGCTATTGAGTTGAGGAGCTTCTCATATATTTTGCATGTAAATATCTTTCCTAATATTCAGTTTAACAACGTTTCTCCATTCCTCAGATCTCCCTTTCACTCTGGTGATCATTTCCTTTGCTGTGTAGTTTTTTTAGTTTGATACTCTTCCCAATTTTACGTGTATATATTTGCTTTTGATAACTGTGTTTTTGGTGTAAAATATAAAAATTTCCATGACCAATGTCAATAATTTTTTCCTATTTTCTTCTAGGAAATTTATAGTTTCATAGTTTACCATCAAAAAAAACAAAAAGAAAACCAGACGAAATCAAGGCAGTTGAGAGAAAGAAAGAGGGGAGGAAAGGGACAGGAAAAGAGAGAGGGAGGAAGGGAAGAAGGATGGGGGAGGTGGAGGGATAAAATAGAAGAAAATGGTGAGTTGATGGTTATGTTCACAAAATCGATTATGGTACTGGTAACAGGAAAAGTCTATATATGTCCAGCTCCCCAAACTGTATACATTATTTATATACAGATTTTGTATAAATAAAATTGGAAAAAATGAGAGAAAGTGACACTTCTGAGTATAACTGTTAGCTGTATTTCATGTATTTAAAAAATTATTATGAGTGGGTGAAAATTAAAATGGAATTCAAAGAGATTCATCAAATTATATTCCATAATATATCATAATCACATTATAGATTAAGAAAAAACCCAAGCACAATAAAATAATTATGTAAAAATTAAGCAATCGTTAAATCAACAATTAAATTTTAAAAAACACAATAAGAAAATTAGGAAAATTCTTATAGTTTTAGATCAATTAATATATTTGCAAAAATGGTGACAATCATAATTGATTTAAGGAGGAAATAACATTAATTGGTTAATAAATAGGTAATAGTTTGAGTTGAGAGTTACTGATTTAGTCTAAAAGTACTTATATACATATTTATTTAATCAGTTTACAGAGAAAAATAATATGCATAATGATGTAACTTGCAAATGTCTCCCTTACCAAGGCACCTAAGTAAAGATTACTAATTAAAAATTGACCTGACCCTCCACTTAACATTACATACTGAAAAGACCACAATATCACTCCTGGTAAAAATTTTGTAACATGAATCTAATCATAATAATAGTGAAGCCAAAAGCGAGGAATGTTTTTACAGAGTAAACATCCTATATTCTTCAAAAACATCGATATGGCAAGACTCAAGGACTACAAATACGTCATATTCATGGCATCTATATAAACATGACAACTGGATGCATTACATTACCTGGAATTTTATTTTTTTAACAAATTATATCATTGGGAAATATATGAAATTCATTTTTGACTATTAATTAGAAAATCACATTAATTTCATTACCTGCTTTTTTAAGAAATAATTTTACTATAGTTACTTAAGTCATTGTCTTTAATTCACAAATGCAAGTTTAGTATTTAGAAGTAACTGATATCTCATCTGACAATTATTGTTTAATGGTTGTGGGGAGAATAAAGAATATATACACATATCATATATGAAGAATAAATTATAGCAAATCAACTGCCACTAAGCAGTATTTGTATGAGTATATAATAACCACAATGTTTAACATGGATGTGTTGACATTGTGGATTTCCGAGTGATAAAATATGTGTATACACATATATATTTATTATTTTTTTCAGCTTTCTGTAATTCTAAAAATGTCAAATAACAGAATAAAAATTTAAAAGCAAACAAACCAAAGCCAACACTGGCACACTAGTTTACAAAATGTCAAAGGAACAGCTGCCACTCTTTAGTGGAAAATGGATTTAGACAATGAAAATACAAAGATGTGAAAAAAGTGAAGACAGACTAGAACTCAAGCGTCAGTTTCTATGACAATCAGGTTACTTTTGCCAGGTGATGTTAATATCACTCAAAGTCTTTTAAATTAGTCATATAGACCGTGACACAAATTTTACTCTTGTGTTTTAAAGTTGTGGACTGGAATTGGACAAAATAGTCATTTCTTTGAAAATACTAGACGACTTGAGAACTTATTTCTAGTCTTCAGCTTCCTCAATGATTAAAAATAGACTAATTAATTGAGGTAGTCTTCTTTACTTCTGCTTCAAATATAAATTTACATTCAGTAAAATAATGGCTATGCCTTTTATGAAGTTTTTAGTGCCAGTTATGTAATAATAGTGTGATCGAATTTTCAAATTTCAACTTTCAGAAATGTTTTATAATGGACATATAAACTTTTAAAATATTTATGTAAATATTTTCTCTAGTCTGATATAGTATACAGACTTAATACAAAATCATTTTTAATTAACAAGTATGCTAATTGTGCTAATTTAGAAATTAGTCTTAATTCAGTATTATCTGCTTAACTTAAAGGGAGTGAATTATAGGTAACTATAAAAGTCATAAAATATTGTATTCTTGCAAAAATATGTCTTGTTTTCAACATTTTATTGCTAACATTTGTAGCTTGTGTATTTGGGTAAAAAGCTTTGTGTTCTGCTGTATTCTGTATGTTTAAAAACAATTTGCTATCATCTTCAGTTTATTTTTTTAGTGTGGATTATACATTAAGAGATACATGGATTGAACAGTGTGACTGACCTTTAAAAAAAAATCAAATAGTGTTTGTGTTTTTTATTTGAGAGACCTCAAAGACAAGTTAAACTTCCTGCTAACAGCCAGAGGGAAAACAAGTGAGGTGCTGACTTATAATTATAATCTTTTCTGAAGTAAGTGTTGACTCTGTAAGTCCACACAACAACAAAGTCTCTACTTAGTTGTTCATAGTTATTTCTTCTATCAGTGGATTAGTGATAATGACAAATAGTAAATATTAAAAAGAATGTTCTACTGAAAATAAGAAATTCCTATTTGGGAACTACAGAGAACTGTAGGGAGTAGGAAAATAGAATAGATTCATTATACAGTTATGAAAATAATCCTGAATGTAGATTCTAAAGTCATCGGGCAAAAGATGGTTTATATCTTAGGCTAAGAAACAGGAAAAGGCCTGGGGCTTAAAGGAGAAAAAAAGGGCACTATTATAAAAAGAAAGTAACTATGTAGTAAAGGCCCAATGCTCTTTAGTTAAATGGTTGCCCTGCCATACAGATAATTTTCTCTTGATAGAAAGTTTATTTTTGGTAAAAATCCTAATTCTGTGTAATATCCCCCAATTTTCCTTCTTTTAGGTAATTAAGGGTGTGTTAAAAGTTTCTTTTGAGACTACAGGCTTCCATTGACTTCAGTTCAAAATAATCCACATGCCAATATGACAAGTCTTAGGAAAGACTGCTCTGGAGGTCTTGGGGAGACCTTATTGAGCATTTTGGTGAGACCTATCTTTTAGAGTCTAGAAAATATACTTCTCTGAATAGAAATTTTTGACAAAGGAGGAATACATAATATAATATATATGCGTATATATAATATTTATGTACAGATACGCACATGTCTATATGTGTGTGTGTGTTATTTGCCAAGTTTCATGCAGGACTTTGTGTCAGTGTAACATGAGTAATCTATATACAAAATACTCTTATTAATTTAATGTGAAAATCTTTTATCTGAATAAGTTTTTGATTATATAAGTACATGAGTGATCACTTGTGCTGATATTTATAGAGAACAGTATGTATAAAACCACAATATTTTATTGAATTAAAAATATTACAGGAAGAATGTCAATTGTAAAAGAATACAGATTATTTCCCTCCACACTTTTGACTTTTCTTGGAATCTTATAAAAAACTAGAATGATATGACATGGTTTTGTTTATATTTTTTACTTAAATAAGATTAGTAGTCTACAGTAGGACAGTTTGTGAAAACCTCTCTCTTCTATAAAAAATGTTTCATATAGTTTTTATGAGACCTATGAGCACATGCTCTTTTTAATCCATTTCAGTTGAAATGAGAATACAGTTAAAAATAAAAATTTCATAATTTTGCTGCATTGAGAGTCAACTTTGTATCACTTTATCTCTGTTACATGATATACATACATAGCCTTGCCTATGTTCCATTTTTCATTATCTCCTGTAATTTTAATTAAAACGGTGGTCATAAAGACCAGTCAGAAGTTGAAGACAAGGAGTCCATAATAGTGTTGTCTATAAAATGAACAGAATAAAATCCAAGTGCCCAAACCACAAAAATTTTGTTCAGCTCTCCATTGGCATTAAATCAATCTTATATTGACATTCATGATGTTTTCCAACCAAATTTGTATACAGATTAGTAAGCTATAACTTCTGTTTACTTTTTATTGAAATTTAGTTTTAACTTTTAATTTACCTTGAAATATAATGTATAAGGTGTTCATAGTTATAAACCAACATTTGTATCTACTACATTAAGTTCATAACTAACAGTTCAATACTGTTTAGAAAACAACAAAGTTTCATGAAATTATTTGTTACTTAGAAATGTGAAATTATAGAGCAAAAGAAAGACGGGTTGGGGAGAGAGAGACAGAGAAAGTTTAGAGTACAGAGAATTAATGACAATGTTACAGTGTTTAAGGAAAAGTTTACTAGTCAACACAAGAGTAAGCTGATGGGATTTTTGTTTTAAAAGAGAGATCTTAAAAATTACTAAATGAAGCATCATTTCCTTTGACACCTGTGGAAAGCAGATAACAGAAATATGGTTCTTCTATAGGAGAACGAAGGTATCACCAACCACACTGGATCAGTTAAAACACATTTTATATATGTCTATACACACACACATACATACGCATATTTGTTTACAAATGGCATGTCTGCTGCATTTTGTCTTTGGCTTCCTTTCTTCTGAAACTCTAGGAAACTTGAAACTCAAAATAAAATCCCTACACTTTGCTCAGCTCTGTTGGTTTGGAAACATCTCTAGGGTTTAGTTCATTTTTTCATTCTTACTAACTGACATAGCAATTAGACAACGGATTCAAATGAAACCACAAGAATTGATCTCCAAACAACCCTATATATTAAGAGAGAGCAAAAGTAAAGTTTATAGATTCACTGAATATTTTAGGATTTGAAAAGTATTCACATTTTAGTTAGCTCTTTTATCTGTATTTTCAACCCAAAACTAAAGAATCTCTCAGGATTTAAGGGTTTAGTTTTAGGACAGAATCTTGGAACTTACTGGAGAAATTTCCTTTCATGGATATGAAAGGAAATAATTTTTTTTTATTTGTATGTTATGAAAAGATAAAATTGTTCTAAATTTATATTATAAATTCACTATAGAGTTTGTAAAATTCAAATTAATTTCCTTAGCATGAATTAAGGTAGAACATAGACACACTAAATTATCCAAACCATGATTAGTGGTATGTGATGTAGGTATTTAGATAGCTAAATATTTGAGGAAAATAAACTATACTTAAAATTCTTGAAGTACTAAATTACAATTACAATATAAAGTTTATTACTGACTTTGTGTTGAAAACAAGGAAGTGAAATACCAATTACATTTTATTGATTATAGGCATGAACAAAAGTAAACAAAAGCAATTATGCTCTCATCTTTATTATTTTGAAAATATTCTGTTTCTTTTGCTACCATCTTTAGTGTATGATACGATAGTCATCTATTGCTCTCATATGTGGGTTTCACTAATCATTTTTCAATCAAGCATATATGACTTACTTTCCTTAAAAAACAATACCAAAATCAAAAATCAAAAATCAATATATCAATTGACTAGATGCTTTGTTAAGATTAAGTTTGATTTGAATCAGCTCCCTGATAGTCCTACACACACACACACACACACACACACACACACACACACACACACACATACACACACAAACACATACACACATCGTAATGAATTAGCAACATTGGGGTTTATTTGTTTATTTTCACAAATCAAAAATCTAGAGGCACAAAATAAAGAACAGACTTTTTTAGGTAACTAATCAAGAACATACATTTCTTCTTGTTTTCAATTTTTTTCTTTCAATATATATTTTTGTCTTTACCTACTGCTATTACATTATTGCCATCACGACATTTTTTTTTTTCTAGAAACAAAAAAGAAAGATAAAAGTCAACAGGAAAGTTTTTTTTTTCCATCTACCTATCTTCTTTTCATTTTATTATTGTCAAAATCACATAATTTTCAATCTAACTTCTTCATAAATTTGTGTAAAGTATAATAGTGTTAAATCTCTAGCCCTTTTAATGAATTTTCTTATAATATACAGCAAAAAATATATATATATTTCACATTGATCAGAAATGAATTAAATGACAACTCTATAGGAATGTGGCCAGAATAATCAAGTATTTTAATTCAACACAATATTTCCATGAAAATCTTAGGGATTTCCTTAATGAGGCAAATGAAGGAAGTGCATATTTAATAAACAACCAGCAATGTCTATTGATTAATGCGGATTAAAAAAGAAGTTGAAATGGAAGTTTCTTGTCATTTACTTTTGTATGTCTGAGTATTGAAAGGGTATGTAAAAGTGATAACTTGAGAATTTTTAATAGATAAAGACAGATAGAAATCCTTAGACTGAAATACAAAATTACATAATATAATAAATAGAATAAATCCATATTAACAGACTATAGTGAAATTGTAAGTAATAAAGATAACCAAAGAAAGAGAACAAAATCACCGAAGGAGCAGAAACAATACCTACAAGTGAATAATATCTTGAGTGAGAGAAGACTCCTCTTTGACAGCATCGATGTGAAGGAAGGAATAAAATATTATCAGCGCTGAGGGAAAATATGAACTTTATCACTTATGAATAAAAGTAATATAAAATTTTCGTTAAGATAAAGACTTTTATAGTAGTGAATACATGCTTGAACACCTGATACTCATTTTACAAAATCAGTACAACAAATCATGATTCTTCCATTTTTTCTTTCCACTGAGTAGGTGTATTTCAAACTTGTCAGCATACTCTGATAACCTATTTCAGTGTCTAAACCCCATTTAGACAGACAAAAATCAGATTCTCTGTGGTTGTGTTCTAGGTATTATTATTAAGTCTTTCAAGTTGTTGTTGTAAAACAGAATCAAGTTGAGAACCAAAAGAATCAATGACTCAACAACCTTTGCTTTAACTAAGCTCTACTCTAGAACTGCTATAATTTTGGCTGCTGGATTTTTAATTTTCTGAAATAGCCCAATCCAATCAATATGAACAAAATGTTGATTGAATGGGGAATTCTCCATTTTTCATACTGAATGTAGACAAAAAAGAAGAAAAGATGTTCAAAATGTTAATTTAAATTACAACAGAGATAGCCATGAAAAAAAATAAAATCTGGTACCTTATGGCATGCTAGAGATACTGAATAAAGGATGAAATCAACACATTATTTTATAATTTATAACACTATTAAATGTTTACAATTTAATCATTTTGATATTGGTGTGTGTAGCTATCCAAACTGATATATTTTTAAGACACAAACACCACAGATAAAAATCAAAGAAATATTGCATTTAAGACAAAATAAAAATTGAGCTCACAAGAGAACAGAGTATTATAAGAAGAAAAATTATGAGGAAATCAAAAAAAAAAAAGAAGAGGAAGAAGAGGAGAAGAATAAGTATAGGTAAAAGTAAATATATATTTATACAATTTGGCACACAAAAATAATAAAATAATAAATTATATGGAAAGCAAAAGGCAAGTCATTTTGTATCTATATCTATAACTATATATCTGTTTATCTGAAAAGTCTAGACAGGAATGAGTTCAATTTGGCTAGCAGACAAGAAGAGAATGAAGAGAAAGAAGCATTTCATTTAAAGAGTATCAGAATAGAACATAAAGAAAATAAGGAGTAAATAATTAAATGATGACTCCAAGAAAAAAAAATGAATAGAAACATAAAGTGAATTCATAACACATAAAATAAAAACTTAGATACTGGGAAAATATGAAACTATACTACTACTACTAATAAACTGTCCAAAAAAATACATAACACCAAAAATATTCAGTTCGGTCAAAAATATAAAATATTGGATCATGAAGCTCACAATTATGACTAAAACATTATATCATGTCCTTATTAAATACATGGCTAGGTAAAAATATAATGAAAAAATATTTTTATATAAATGTTAATGTCAACTATAGATTTTTGATGAAAAACTATTAAAATAAATATAATTGTGCCTGCTAGTGGAGTCATGGTTAGGGTCAATCTACATACATGCCAAAGTCCTTAGATTAAATGTCAGTGGAAGCAAACAAGATGAATAGCTACATAATATGTTGTTTTTTCCTTCTCTCTTTTCCTGCCCACTTGCCTCTGCCTCACCTTCATTCCTGCCTGCACCTTTCCTTAAAGAAAAAGATAATTGTTATGTGTGTCAATTTTATTTTGCAAATGTAGCACTCTAGGAAAAATATATGATCAAAACAATAATGAATACTTAAAATTATAAAAGTAATTCAAAAGCATGTATCCTGATAATAGGCATAAAGCAATAAAATAACAATCCTGTGTGAACATGAGAAATATTTTTAATTTCTTTTCTAATATTTTCATAGTAAAAAGACAAAAGTAAACCATAAAATTAATAATTGAAAAGCACAGATAATAAGCTTGATTGAGTGAAAATTCCATGTTTTAAAAATTATAAAACATATATTCTTTTAACATAACATTTAGTAATGTGAATCATAAAATATGGAAAATAAGTTATTGTTATATATGTCTTCACCCACTTATTAATTGCTATACCAGATTCTCATACCTTGATTATCGTAAATAAAAATTCAATAAATATTGCGGTTAATTTTCTTCAGATATTCAGAAGTGGAAGAGATGAATCATAAGGTATTTCTATTTTTAATATTTTGAGGAATTTCCATACTATTTTCCTTAAAGACTGTATAGTTTACATAGCCACTAACAAAGTATATATGGTTCTCTTTACCATATTTCACCAGCACTTGTTATCTTTTGTGTTCTTGAGGACAGCCATTATAAAAGGTGGAAATCAATATATTTTGGCTTTGGTTTGCATTTTCTTAATAATAATAAGTGGTGATGAGCAATTTTTCATGTATCTGCTGGCCATATATTTTTTCTTGCAACATGTCTTTTCAGATGCTTTGCCATTTTTAAATCAAGATATCTATTTGTTATGATTCTGAGTTATATATATAAAATATATGACATTAAAATTTTGTTGGATGTATGATTGAAAGGGCAAGGGTATTGCAGGATGGATGAAATACATAATGGAGGTAAAAAATAATAGTGTATAAATTCTAGACATTTGGTGATAATCATAATGTAATATATTATGCTATACACATGAAACATATTATAAACCAATGCTGGTTCAATTACATGGTTTTTGAAAATTAAAAAAAGATACAGAAAATTCTGCATGATACAAGGGCTGACTTTTAGACATTTAAAAGAATCAAAAGAGTATATATTTAAAAATTTCAAATCGTGATTTTAATGAATTAAAGGAATTAATAATTGAAATTATGATTAAGTCATAAATATTAATGTAATAATACCTGCAGATTATAAGATATGAAAAGCAGTACACAGATGTCCATTCATAGGCTAAAACTACATTTTTAAAGGCAAAATAAAATCCATTTCCTAAGATTTCAAATTAAGACATCAGAAAAGGTACAACCAAGTGGTAAACAAGAATAATAATAAACAAAGACTTCAGCTACTTGAACTAGAAAAAACAGAAAGAAATCTTGCAGAGGAAATCAGAAATGAAGGGAAAAGACATAACAAGCCTATAAAAATCGCTAAAACCTAAAGCTGATTTTTGAAAGGATAAAAAAATAGGCAAACCACTTGTCAGACTCATAAAGAAGAGGAGAGAGAAAACGAAATCGGAAATGAAAGAGGAAAAATTACAACTGATAATATACAAAAAGAGAAGATCATAAGATGATACTATGAACACCTTTACGGCAACAAATTAGACAACCTAGGAAAAAAATGTGTCTTTCCCTAATATTCATATGTTAAAGTTTTAATATTCCCCACCACTATGATAGTATTTGGAAATGATAACTTTGAAAGTAATTAGGCTTTGATTAAGTCATTATGGTAAGCCCCTTGTGGTGGGATTAGTAACCATATAAGAAGAAAGAAAGCATTCTTTCCTTTTGTATGCAGAAAAGAAAGGTCATGTGAAAATATGCTTACATATTTAAAAGACAGCTTTCTGCAAACAGGAGTAGAAGCTTCACAAGGAATCAAACCAGATGAAAACTTACTTTGGACTTCTACTATAAAGAACAATAAGAAATAAATTTCTGTTGTTTAAATATGATATTTTGTTACGGCATAATGGGCAGATTAATGTGAATAGGTATTAATTCACATAAGAATAATATAAGCAAATAAATTCTAATGAAAGAAAACATCTGAAACAAAATATAAAATTATCACAAGAGTAATGAAAAAATTATTAATAGCTAAAAAAGAAAATACTTGGATTTTTATGGGATTATTGTAGCAAATTTTCAAGGAAAATAATTCGTTTCATATGCAAACTGGAAAAAATTGAGATAAATTTAAATTTGACAAGTGTAGTAATAAATAAATAATATAGGTAACAATGGCCTGAAAAATAAATGTCAAAACTACAAATCAAATATCTGAATTAGTAAATATATGTATATATATTAGCCATATATGTATATACATGAGAAATATAACACTAATTTCCATTAATAGAAGAAATAGATATAAAATAATCATTAAAGTAATTATACTCATCAACTTATTCAGGTACAAAGTAGTGTTTCAATAGATGTGCAGGAACAAATATTCACTAAAATTCATATTCTGGTGAAAATTTCAATATAGTAAATGAAACTTATGACTATTGAAATTATCTATGTAAAATATATAATGGTATTATCATTTATTATAAATGCAGAAAAAAGACAAAAAAGCAAGGTATCACTGCTATAAGTCAGAACATTATAATTTGTTTTCGACAGTAAATAATGACAAACATTAAACAGAAAGATATTTATAAATTAGAACAAAAACATGTCTTTTCAGATATAATGATTACATAGAAAATGGAGATATACAAAGGGGAGAAAAAAGAGTCCAGCATAATTAGATATAATATGCAACAAACAAAAGCAAACCTATGAAAAAGTCAGCAGTGTATTATCAGAAATCTTCATATTATTAGATACATTATGTTTATAATATAGAAGTACCTTATAAGGTATTTCAGAATAACAATATGTGATGGAACTTTATGAAAGTAACCATTTATTCTAATACATATTCAAATATTAAATAAAAATAATTTTAAATGTCAGAAAGTTCAAATGCATCCTGGAGAGAATGAGTGTATAAACCATGTCGATTTTTCCCAATTTAGTCTGTAAGATCTTTGCAATTGTAATAAATTCCTAGTAGGGTTATTTGTAGAACTGGAGAATATGGAAAAAATAAAATAAAGACTATTTTTGAAGAAGAAAGCTGTATTTTTGTAGGGAACAAAGAGAGGATCACTTTAGTCAGTATAAAATATATAGTAACTGCAAGCAAATAGTAGCTTAGAGGGATTTAAGACTAACTGAGAGCTGAGTAGATCCAAATCAAATGATAATCTATAACTGACTGAAGCAACACTGTGATTTTATGAGGAATTTATAAGCTTGTTTAGTCAATAAATAGCATTGATATCTTTGGATACACATATTAAATGGTTCCTATTTTAGGCAGTATCCCCAAAGAAATTCTAAATGAATTAATTAAATAAATACTAAAAGCAAATCTTTGAAACTTTTGGGTCCTAATATAGAGTTAACCAGCCAACTATTAAGGTTTAATATAAAGACATCTCCATATTATTAAGAAGAGTGAATTACAAGCTAAAATTATTGCCAAATTGGTAGGAAACCTGGAAATAAAATACTTTATGAATAATAATTCATTTTTGTTTAAAGTTTTGTTTCCAAAGTTACATAGTTTCTGTCAGTCTGATGATTACACCTTGGTTTAAAGGTTTAAATCTCTCACCATGTGCAAAAGATACGTATAATTTTTGCAGGCAATTAATCAACTGGAATTTTCATAAAAAAGTGTCAGAGGAATACAGTTTTATTAAGTAGTATATTGGACAATTGTTTACCTATTAAATGAATTGAACCAAGTTTAAAGATATCAGCCTGAATAATTTTGTAATAATTAATATTGATTTAAAATTGTTATAAGAAAATTTTACACAATGATACTATTGTACATTAAAACACACTTTAATGATTATATATGTATATATGTGATTTATTTGTATATACATATTACAAATGTGGTTAAGTATGCTTATTTACATAATATATAAAAGCATATAAAATAAAATGTATCAACATAAATATACATAAATATAATTATTTCTTTTAGATCAGATAAAAACTAAGGTAGATTTTATTTATAATCTTTATATTTTTTTAATATATAGATATACCTTCTCTGTATATTTCTCAATAGGAAATAGATATATCTTACCAAAATGATTTCTGAATGTAATATTTCCTTATAAATTATCTGCTTATCATTGTCATCAATTAAGAAAAAATTTAAAATCATTTACAAAAAATTTTGGTTCATTAGTTAATGACTAGGTTATGCTACCCAGTTGCTATAACACTAATCTAAGCAATGTTCTGGGGTATTTGGTAGTTGTGGTTAACAGTTATACCATTTGACTTTAAGAAAAGATCTTCCTCAATAATGTGGGCTGGTAACATCCCATCAACTGAAAGGACTTTAGGGAAAAACAAGTTTCCCTGAGGGAGAATACATTTTTTCTTAACATTTCAGTATTTTCAACTGACTGTAAAACTGTCCTAGAGAATTCAGACATGAGGTGTGTGCGTGTGTGCGTGCATGTGTGCGTTGGTTCTGTTCTACAGAGATCTCTGATTGACACTGTTATAACTTGTGATTTCATACCTGTTAGTTGCTAAGCATATTCATAGATACCACCTAACATTAACTATGTGTAATTTCAAGCATTTTAAATGAAGGGTTGTGCTTATGCCTATAAGCAAGTGTGTCTGTTCATTTCTGTTAGCAACTGTTTTGCTGGATTTTGTTTGTATTATTTCTACAGATTCTTCTCTAGAGAAAACTGCATTATTGATGGAAAATCCATCCCTCATTTCTTTTCAAACAAAATCATAATTTGTTCATATTTACATACCTTAGATATTTAAATACCCTATGCCCAGTTGAATTATCATTTCTTTTTGCAGTGATTCAGTAAAGATTTGAGCATATGACTAATCTCTGGGTGTAATACACAATGAGATGCACAAGAGGGCCTAGGGGTAAACTGGAAGACATGACCCCTTTTTCTTCCTCTGGGTATTGTCTAGATGAAATATTTGAAATTGTTGCAACCCTTGTTCAACAACAAAGAGACCTAACTTAAATTAAACAAACCTCGTGTTTTATTACACATTTCCATACTTGTAACTAACCTAGACTAGATTTTTTCTGTTACTTACAACAAGAATCACACCAACATATATATAATTTTATCTCTCTCTTTAGAAATTGTGACAAAATATGTATGTTTCCAACTACCAAGTCCCCTGAATTTCTACTGACAGGGCAATTTTAAGACTTGAACATTAAATACCAGAATATTGCAGTATATTCAAAAACCTAGAATCTTAGTAGATATTCTTCAAAAACCTACTGAACTGGGTGAATTCAACTAATGACACTTAATTGCAGATTTTTTTGTCTGGTTTCAGTCAATTGAACTCATTATTATTGTGAGTATAAATGGATCTGAATTCAAAAAAGCATGCATTCCAATTCTATTCTCATAATGCTATCAGAGTATAGACCAATCTTTGTTAAATACTGAAAACAGTTCTCAACTGTATCTGATTAATTGTGAAGACTGATAGAAATCCTTATTTGTAGAACAGAATATTGCTTATCTCACTATACACTTTTGATTCTTTGTTTAAATTAAGAGAATTTATTGAAGAATTACCTAAGAGATGGTGCCACTAAATAACCATTTATTTTACATACTGCCTAAAATAGAACTATTAACTGTTTTGTGGTTTTATGAAAACAGAATATAATTCTGCCTTGTACTCTCCTTCTATGAATATAAGCTAAGCTAAACCTAAAATGACAAAAAATAGCAACAGTAGTGACCAATGTTTTAATCTTAGTGTTTTTTAAAAAGTCTATTGCCTAACTAGGTTATCTCTATGAATTGTGCTGTCCTAATTCATCAAATTATTAAAAACTTTTAATCAACTTTTTCAAGAATATGAAATGAAACTTCTATGTTTCTATTCCATCCTGATTTGGTATAATATTCTGTACCTCATAAATAATTTTGTTTTAGTGTGACACTTAGCTAATAAAGAAGTTGACAAGTCGATATTCTAGTCACTGCGTAAATAAATCATTGGAAGTTGGAGTTCATGGTCAGGGTAGTCTTCACTATGGGACTGCATCATAGGAGATCAGGTTCTTTCACTGGGGAACAACCAATGTCATTTATTTGCACATTGTTGATTAGGGAATTTTACCCCCAGGGAAGAATCCTTCTTATATTAAACCATTCCCTATATCTTGGCTTTCAGCAATACTAGGGATATTAAAGTTTTTATGATGTCTGAGGTTTACTGACATTAATTGTCTTGCTTGGTATTAGAATTCATCTATCTTACCATGGTCAGACTTAGATGGTCTTCCGCTTGAAATGTAGGTTACCATATGTCCTTCAATTGTCCACCTATAGTCAACTGTTGTCTAATATTCTGTTCTCATGTCTGTCATTTCTTTATTGGACAATTGTTTCACTTTTATTTCACAGGGTGTCAGGAAGGAGTAAAAAGTAAATACAACTTGCCAGTCTTCTATATTATCAATACAGATACTCTGTAAAATGTCACTGTCATATTTGCCAAGTGCCCATCTATTTACATTGTGTGTTGCATTGTATTCTATTTACGTTGTGTTTTAGAATGTTTATAGAAAAGAGAGGTAAGTGAAAAAGGTGTTTTTAAAATTAATTGTATTTAGCATTTATTAAGGCTAATTTAACTACATAATATATATTTACCAATTTAATTTGGGAAGAAAATTTCTCTTGAAGTTTTAAAATAGTAAATGATATGTATATATGTATATATGCATATATACTCTATATTATTTAAACAATATAACTTGATATTAGTATTGAATAAACACATGCAGAGACATAAGTACATTTTGTCATTCTCTAATAAATCAAAACTTAATAACGTCCCTTTACTACACACAGGCAACATGTTTTAAACATGATCTACTCTGAAAAATGGTAAAATGCACCTGTCATATTTACAAATTTTTCTTCACAAATTTGCTGGTTTGTGCTACTGTAAAAACATCATCATGTCTGAAACTGGAATGTCTGGATTTAATGAAAATAAACAGGTTTATAAGAGTATAATACACAGATAATTTGCTCAGAAAATACATTATTTGACATAAAGTACCAAGACTTTATATATCTTAGCTTCTTCTCAGGTTAAACCAAAAGAATCTGTAAGAAGAACAATGTTTCTTTATTTCAAAACCAAAATTCTGAGTAATTACTTATGTCTGATTTGCAGCCTAATTATGTCATAATAATTGCTGGGCATTTTCAGAGCTCTTTATCATGGGAGTTTTAGTATTATCCTAAGCACATAATAGACTTTAGTAATCCTGTATGCTAATGTGGAATTTCTGGAAGCATAACAAATGAAAGCTTGTGACTCAACATTTTACAGGTTTTCCATAACAAATGTACTGGGAATAATTTTTCAGTTACTATCATTTAGTTACTAATAATCAGGATTACTAATGGTATCAAACATTTTTCATGGATATATTTTACTTGGATTTTCAAATAAAGACTCTTTTTTATCTTACCATTCATAGTTTGGTATAGGAAAGAATAACCATAAAACTTTTGGTTGTGATGATATAGTAATAATAGTAGTAGTAATAATAATATCAGATATATTGACCATGTTTAGACATTTTGGGATTTTGTAAGGCTTTTAAAATTATTTATGTATATACTTCATTAAAATTGATATACATCTCAAAATTGAATATGGCTTATATATGGATATTCATTATATTATTGTTGTACATATACATTTATATATTATATGCTATATATATTTGTTTTGATTTTTTTTCACATCGTTATATGCTTTTTAGGATATTGAATTCACACTTCAATCTGTGTGCATTTCACGAAACACCCATCATCAGAGTTCTAGTTTCCTTTACCATGTCTTATATTTTTTCCAGGCCAAAGGAAAAACATAATTTTTCACATTAAATTACTATTTCAAAAGAAACTCAGAAGAATGCAACATACTGGATATTTTTAAAACAATTAAACTTTAAAATGAGTATAGTGGACTATATAAAAATTTATCATGTAAGCTTGAGTCACAATTTGTTTAAAAAAGTTAAAAATTGAAGTTATCTAGAAAAATAAGGTAATTAAAATAAACTCGGCATAGTGAAAGTAAAATTGAAAGAAAATTTGTATAGCATCATCTTTATAAACAAAGCAATATAAATAATAAAATTAAACAGGGTACAGGGGATTTGGGCAAAAAAGATAAATTTGAACCTTGGCTCTGACACTTATATAATCTTAGGTAGATTTCTTAGCTTTGGTTTTCTCATCTATAAAATAGGGATATTAAAATCTGTATCATAGACTTATCTTAAATAGGATAATTTATGCCAAGTTCTTGAATTGGCCCTGAAGAGCAATCACCAGCAAAGAAACTGAAGAGATAATCAAAAGTCTCATTAAAAATAAGAGTCCAGCCCCGGATGACTTTTCCAATGATTTTCACCAAAACATCAGAGAAGACTTAATAACTATTTTACTCAAACTCTTCCAGACTACTGGAGAACAGGGAATACTCCCAACCACTCTCCATGAGGCCAACATTACACTGATACCAAAAGCTGATACGGACATCACCAAGAAATAAAACTACAGACCAATCTCTCCAATGAACATACATAAATAGGTCTGATAGATATGTATTTTAAGTGGTTTCTTTAAACTTATGTAGCATCATTTAATCATTTTTGTAAAACTGGTTTTGTGGTGATAATTTCCTTCACTTTTTGCTTATTGAAAAAACTTTCTATCATTCCTTCAGTTTTGAATGATAATCTCACAGGGAATTGTATCCTAGTTTGAAATTTCTTTTCTTGTATCCTGTTGAATGCTATTCATTCTCCTGGTCTGTAGAGTTTCAGTTGAGAAATCTACTGGCAACCTTATGGAGATTCCTCTATCTGACACATTTTTCTATGAATGCTTTAAAAATGTTTTGCTTTATCTTGTATTTTTGACATTTTGATGACAGCTTGTCTAAGTGTAGGTCTGTTTGGGTTTCTTTTATTAGGTACTCTTTGAGCTTTCTAGGTTTGGAGGCTTGCTTCATTTTTCAGGTTAGGGAAGTTCTCAGTTATTTCTTCAAATACAGTTTCTGCTCCCCTTTTCTCTCTCTTCTGCTTCTGGGGTCCCCTATAATGTGATTGCTGTTTCTTCTGATGTTATCCCATAGATTTTGAATGCTGTCATTTCTTCATATTCTTTTCTCTTTACTGGTTGACTTGAGTGCATTCCTCTACCATATCTTCTAGCTCACTGATTCTATAGGAGGTTTCATCCATCCTATTCTTGAGTCCTTCACTTGAATTATTTAGGTCAGCTATTGTGTTCTTTATTTTAGTGACATCTGTTTTGAGTGCTTCATTTCTTCTCTCTTTTTTATGGTCCTCTTTTTCTTCCTCTACTGTTTTCTTGTTTTCCATGAACATGTTTATCACACTGTTGCCCTAAATTCATCCTCAGTTTATAGACATCTCTTGTATTCACAGTTTACCCTGGGTTTTTGATTGGATCCATAATTTCACTTATATTTCTGTGTCTCTCTGCTCTGTGTGTCATTGTTTATGTTTCTGTGGATTAGATTTTCCTACAGTGATGGCCTTGTTAAGGGTAATGACTTCCACCAAGTAAACCTGGATCTTAATGTTGTATTTTTGACATTTTTTTATGACATTTTGGGCACAAGGATTTTTTGAGTTTTATGACATCACTGCATGGTGGATTTGTTGACTTTCTTGTGTGTGTAACTTTTGTTTTGTCATATGTAGTTTTTTATGGTGAAATGGGTGCTGTCTTTTCCCATTTTCTGATTTTTTTTTCTTTTTTAATAATAAATGGGTGTTGAATCTTGACAAATGCTTTCTAAGCATCTAGGATTTTTGCTTTTCCCTTTGTTGTGTAATTAATTAATTAGTGTATTTTGAACCATCTTGCTTCCCTAAAATAAATCCACTTGGTCATAGTGTATGATTTTTTAATGTGCTGTTGAATTTGACAGCAGAATTTTATTGAATGTTTTTGCATCTATTTTCATCTGTGATATTAGTCTGTAGTTTTCTTTGTTGGTGCTGTCTTTGTCTGATTTTGGAATTGGGTTATGTTAACCTCATAGAATGTATTTGAGAATTTTCCTTCCTCCTATATCTTGCTGAAGAATTTAAAGAGTATGAGATTTAGCTCTTTTTGATTGTTTGATAGAATTTGCTAGTGAAAGCCATTCAGTCATGGACTCTTAGTTGATGGATACTTTTGGTTACTATTTCAATTTCTGCACTTATAATTAGTCTGTTCAACTTATCTCTGTCTTCCTGGTTCCATTCTGGAGGGTTATTGAATTCTAGGAATCTGTCCATTTTTTTCAAGATTGGCAAATATGTTGCCATATATGTGCTCATAATAACCTCTTAAGATTCTTTGTTATTCTATGGTGTCTGCTGCAATCTCCTCCTTTATTTCTGATTTGTATTATTCTGATTTTCTTTTTTTCTTCATGAATCAAGATGAGGTTGTAGCAACTTTGTTGATTTTTTTTTGCAAAATGGGCTCTTGGTTTTACTGATACTTTGGATAATCTTTTTATTTTCAATTTTACTTTTGTTATTTCTTTTCTTTTACTAATTTTGCTTATGATTGCTCTTTCTGTTCCAGTTCCTTCAGGTATGTGGTTGAATATTTAATTTGGGTTATTGTTTGGATTTGGATGTGTGCTTTTATTACTCTAAATTTTCCTCTTAGAACTGCTTTTGCCATATCTTTCATGTTCTGGTGGCTTGTCTCTTGATTTTTGTTTGTTTCTAGATAATTCTTGATTACATCTTTAATTTCGTTAGTGATCCAAGATTTTTTCAGAAGCCTGTTGTATAATGTATATATGTATATTTTTGTGGTTCTTTCAGGTTACTTTTTTCCTAATTTATTTCTTATTTTACCCTTGTTTACAAAAAATGATTCTCTATAATTTCAATCTTACTAAATTTACTGTGTCTTAATTTGTATCCCAAGGCATGTTCTATTACTGAGAATGTTCCATGTGCACTGTAGGAGGATGCATAATATTTTTTGGGTGAATAGAAAGCTCTGTGTATGTTTGTTAGGTTCAAATGATCCCCATATGCTTCTTTTATGTTCTTTATTTCTTTATTGACTTTCTACCTGGATGAAATATATATTAATATAAGTATTGAAATTTCCTACTTTAGCTGTGTTACTTACAATGCTTCCCTATAGCTCTGTCAGTGTTTGTATTACATATTTAGGTGGTTCATCATTTGGTGCATATATATTAATGAAAGCAATTTATTCTTAATGGATGACTCCCTTGACTATAATGTAGTGTCCAATCTTGCCTTGTGTTATCCTTTTTGGTGAAAGTTTATCTTGTCTGAAATTAGTTTTGTTGGTCTTGATTTCTTTTGACCTCCACTAGTTTGATATATTTTTCTATAGTTCTTCACTTTTAACCTAAATTTGTCTTTAAATCTGGTGTGAACTTCTTGAAGTCATAATATCAATGGGTCTTCTAAAATTGATCTATCCAGCCATTCTCTGCCTTTTGATGAATTAAGTCCATTCACATTTAGGACTACTGGACTGTGGTCCTGTCATTTGAGCCTCTTTCTCTGTTTTTTACTCTTTTATTTTTGCTTGCTTTTACTTTCAGATAGTTTTTGGTGATGATTCTCTCTGTTTACTTTTCTTCTTCCTAGCTATGCATCTTTTCAATATTGGGTTTTGTGGCTACCATGTGAATTATCTCTAACTTCAGCACTCTATGATAAACTTTGATGAGTTGATGCCATATCAGGCTTACATTCCAGTACAGAGTCCCTGCTATTCTTTTCTCTTCTTGTGCTTTTTGCTCTCTCCTGTTGGTCTTGTTTTTGTTTCTGATTCTATTTTGCTGTTTATTAACATTCTGATAGTTCATTGGAGCTCTATTTTAAGTGAGCTTTAGTTGTAGACCTACTTTCAACATTTCTTAAAGTGAAGTTTTGTAATAGAAAAGTCCACTAACGTTACTTTATTATTGAAGACATTTATTGCACCAACATATTTGAACAATAATTTTTCAGAGTAGACTATTCTTGGCTGGTAGTTTTTATATTTTACTATTTTGAGTTTTTTTTTTTTTCCATTTTCTGTTGGCCAGAAGCATTTCTTTTAAGAAGTTGAATGATAACCTGATGGATGTAACTTTGTAGGTTATGTTTTTTATCTCTAGTAGTCATTAGCAGTTTATCATTATATGTTGCCAGTTTTACTATAAAATGTCTACAAGAAGGGTATTTTTTTATTAAAAAGTTTAATATTCTAGCTTGTTGGATTTCCCATTTTATTGACAGTTTTTGGGAAATTTTCTGCTATTGCTTCTTTCAATAAATTTTCTGTCTCCTCACCTTCTGGGTTACTCATTCTAATGTTTGTTCTTTATTGCTCCCTGATATTTCACAAAAGCATTTATTTTATTTCCCCTCAATTTTGTTTCTCTCTCTTCTTTCATGAGAGTAATCTCTGTGCTCTTTAATGTCTAAGATTCCTTTCTCTGTAAGTTTGAATCTGTAAAGATTTCTGTTTTGTTTTTAACTCTTAGACAGTATTTTTATATCTAATATTTATGTCATGACTGTCTCTAAGACTCAATATTCTTGGTGAAGTAATACTTACAATATATCACTTTATTTTTGAGGTCTTCCATTTGCCTTTGGGTAACTGATTTTTCCTCCTGCTTACCATCCAGCTTTATTAAAACTGTTAATTTGAATTCTTGTATCTGCTAGGTTGCCACAATCATTGTCAGCTAGGTTGCCACAATCAGTGTCAATAGAAATCCTCACTGTAGAACTCTGGTGTTTACTCCATTTGAGACATTCCTGGTTTTTTTTGTTGTTTGTTTGTTTGAGTATTAGATTATAGTATGACTTACTTCTTTGTCTTGCATTTAGCACTGTGGCTTTTATTTTTCTCTTTCTCTTTTGTTTATTTCCTAAGCAGTAACTATTGCAAATGTTTCCTTTCTGCTTAATGCTAAAACCACAGGTTATCCTGCCTGCCTTGATCAGGATTGGGCCACAGGATGTTCTCAGGCCTTCTATCACCGGGGAGAGGAATTCTCCCTCACCTACTTTGTGTTTTTCCCAGGTCAGTTGCTTGTAGGTAGGGCAGGGCTGAGAGCTGCACTCTTTCCTCCTCATTGGAGGTGGGGATTGTTATTTTTCTAGGGTCTGTAGCTTAGTGATTTTTATGAAGAATAGGTTCGTGCTTTAATTCAAATATCTCTGATAACCAGAGAGAAAGTGGAAAAGAGTCATCTAAAACTCATACTTTCCATTTTAACATGATTATACCCTTCAACCTATAATACAACAATAAAGAAATCAGCAGGCTATTCATCCCCTATAATAATTCCCAAGAGAGAAATATGCTTATTAGTTTTTACCTGAGATTCACAAAAGAGAACTATAAGCAGAAATTCTGATAAACTTATATACAAAGAAAATTTTGAGAATTGTGGATAATTATTATGCCCCTCTCTTTCATAGCATCTGTTTTCTTGTCCTCTGCCTACATGATGAAGGGATACAGGTCTACATTTCTTGGCCTTAGCTTGTAGAACATGGAATGAAATTTCAGAATTTTTGACAATTTTCCATGGATTTAACATTTCTTCATATTTTCTGATCAGAAGCATGATCATGCTGTAAATATATACATATTTACACACATAGCATGACTTTGTAAATAACGAATGGCTTTGAAAAACAGAGATATTGTCACCATTGGAGAAAAAGTTCAGTTTGATTATACTCTTGGAAGGTAAACATAATTTCACTCTCTGTATACTGTGCTAGTCTGTGGAGAATATGACAGAAATATTTGCTATCTTTACAGTTCATTACAGAATTGAGATTTGAGGAAACACTGCAGGAAAATCCCAATATTCTGACTTCAACTATCAACTGTGAATAATAACCATTATTTGTCTCTGATCAGGCGTCTTGAATATTTTGCTGTTTATTAAATTATAGATTAAATTTTAACATTAGTCAGGTAAAAATTTAGAATTTACATAGTCCTTGGAATAAGCACTCTCCTTTTTAACTTGCTACTAATTTCCCACTCACATTTTCCAAATTTCTCACATTTTCTTATTACTACCTTGCCTTCACTTACTAATTTGTTCTTTCAAAGATTTTGAAAAGGCCACATTTCATTTATTTTAAAAAAATTTGTGATGTCTGTACATTATTTAACACTAAAATTTTTCAAATATATCTTTAGTCAATGAAGTTAAAGATATATCCATAAATATTGCTTCACAAAATGTTACTTGATTGGACTATTCAATTATGTGAAAAGAGATAATTCATATTTTACATCTTTTTTTAAACCATAAAAGCATTTGGTGCCCAAAGTCATTACTACCTATAGATAAAATTTACATTCTTACTAGTATTGGTTGAGTATAAAGAACTACAGATCAGACCCATTTCAATATTTTTTTGTGTCAGACCTATAAATATAGTCAAATTCTAGCCTGCCTTATCACAAAAATTTCAAATTTATATATTCTAGAGATATATTCATATCAGTGTAAAATGACCTTTATATTGTTAATAGAATTAAAGGGATTTAAAAATCTACTATGAATGAAAGTGACACTAATTTCATTGCTAATTCTGACATGTGCTTTAGTGCATATTCATTTTTATTGTTTTCTTTAAATTACTGCAGATTATGGAAAAGTCTCACCAGTCAATGCTTTCTTCTTTTGGGAAATAGTAAATGAAAGTATGTATATATACATATATATTCCAAACCCAATACAGATACACATACATACATCTGCATGTATTTATGAATATATAGAGATAATCTTTCTGTTTGATATTTTGACATACTCATATTTTGTTTCTATGAAGATGTAATATATATGAGTTTGTGTATACACTTTTGCACATATGTACACATATTACTTGGACCCATTCCTAGAAATTCTGCAATGACAGCATAGACTCGGTGCCAGAAACTATTATTTTATATTTTAGTTTGGTAGTTTAATGTGATATTAAATGAATTTCAAATAAAATTGAACAATAAAGCAGCTTACAAATGGTACAGAATCTTCATATACAAAAGGTTGCTAGTTCACTGAAAGTTGTTTTTTCCATAGGCATTCAATATTCTCATGTATCTATTAGCGCATACTAGCTACATGATGACGAGTACTAGTTAAATAAAATGGGGAACGGTTTTCAAATAAATCTTCTATTAAACTTAAATTTCCAGATACTTGTATTACAGTGATATAACTACAATTTACTCAATTCAATTATCATTGCAAATTGGCAAAAGTTGCTTGCCTGTTTTCTAATTATCCAACATATTCTTTCATCTTCAAACAGCTGGCGGGTTAGTTGACTAATCAATGTCAAAAATTCTTCAATTATCCCCAATCATACATACAGAATTGCTAGATTACAAATAGGAAACACATTTTTCTAAGTCCGATTCCATTTTTCAAATAGATAAAATAAGTGGTAAATTGACTACATTTCTGAAATTAAATAAAATTCTCTAAATGGGCTTGTATTCTTCTAAGTGCTAAAGTATGTAGGTTATGGTGAAACTTTCATATATAGCTTAAATGTGTATGGTTTATTTCCTAGACAATGTACCAAAAGTCAAGATTATACTTTTGCTAATAAAAACAATGAGACAATAAATATTGCAGGTACTTTGTGGACTCCATGCCTTATAGACATGTTTCACATAATTCTCCTTGTAGAAAAATATCTTAAAATAATTATTGTGTAGTTATTCTTTTTTTTTTTTCTTTTCTAGTCTTTAAATAAGTCATTGATCTTTTTTGGCAATCCATTGAATTATCTGATCACCTACTTTCCTAATAAAATTTATCTAAACTAATTTGTTTTTTCCACTGCAGTTTAGAGAAATTTCATCTATGTATTACGATAATATATTTTAATTGTGTCTGTGTTTGTGTGTGTGTGTGTGTGTGTGTGTGTGTGTGTGTATGTTTAAAGAACCTCAAAAGCATGGTTCTGTAGGAAAACTATTTTGAAATCTTATATTGAAAGCAGGTTTCTGGTATATTCATTCAGTTTAATAGAGGACTTATACTTTCTTGTCCTGATTGAAATGCTGTAAAGTGGGAGATTTCATGAAAGTTATACTTTGCACCTTCCATCTAGGGAAGGGTTCTCCAATACCTCTTGCTATACATTTGAACTTGGCATTGAATAATTTTGAGTAATGCAGTTTCCTTCATAGTCTTAGAATTCAGTTTTAATCACTATTATTAGGTTTGTTTTATCTAAGAAATTAACTTATTTAAAATTATGAATATAACTTAAAGAACTTCAAAATATGAAAAATTAAATTCTGAACATTTTATAAAAGCGTATTTTAGTTTTGGTGAATACATGTTACATAATATATTAAATATACTTTCCAATATGCTGATTCATTTTCCAGATTTAAAGGTGAACACTCAATGATTTTCACCATGCTCAATATAAATGTTGACCTTATCAAATGCAGAGATCCCTATGTGCTGTTAAATTAGTCTCATATGTATCACCCCTGTTGAGGTTTTGCTCCTGGCATCTGATTAACAGGCATAGACCAATGTCTGCTTTTATCTGCTTATTTTGATTTTTTCTTTGATTCTATTCACTGGCACTCCACTCATGATTCCCTGCTGCTTACAGGCTTTCTAGCATTTATTGTCTTAGTTTTCCTCTCAGTATGGCATCATAGTCCAACTGCATGATATGCTTCTCTTTACAAAGATAAACTGCATCTTCATCATCACTCAACCATCCTGAACATGGTTTCTATAATGTTTTGGTATAATAAGAAGAAAAGCAGTCACCAATGACCCTAGGATTTTTCAAGTTGGTGTAGAATGATAATAAAACACACCATATGCTTTTGAGTCAAAGTTCTTTCCTGAAATTCATGCAAGGCATTAAAGTTTTGGTTCAAATGATTATGTTATTTAGCATAACAGTCTTCAGAGAAATTATTGGAATATAGTACTTATTATTAAATTGTTCACGTTCACATGGACACTTTATACTGGAATATTTATTAAAACAATTGACTTTGGCTTTCTAAGGATCAGACTAAAGAAGTACTTCCCATCAATAAAAAGAAAAAGGATCAACATGCTAACAATAAAGATAAATCATTAGGTAAAAATTAGATCATAGTATGCCAATTTATCAATACTATTTTTATTAAAAAGAGAATAGACAATTGAGAGTTACTGCTAAATGAAAAGTAGATTGTTTCCTTCTATATATACCAAAACATGTATCAAATATTTTCTGTGTAATGTAATTCTGTGCTATTGTCATTTCTCTGTTTCTGTTTTTGTTTTTTTGATTGCTGGGATTTGATTAACTGTATTCTATGATGTATCAATATTCTATTTCAGAAGTTTCAACAATTAAAATAATTTACCAAAATATAAAATTATTACTTAATACTTACATTGTTTTAATGCATTATATGAAAATGGATTTGTTTCTAAAATATAAGAACAAAAAAATAAGAAATGTGTATTTAAACTCTTTAAGATAGCAACAATATTTTGGTAATATTTATTCATATTTTGATATTTATTTGGTAAGTATTTTGAAATACTTATTCATATTTTGTTTCCATTAAAATTAAATTTGAATTTTTGAGATGAAAAGTATTAAAAATAGTAATTTCACCATTTCATGGTGAATATAGAAATACATGTGAGCATTGGAGTATATTCTGCTATCTAAAGGCAATTTTATGTATTTTCTGGTGTAGATAATGTATTTATAACATATAATGAATAAAGTATCCATTTAATTTATGAATGATCCTTTTTCCTTTGACAATGTCCAGTTTTTCCTAAACTTTTAAAAATACACAGTGTAAAGATGGATAGGGAGCACTTACTCAAATGAAAAAAATGTGAAGTAATTTTGATTGTCACCCCCTCAATTGTCATGAAAAATATCATTTTATCATCATCATCTCTCAAATATCTCAAATCAATTTGTTGCAACATAATCTCTAGACTGGAACTGGAAATTGATTTTTGATGGTTATCTAGAGCTACTAACTTTCCTTAAATTAGCTTAACCAGTTTAATGCCTATCTTCCAAGTTTCTGCTTCTGAACTACTCAATGTAGACTGAAAATCAAAATCTGGTAGAATGAGAATTCAAATGAAGTGAAGAAATACATGAATCACTTAAGTGGGAAATTTGGTATAACCGTCTTCAATACAAAGCAGGAGGAGAGGAATTATGCCAGGCATGTCGCAGAAGTGTGGCTCATGGGGTCTCATAGAAGTAACCTTCTGTAGCAGTTTTTCTTTAATGTCTGTTTTGTACCTTCTTCATGTTATCATTATAGGAAAATCTTGGGAGAAGACTAATAATAGCTTGGTATTATGAACCCTTAGACTGAAATTTTGACAGAGCAGGAAAATGGAAAATAGAAATTGGAAAACTTTTTCAGTAAAATCCATAATGATTAATGAGAGACTAAGCAGTAGTATTTCTGTATGGATATGATAAATAGGTGATTTGCTGATATCTTTCTGTATTTCAAGGAAAAAGATAAAATATAATTATACTGAGAATGCGTAGAACAGAGAAGTTGGTGAAGGGCAAAGAAAATGACATAATTTTGCAAATTCTTACCCTAAACAACTTTTTATAAAATTAGAAGTTTTTGTGCATGCTAGTATCTATATGCATATAGTTTATGTCATACATTCACATTCTCCATATTTTATCTTCAGAGAATCTTCCTGAGATAAGGTTTGACAAAAAACTGCCAATATTTTTATTAACAAAAAAAACACAAGCCTAGATTATTTTCCCTGCTCTTAGTCCCAATCATAAAGCATCTTACATTTCCCAACTAAAGGTTAAAAGAACTTGGAATCATATACATTTAATAAGGATAACACAGCAAAAACCTTGTGAACTCACTGTTATTCACATTTATTTGACAAAAAGACTGAGATACGACATCTACAGAGTAAATATTACAGAATGAAATATCATTTAGCTCAGTCAGCTAAATTAAATAATACAATTTTCATCTTTGAGTTTATGGAAAACAGCTGTAGCATATATTGAGGAAGAAAATGGTGTTGATATCAATATTAACTTTAATATTATTAAAAGTGATTTAAGTTTTCAAAATCAAAATATTTATATTTAAAATTAGTGGCAAACTTCTAGCTTCAAAGCTGGTTTTTTTCACTCATTTATTACATTCATTCTTTTTCATTTAGGCTTAATATTGGGGAATAAATGATATGGATGTGAAAATAAAATTGTCTTAGACTGTTAAGTTGCAGCAGATATGATGTGAACCTAGAAGAAATTTCATATACTACTAAGAATATATACTATCTCTTTTCTTTCTATAATGCCACAAATGATTTTAAAAAAAATGAGTCATAGTACCCAAGAAGAACCAGATATTGAACTTTATAAAAGTACAAGCAGACCTCACTGACAGGCAGTTCATCATGTTTCTGCATTAAGGTATTAATTTCAATTTCAATCTTCCTGTAAAACAAAAAGGAAGAACTTTTGATTATGGAGTAATGGCCTTGCTGAAGTGACATAAATTATGGTTGAAGACATTAAAGTTAAACACTAAGGGCTGCTTCTCACTCCTTTTCAGAGGTACTTCTTTCCAGTAAAGTATGGATTTCTTCTAAAATTAGTCATTTTTTAATCAAACTAGGATTTTTACTTTCCATATAAGATTGACGCAATATTCTGAAATTTTCAGAGGCAATTAATTGGTGTGTTATTTGCCTGACTCTGGAATATCATTGAAGGCCCTCTTGCAATAATATCTCTATTATCTATGAATTTGAAAGCTACTAAATGTTTGTTTTGACAACAAAGAGCGAAGGTAAGCTCTAACCACAATTTTTAATTTGGCAAATGAAATTTTGCTGTTTCCTCTCATTTGTGTTTTTCTTCTCTCTAGTATTATTACCTAGATGCTGTCTTGGCATCAATACACAGTTTACTGAATATAGAAAAATAACTAAAATCTATTTTCGCTGAAAGAGTAGCTATTCAGATTGGCTATGTGATTTTTTTCAAGGAGCTTTGGTAAAGGCAGTAGAAACCCCAAATAGACAATTGGATAATGTGATAACATGGTAAAGTCAGTAGAGGTAAAGTGCTTTGATATAGAGGACATCTAAGTTTGTCTTAGGGGTGATGAAAGCCTTCCTAAAATAAGTAACATGGAAGTTGAGGATTGAAAGGTAACTTAGGGACTAGGTATTACCTTGAATTAAGAACAGCAGAATTGGAGGATGCAACATTAACAATGATTCAAATGTAATGAATTATATAGATGCTTTAGATATTAAAATAATTTTATACTTAAAGGAATCATTTATATAGCTTTAAAGTTATACAAATAATATGTGTTAAAATATAGACAAAAAATGTAAATGAAAAAATATGTCTCCATTAGAATATGTTATTCCTAATTCCCAACTTAGAAAACATAAACTGCTTATTTCATAACGTTCAGTCATTTTTGAAGCTTCCTCAGGAAAAAAAATGTATACATGTATGATACAAAGATTTTAGCATAATTGTATATAAACATTCTGTGAAGATTTTATATAGCTACATGTATAGAGAGACAGCTAACTATATCTCTTTATATAAATATAACTATCTTTTAATTAATATAATGTTTATATCAGAGCCATTTATGGTTAAAAATAGGTTTTAACAGCCATAAAGATGTAATTAATGCCAGACCAAACATAAATGACAGGACATATCCTAAGAACTTAAGTTTATTGTTGATTTTAATTGCCAGTGTTTTTTAACTGTTTATTCTAATTTAGTTCAAAAGTTTGAGAGTATCTGTTTTCATGCTTTTTCAAAAAAATGATAAATAAGGTAAACTATAAAATTACATATTTATAGATTTTGAATGGTTGAATATTGGCCATTTTATACAATTCAATGCAATATAACATTTACCTTTGTCAAAATTCTAAATGAATTAATATTTGAATTTTTATAGTAAAAATAAATAAAACTCTTTCCAAGATATTTTTCTATGTCTTTTAAATATATTCTACCATTTATTTCCCTTTCTTTTATTCTTGGAGTGTTTTATGATACATAGATGATTTCTGGAAATAATTGTTCAATAACTCTTGAATTTCTATGAGCTTTCTTTTATTTTACATTGTTCAGAGTTAATTTTTGTCAGAGGAATTCTAAAGGAAAGTCAACTTTGTAACAATCAATTCCTTCCACTTCCAGTTGGTAGCGTATCATGATTTTCTCTTCCCTTTTAAGTGACAGCTCCTCCCTGAGTTAACAAAAAAAATCTATCTATTTGATGACTGATTTGTTCTTTTTAGCTTTTGGCTGATTAGGTTTTAAAAATGTGGTGATTCTACCAAGATGTGCCTAGGACCTTTTTTATGTAGATGAGGATCCTGGATGAGATAACAGTTCCTATAACTAAGATTCTTTTTGACCTCTAATGTGAGGAAGTTTCACACTGATTCTTTCAATGTCAGATTTGTTTGTTTCTGAGAATATGTGTTTTTACCATACTATGGTGTCTTATCAATTTTGGCTTCTAAGCCTCTGATTGCCTGGATTGTTCTAATTTTGTTTGTCTTCTATTTTGTATATAAAATAGAATATGTAGGAAGGGACAGGCCTAACATAATAAACTTGTGTTTTATTGTCTGGGGGTTAAAGAGTTCAGGTTAACCCATGAAAAAATTTGCTTTATATCACCTTTTAAAAGTCATACAGAAAGTATCTTCTGTGTCACTTTCATATCCTTGAAATCTCTTTGTTTAGCTCAGCATTTTGTCTGATGACTTTTATTTTGAAACTAGAGTTTCTAAATAGGAAGCTATATACAAATCATTCCTACTAACTGTGCATTTCTCATAAGGCAATCTCACTCTGGTCCTAATCCTGCACTGAGTTAGAAGCCCATTTTCTCAGGTTTTGATACCACTGTGATCATTCATTTGCTTATTTCTCTAAATATCACAACCTAGTCAAGGAAAATATAAAATTAATATGGCCTCAAGAATTTGGTAAAGTTTTAGTATAAGATAAGATTATTTTGGGGGGTTCCCTAGAAAAGAAAAATAATAAAATAATAATAATATAATTAAATATATTAAATATATAATATATTTAAATATATTTTTTAAATGATAATTAAAATAAAAATAATTAAAATTGTCTGATTTTTAAAATGGATATGTTAAAACTTCTAAAGATAATTAAGATTCTAATGTTTCAAGATGTAAAGATTTTGAGCTCACCTCCTTCCAAAAGACACAACGAAATTATACTCCTTTAACAACAATGACTGAAAAAGAGCAGGACTGGAATAACCACAAAGAAAGAACACATCTCTTCATAAATAATAGGAGAAGTCAATATGTATCTGCATTCATTCTTGATACTAACTCTGGGACCCACGGAAATTGCCTGAGACTAAAGGCTTTCCCCATCTGTGGGGGCACCCTTCCCCACTTAGAAACTAAACCAGAAGAGCACACAAACTGATGTGGAAATAAAATTATTTTCTTGGGAAAACAGTAAGCCTCTGAGGAACAAATAACACAAGACAGAGAGGATCGGATTCCAATTGATAAAATACATACATAACTGACTGCAAAGCTTTCATTGTTGAATCATAAACTTTAGTGTGGGGAAAGACGAGGGATAGGTACTTTGTGAAGCAATATGTTGCAGGGTGCTCATCCCAATAAACTTTTTAATATAGTGTGGGCAGTGAAGACTGTCATATTATGGAAAGACCCCCCCAAATGAAGCAGCTTGCCCATGCTGCCATCAATATACTTTATGATGCCAGTTTATGATAACAGTTATAGTCATCAGAGCTGTTGGGGCAGTAATTATTTGCTTAAGGTGGAGATAGGTACCAGTGTCTGTGACTTCAGTAGTGATTTCTGTAGTGAATCCTCAGAATGATTTAAAGAACATGGCAATCAACCCCCTGACCCTCTCAAGGAGAATTATCTGAGAAGCACACTGAAACAGCAGTTTTACACTCATCTGAGGCTATTGCTAAATAGTTTTGAATATCTGCCTGCTGAGTGTTAGAATACCCATCTCCAGGCCCAGTATTTGTAGTATGGTAGTATCTGATAGGACTGATGCCCATATAGAGAACTGAGAGACTCATAGGGGACTGTGATTTGCTGTGACAAATTCCCAAATCTTGTCAGTAACCTCTGTTGGGAATTAGACCTGATTCTGGCTGGACCTGCACCTCTTGGGTCTCCATTCTCGTGCCTTTCTATTCATGCCTTTGACATTGGGGGAAACCTCTGAAATCCTTACCCAAATTCCACACCTGTAGACTTGAAACTTGGGCTTCACAGCAGGGCTGCTTCTAGTGCTCTAGCAATTCATATTCGTGCAGAGTTCACATAGCAATTGAAAGCCTGACATTCTGGGTCAGCACTCCAGGCCCATACTCTACAATCTGAGACCCTAAAAGATCATTATATTAAGGAAGTCTAACATGTATAAATACATAGTAAGTACCACACAGACTACAAAGACAGAAAAATATACCTGAAATAGGCAATTAAAAAATAAAACCCCTGGAGAAAATCTGAATGCAACAGAATTAAGTAAATGACCTGAATAATAGTTTAAAGCAAATTATTTAATAATCAGAAAAAATCAGAAAAAAATTAAAAAATAAGAAAAAATATGGAAAAGCATAAAAATTTCAATATCTCTGAAGAACATAGATGCAAAAAATCAAGAAACTATTAGGCAATAAAATTCAACAATACATCAAAAGGAGCAGCCATTATGACCAAATGCATTTTCTACCATGGATACAAGAATGGTTCAAAAGATCCACATCTGTTAACATAAAATCACTCATCAAAAAGGAAGTAAAGATGCATAGTGATAGATTCAGAGAAACCATTAGAGAAAATTCAATATCTATTTATGATAAAAAAAAATACAATAGGGGTAAAAGAAATATGTCTCAACATAACATAATAGAGGCCATGTATTATAAATGAACAAACAACATAGTACTTATTGTGAAAAACTTAAAATCTTTCCTTTAAGATCAGTTATAATACAATGTTGCCCACTCGCAGCACTGCTTTAACATTTTTTGGAGGTCCGACACTGAACATTAGGGCAAGATGTAGAAATAAAAGAAATCCAAACTGGAAAAGATGAAGTAAAATTATGACTATTTGCAGATAACATGATAATATACTTAGAAAAATTAAAACTCTACGAATAAAAATAATATATTAATAATGACTGTAATATAATATCAGGATACACAATTAATATAAAATCTATTGCAATAGTATGTGCAAATAGTCTAGAATTGAAGGAAAATAAGAAAATGATCCCATTAAACAAAAACTTAAATATCTAGAAATAAACTTTGGAGGTAGAAATCTATAGGATGAAAACTACAACATATTATTAAAAGAACTACAGCAAGATAAATAGTGAAAAATATTCCATGCTCATGGTTTAGAAGAATAACATCATTAAAATGTTACCTAAAGCAATATACAGATATGCATTCTTCATCAACATTCCATTGACATTTTCCAAGAAAATAGAACAAAAAACAATTAAAAATTTGTATGGAATGACAAAAGATACTCAATATTCAAAACAATAAAGGAAAAACCAACAAAAGTAGAGCTATCACCCACTATACTATAAAATGATAGTGATTAAAGAATAAAAATGACACTAGTGACATTAGAATAAAAATGATATAGATTAGTGGAATAGAACTGAATTACCAGAAACATGCTTACATATATATGATCAATCAATTCACAACAAAAAAGACAAGAACATAGGATGTTGGAAAAAAGTATTTTCTCAAATTGTGCTGTGGAATGTGAACAGCCACACACAAAAAAGAATTAATCTTTAACGCGCTAAATTATATCAAAATTGATCAGAGAGTTGAATGCAAAGCCAAAAAGCATAAAATACATAGAATAAAAATAGGCAACAGATTCCACAGCATTAGAGTTAAAGAACACTTTGCACAAAAGTTTCCAGTGACAAAGAAAATAAAACCAAAAATAAGGGGAACTACATCAAACTAAAACTCTTGGCACAGTGAAACAAATTATCACCAAAATGAAAATACATTCTACTGAAAAGGAGAAGATATTTGTAAATTAAGGCCAATATGCAAAATATCTAAAGAATTCATAAAACTTAATGACAGAAAAACAAATAACAATAAAATGGGCATAACTGAATTAGAATTTCTTAAAAGAAGACATAGACAATCAACTGGCACATGAAAACACGTATCTCCTATTTTGTTGCTTGCGAAGTATAAATCAAAACATCAATGTGCTATCACCTCATATCTCTGAAAATGGATATTATCCAAAAAACTGGAAACAACCATTGTTGACAAGGATGTGTATAAAAAGCAAGGCTTTGACAGTGTTGATGGGAGTGTAAATTGGTGCAATCATTATGGAGAATAGTATGGATATTAATCAAAATATTGAGAAAGGAAATTCCGTATGATCCTTAAGTCCCACTTCTGGGTATTTACTGGAAAACCACAGAAACATTAGTTTGCAGAGATATGTGTTTATTGAGTTTATTGCACCATTATTTGCAAAGTTTATTGCATCATTATTTACAAAAGCCAAGAAATGGAAACAGTGCTCATAAACAAATCAATGGATAAAGAAGATGTGGCATAAATAGAAAATGGGACATCAGAGTCCTAAAAAATACAAAAACCTGACATTTGTGACAACATAGATAAGACTAAAGGGAATAGTGATAAATGAAGACAGTCAAGAGTTAAAGGATGAATTCTGAATTAACTCATTCATATTTGAATGCAAATAAAATAGCATAAGAATAATCAAACAAAAATGATCCTTGTACATTTATAATAGAACACATCAATGTATTTCTAATATAAGGAGAGTTATATTTTGATAGACACAAATACGAGAAACAAGAAAGTGACTAGTGAAGACAAGAGATTAAAACTGCAATGATGCAGCTACAGTGTGGGAATATCAATAACTGCAGGAAACCACTAAAAGTTGGAAGAGGTAAGGAAAGATACTTATCAACAGCTCTCAGAGGAAATACAGCCATACCAACACCTTGATTCTGGAATTCTAGACTCCAGAACTTTTACAGAAAATTCTATTGTTTTAGGTCACAGAAATGGTGGTGATTTATTATAGAAATCCTAGGAAACGAATTATAATAAAATATATAAATTATGAATAGAATAATTATATATAAATATAATAGACCAAGTATAAATATAAATACAATAATAATAAAACAAATGTAAAAATAAGAGAAACTTGAGACCATTTATCTTGTGAATTCTCCTTTTATTTTTATTTTCAATCTACTCTTACTTTGCCTGAGTCATCAATTTCTCATTTATTTTTTCACATACAACTGAGGTCATGCCTAACTTCCATAGATCCTTTGCTGTTTCTCATTAACCTTACTTGGAAAACAAGGCAACCAGAATTAATATTATATTTGCCTGAAGTTGAAACTTCTCTGACTATTTTTCCTTTTTCTCTTCTTACCCTTCATCAGAAAATTTTAAAGGTAAATTGATCAGAAAAAAATAATCATTTTGTCATTATGTGAAACTCTAGGAATATCTAATTTAAATAAAGAGTTAAGATGTATAAGAAAAAGTTAATTGACTGATTCTTTGCTTTTATATGTGAACAAATACATTAAATAATAGTTTTTTGCTGTAGTTACAAGATAAAAAACAAAGTACTTTGTTCAAGATAAAAGAGAAGCTATACAAAGAAATTTCAAGATGTTTTAAAAGGTGATTCAATATATTTATAAATTATACTATTTTAAGATTACGTAATACATCTGATAAGATTAATTTGAAAGTTATTAGTCTTTATGGTAACTATATATCTTCTCTGTGATATTTTGTGAAATAAAATTAAACATATTTATTTTAACAATGCTTTATAAGATAGAGTATATAAGTATTTAACTTCTTTGTTAAATTTATTTCAACTTATTTTATTCTTATTGATAGAAGTGAGATTTTCCCTCCTTTCTGCTAGTTTGCTATTGACATCTAAAACAACAGACTTTTACATATTAATTTTGTATCCTACTACTTTACTGTATTAAATAATATTTTGAACATTTTCCTGAATATTATCTCTATATATTGTCATGCTATCAGCAAACAACAGTAGTTTTACTTCTCCTCCAGTTTGTAAATGTTTTAAGTCCTTTTCTTATGCAATTGTGCTGATTAAAAATAATTAAATTCCTTGAAATAAACCTAAAAAGTGAAATAAATGTACATGAAGTATAAAATGTTATTAATAAACAGAAAGATATTCTATTTCCCGAATTGGAAAACTTGCCATTGCTAATATCACTATATTTTCAAAAGCAATATATAGATGGTCAAATTATCAAAGGTATTCACAACATAAATGGAAAAAATATATAAAATTTCATTTAAACTGCAAAGGACTGCAAATAATGAAAAAAAAATCCTGAGATTAAAATATTTGGGTATTATAATTTTAACTTCAAACTACTTTGCAAAGCAATAATGATCAAATCCACATGGCTTTTCAATACATACACACCTCAATATAACAGAATTGAGAGGCAAGAAATAAATCCATACACATACTCATCTCAAAACCACAATGAGATATGACTTGACACCTATGAAAATTACTCTTAGCCAACTAATTTTCAACAAAGAAATCACATCATACAATGGATAAGTCTCTTCAGTAAATGGTTTCGGGAAAATAAATGGTTTGACTGCAATGGAATGAAATTAATTGCTTTATATCACCATCCATAAACAAAAAACAATCATTCTAAGTGAAATAAATATGTGGATAAGACTGAAAACATTAATACATAGAATAAAACATAGGTGATATATGCCATAATATTAACCTTAAAATTATCTTAGAAAACTGTATCTATGAATAAGGGGAGTAAAATAAAAAATAAACAAAGAGGATTATAAAAAAATTGCGCAGAAAAAGTAACTACACCAAAACAATGGATCAACATATTTACATGTCTCCAAATAAGATAGATGACCAACAAACACATAAAGAGATGATTAATATCTCTTACTATCAAGATTGCATCTCAAAACCACAATGAGATAACACCTCACACCTGTGAAAATGACTATTAAGTCAAATATATGAAATATGTATTGAGGAGAATGTGGAGAGAAGGAAATCTTTGTACACTTTAGTAGTAGGGGATATAAATTGTGCGGCCATTATGAAAAGAATACGGGCAATCCTCAAAAATGCAAGATAAACTTTAGGATTCTGTTATACTATTTCTGGGCATTTACCCCCCAAACAAAAAGCACTAATTCAAATAGATGCACTCCGTGTTTATAACCACTATTTATAAGACACAAGCATTTGAAACACCTTAGGTGCCTGTAGACAAGTGAGCAGATTAAAAAGAAGTGGTATGTATATGTGCAATGGAGTAATAGTCAACTATTAAAAAAAGATGAAAAGCTATTATTCTCCCCAAAATGGATGCCTAAGGGTATTATAAGTGATACATTTTATCTAAAGGGTATTGTGTATAATGAAATGTCAGATGGAGAAAAAGAGAAACACCATATGATTTCACTTTTACGTTATACGGAGAAGCCAAGAATACACATGAACAAAAGAAAACAAAAATGAACTTTTAGATTATGAAACCAATTAGTGGATACCAGAAGGGAATAAGAAGGGAGGTGGTCAAATCAGGTAAAAGGGGTCAATTATAGGGTGAAGGAGAGAATAGAATTTTTAGCGGTGAACTTGATTTTAGAATACATAGACGTATACTTATGATGCCCACATGCAGCATCTGTAATGGTGTAATTCCATTGTATTTTAAGATATCATTTAAATAAATATTTCAATTATAGTTCTTAAAAAATGAACCCAGGATTCAATATTTAATAAATCTTATGATTCTAATAACTTTCCAAGTAAAATATAGAAAATAATATTTAACTAAAAGATAAAAGGATAATTTTTATTTAAAAAATTGATTTTATTGAAGGTGTATTTCATTATAACATTTTCTTTTGGGGTATACATAATAGCAAGTTGCAACTATATATAGTACAATAGGCTTACCACTATTTCCTATTTTTTCTTCTTCATGTTGCAAGTAATCCTCTTTACCACATTTCCTCCCACCCCTCCCCTGTCTTTTCTGTACCCTTTGATATTCTTTTGTACTCCACCACTGAGTGATTGTTTGGATTCGTTCTTTCCCTCTTTTTTAAAGTCTAGTATTATTTAATTTATGTCATTCATTTGTATTCTATATATATGCACATCATTTGAGTGCTATCATACAATAGCTGTCTTTCTCCTTCTGGTTTAACTCATTAGGCATAATTCTATACAAGTCCATCCATGTTACTGCAAATAGCAGGATTTCTCCCTTTTTGATGGCTGCATAGTAATGCATTTTGCATATATACCACATCTTTATTCACTCAGCTACTGATGGACATTTAGGTTTCCAGCTTTTAGCTCTTGTGACTAATGCTCCAATTAACATGGGAGTGCAAATATCTCTGTGAATAAGTTTTGTTGTGGTTTTAGGGTTTATACTCAGTAGGGGAATAACTGGATTATATGGAATTTTCATTTACAAATGTTTGAGGACTTTATGTGCTGCTTTCTGGAATATTTGCACCGTTTTACACTTCCACAACAGTGAATTAGAGTTCCCTTTTCTCCACATCCTCTCCAGTACTTGTTTCCTTTTTGAATTTTTTTATGATAGTCATTCTCATAGGTTTGAGGTGATATATCACTGTAGTAATAAAGGACGTAGAACATCTTTTCAGGAACCTGTTGGCCATTTGTATGTCTTCCTTAGAGAGGTGTCTATTAAGACCCTCAGTCCATCTTTTGACTGGATTGCTTGTTTGCGTTGTCCAATTTTATGAGTCTTTTGTATATTTTGGATATTAACTCCTTGTCGGAGGTATGGTAGGCACAAATTTTTTTGCCATTCAGTTGAGTACCTTTTTATTTTGATTCAAACTTCTTTTACTGTGTAAAAGAAAGATATTGCTTAGGTCTATATCCAAAAATGTTTTAACCATATTTTTTTCTGTGTATTTTATGACTTTCAACCTTACTTCTAAGTCTTTACCCCATTTTGAGTTAAATTTTATGTGTTGTGTTAGGTAGTGGTCTAGTTTCAACCTTTTGCATGTTACTGTTAAATTCTCTCATCACCATTTACTGAAGAAACTATCCTTGACCCACTGCAATTTTAACTCCTTTGTCAAAAATTGGATGTTCATTTATTTGTGGGTTTATTTGTTGGCTTACAGTTATGTTCCATTGATCTGTGATCCTGTTTTTATTCCAATACCATGATTTTTTATTATTATTGTTTTGTAGTCAAGTTTGATGTCAGGGAGCATGACTCTTCCATTGCTTCTCTTTTTTTTTTTTTTTCCTGTTTTTGCTATCCTGGGTTTTTTGTAGTTCATTATTTCTAAAAGCTTTTTACTTAAGTCTTTGGGTTATCAATGTATATTATGTCATCTACAAATAGTGATGGTTTCACTTCTTTCCTGTTTGGATAACTTTTGTATCACTTTCTTGTTTAGTTTAATTGGTGACTGCCTCCAAGACTGTATTAAATCATGATGGCGAGAGTAGACATCTTTGCCTTTTTCCTGATCTTAGACGAAAAGCTTTCGTTTTTTCTCCATTGAATACAATGTTGACTGTGGGTCTGTGATAGATGACATTTATTTTGTTGAATTACATTCCTTCTAAAACTACTTTGGGGGGTTTTTAATATTAAAAGGTGTTGAATCTTTTAAATGCTTTTTCTGCATCTATTGAGATGATCATGTGGTATATTTGTCCTTTTTAATTGATGCATTGTATCACGTTTATTGTTATATATTAATGAACATTCTTGCATTCTGGGAACATGGGGTATGATTCATTTAATAAGCCATTGAATTCAGTTTGCTAGTATTTTGTTGAGTATTTTTGCATCAATATTCATTGAAAATATCAGTCTGTAATTTTCCTTTTTGGTGCTGTCTTTTTATGGTTTTGAAGTCAGAATATTATTGGCATCATAAACATTGTTTGAAAATTTGTTATGTTCTTCAGTTTTTTTTGAAGAGTTTAAGAAGGATTGGTATTCGTTCTTCATTGAATGTTTTGCAGTATTCACCAGTGACACCATCTGGCACAGGGTTTTTGTTTGGGGAAGATTTTAAAATATTGTTTCAGTTTCCTTGCTTGTAACGGATCTGTTCATAATTTCTAGTTCTTCTTGGTTTAGTTTTAGAATGTTGTATATTTCTAAGAATGTATCCATTTCTTCTGAGTTGTCATATTTGTTGCCATATAGTTGCATATGGTATTATCTTATAATCTTCTGTATTTCTGATGTATCTTTTGTGATTTTTCCACTTTAGTTGCATATGGTATTATCTTATAATCTTCTGTATTTCTGATGTATCTTTTGTGATTTTTTCCACTTTAATTCCTAATTCTATTTATTTGTGTTTTCCCTCTCATCTTTTCTGTAAGCCTGATTAGTGGCCTGTCTACTCTGTTTATTCTTCAAAAATATAGCTTTGGGTTTCATTGATTTTTTTTAATTTAATGTTGTCATTATAGTAACTATTCTACACAGTGAAAATAATTCTCCATGTATACGTTTCTCATTCCTTAGATATATGACAATACACCATTCCCTCCGCCAAATAACCAAGTATTCTTCACCATTGTTCAGTGAACTTCACCACCATTTGCTGCTGTGCACCACATTCCCTATTGGTAACCTCAGTTCTGTTGCAAATGCTCAAGAGTTGATTTTATTTCATTTGTTACTTTATTTTGTCCATTAACATTCCACCTATGAGTGAGGTTGTCAGGTGTCTATCTTTCTTCTTTTGACTTATTTCACTTAGAATAAATCCCTCTACTTCCATCCATGCTGATTCAAAAGAGAGGATTTCATTTATTATAAGGGTTGTGTAATATTCCATTACTATATGTACCACATTTTCTTTATCCATTCATCTGATATTGGACACTTAGATAACTTCCAGTTCTTAGCTATTGTGAATAGGGCTGCAATAAACATGGGGATGCATAAATTTTTGATGGATTCCTTTGTATCTTTTGGGTAGATAACCAGAAGTGGAATGATGGGATCATATGGGATTTACATCTTCAGTTTTCTGAGGAATCTCCAAACTGTTCTCCATAGGGATTGCACCAATTTTCACTCCATCAACAGGGCAAAAATGATCCCTTTTCTCTACATATTTGGCAGCATTTGTTGTTTTCAGACTTTTGGATAATAGCCAGCTTCTCATGGCAATATCTCATTGATGTTTTAATATGCATTTCCCTGACAGCCGGTAAGTGGGAACATATTTTCATGTACCTATTGACCAACTGTATATCCTCTTTAGAAAAGTATCTCTCCAATTTCTCCTATTTTTTTATTGAAATTCATGTTTTTCTGTTATTTTTATGTGTTCTTTGCATGTTTTATATATTAATCCTTTGTCACAGATATGAAATGCAAATATCTTCTCCCTGTTAGTAGGTTTCCTTTTGGAGTTGCTGATGTTTTTTTTTGATGCAAAGAAACTCCTTAGTTTGATGTAGTACAAGGTGTTTATTTCTGTTTTAGTTTCCCTTGATGGTGGAATTGAGATCCCACTAACTAATGTCATGGAAATTCTTTCCTATGTTGGTTTCTAAGAACTTTAAGGTTTCTGGTCTTATGTCCAAGTTTCTAATCAATTTTGAGTTAATTTTTGTGGATGGTGTTAGACAGTGGTCTAGCTTCAATTTTTTGCACGTGCCTATTCAGTTTTTCCAACACCATTTATTAAAGACACTTCCTTTTCTCCATTGTATTCTTTTGGCTACTTTGTCATAGATTAACTGACTGGATGTGAGTGGGTCAGTTTCTGGTGATTTAGTTATATTTCACTGTGCTTCTGCTATTATTCCAGTAACATACCATTTCGATCTCTGTCGCTTTATTATACAGTTCAATGTCTGATGTAATCCCAGCAGATTCATTTTTTTTTTTCTAATAATTTCTTTGGCTAATCAAGGACTTTTTTTGTTCCATAAAGAAATTTAAGATTTTTTTCTTCTATTTCCTGGAAATAAGCCTGTGGGATTTTAATGAGGATTGCATTAAACTTGTATATTGCTTTGGGTAAGATGGCAATTTTAATGATGTTGATTCTTCCCAGCAATGAGCAGGGAATGTCCTTTCATTTTATGTGTGTGTGTGTGTGTGTGTCTTCAGAATATATTTTATTATTTTAACTTCAATTTTAAATGGTGTGATGCTTGCCATTTCATTTTTTTCTAGTGTGTTGTTTGTGTATAAAAATGCAACAGATTTTTGTGCACTGACTTTGCAGTTTGCCACTTTATTGTATCCATTGATAAATTCTAAAAGTTTTTTGACAGAGCATTAGAGTTTTCAATATATATAATAATTTTCTGCAAATAATGAGAGTTTTGCTTCCTCCTTTGCAATTTGGCTTCATTTTCTTTTCTTCTTCTTGCCTAATTGCTCTGGATAAGACCTCCAGTACAATGTCAAATAGCAGAGGTGAGAGTGGACAACTTTGTCTTCTTAGGCTTTTTAGATGGAAGTCTATTTTATCCCATATGAGTATAGCTGTTTCTGCTCTTTCGTGGTTGCCATTTAACTGTAAGATTGTCTTCCAGCCACTGATTTTGAACCTTTGTTTATCTTTTGAAAGAAGGGGGTTTCCTGAATACAGCTAAGGTTGGGTAATGCTTTTTAATTCATTCAGCCACACTGCATTGTTTGATTGGTTAGTTCAGCCCCTTAACATTCAGGGTTTTTTATTGTTATGTAGATGCTTAATGTTATTTTATAATCTGTCTTCTCTATTTTGCTCAAAGACAATACTGAACAAAGACAATGTCTTCATTCTTCTCTTTCTTTTCTTGGATCAGATGGGTGCATTTATGTTTTAATTGAATCCCACTTTCGTTTTCTTCTTTGTTTTTTCCTTAGATACGTATTTTTATGTTACCCTGAATTTAGCTTTCATAGTTCTGTGTTTACTTCCTATTTTCATTTAAAAGGAATTTTACTTCCAATTTCCACTCATTTTAGCTATCCACATTTTTGTTCTCTTCTCATCCTCCCCACTTTTAATATTTGCTGTTTTATTGTTTTTCTTTGGGGTTTCTTTATATTTTATAGAATGTCATTTAATATTTTTTGCAAAGCTAGTTTTGTGATGATGAATTCCTTTAACCTTTGTTTATCATAAAAGCTTTTTATCATTTCTTCAGTTCTGAATGATAATCTTGCCAGTTAAAATATCTTAAATTGGAACTCCTTTTCTTTCAGCATTTTGAATATATCGTTACATTCTTTCCGATCTGTGTAGTTTCATTTGAGAATTCTGCGGGCAATCTTATGGGGGTTCCTTTTCATGTGACATGTTTTTCTCTGATTGCTTCTAAGATTCTTTATCTTGCATTTTTGACATTTTGTTGATGATGAATGTAGTGTTACTGATTTAGTTTCTTTTATTGGGAAATCTTTGAGCTTCCTAGATATGGAGGCTTGTTTCATTCTTCAGATTGGGGAAGTTCTCATCCATTATTTCTTTAAACATTGTTTCTGCTCCTTTTTCTATCTCTTCTTCTGGGACCGCTATGGTGTGAATACTGTTCCTATTGATGTTATCTCAAAGGTCTGGAATCCTTTTGTTACATTTTTTTTGTCTCTGCTGGTTTGCTTGATTGAGTTTCCTTGCCCTATCTTCCAGATCACTGATTTTATGGAAAGCTTTATCCATTCTATTGCTGAGCTCTTCTATTGAGTTCTTTAGTTTAGCTATCATACTCTTCTTCTCTGGTGTCTTATTACATTTCTTCTTTTTCTTTCTTGATGTTCTCTTTTACTTTCTCTACGTTTTCTGGATCCCCATGTGTTTGTTAATCACTGTTACCCTAAATTCATCAGCATGTAATTTGCATAAATCTGCTGCATTGAGATTTTCCCCTGGGGTTTTTATCGGGGTCATCATTTTGTGTATATTTCTCTGTGCCTTTTCTTTATTTGGCATTTTTTCTGTTTATATTTCTGAGGGTTCAGTTTCCCTGCAGTAATGGCATTGTGTAAGGGGATCACCTTACTGCTTGCCCAAAATTGGCAATCAGGCTGCAGTTCTGCCTCTACCCACAGAGTGGTGCTAGTAGGTAACTTCAAGGTTTGATCCTGTAAGGAGACTACCCTCTTCTTGTAATCCTAGGGTTGGAATATCCTATGGGGTGGGTATCTGTTGCACAGAATATACAGTGGGTGGAATATCTGGTGTGTGGGATATCTAGTGATTGGACCATGAAGCTCTAGCATGAATGGTTGTGGAAGGGGTTGCAGTTTGGAATTTCTTTGGCTGATTTCTGGTTATTATGGCACTTAGTGCGATTTCACGATTGGGACTCCAACTCAATTCCTGTTGGCCTGGTTCTTCTTCTACCTCGTGCCAAATATGTCTTCCCCAGTTCTGCGTTCCTGCCCTCCTGGACTTGCTCCTCATTGCCTCCACAACTGGTTCGCAGCACCCCAGTGTCCTCCCTTGACTCTGCCTTGGTGACTCCTATGCTGAGTCCCAAATTCAGGGTTTATCTGTGCACTACACTGGATGCTTTCACCTACTCTTAGTCATCAGGATGACTGATGATCAGCTGAATTGCTAGTCATTTCTTGATGGTTGTCTTTGGAAAATAGATGATTTTTTTTTTTTCTGTGTCTATAAGGAGTGACCTGAAATTGCTTCCTACTGGACTTTAATCTAGAAGTACTGTCCTCAATGATTTTTGATAGACTTTTTGTCAGAGTTCTACTGCAAGCTATTGTGGTGACAACTTCTTTTGTAGGGGTGGGTTGGATCAAAGATATCACTGTTGAGATATCTGTTCCCAACCCCCACACTTTTCTGACCTGCCTGCAAAGCCCATTGTTGGCTTCAAGCTCTTTCAACAATATAAATGGCCTGGGCAAGCTACCAAAGTTTCCTAAAAATCCCTCCACTTGTGCAAACTCTGGAAAACTCCAGAGTAACTTGGGGACCAATTTCAGCTGATGCTATCTTTTCCCTTCCCCTCATAAATGGCTTCCGAGATATTATAAAATTTTTTTGATAAAAATATCTGGATGTAATGAAATAATAATTTCACACATTTAAAGCCTTTTATTTGCTATGTTTTTATGTATGTAGGCATAGTAATGAAAACATCACACTGTCAAGATAAGTATCATATTCATGGAGCCCTAATTTTTTATGATAATCTCACCTTTATACCTCTCCATGCTCATCCTTGGCTCCAGGAGATCGCTGATCTGTTCTCTGTCACTATCAATTAGTTTGAGTTTTCTTGTATTTTGTTAAAAATAATTATACAATATGGTTTATGTTTTGTCTGGATTCTATCACTCAGCAAAAAGATTTTGAGATTTATCTCCATTATGGTATGCATCTGCATTTCTTCATTTCCTAATTTGGGTATTCCAAAGTTGTTTATGAACTAATTTTAATGACAATGTGGTCAACTCTTTAAGGTATCCTGGTAGCTTTTCCTGTGAATTGATATGTGGATGTTCAATGTGTCTAAGAATATCTCTCTTAATCCTCAACTCCGCCTTATTACAAACTGTGAATACTAAATATCCCAAAGGACTCATGTAGCAGACACTTTAATCATCAGTAGCTATGAGCTGGTTTCAGATTATTTTCACTATCTTATTTCCAGGAACTCAATACTCAATATTACAGTTTACATTATTAATTATTCCATGGTATGAGTCAAACAATGGTTTACACTTGCTCATAATTTGGCAAAAAACATAGCAATTAAACTGACTATTTTGCTTCCTTTCAAAGCTGCACAATTTCCTTTGATATCATTTTCATGTATCAATTGGTTTTCAAAATTTTTGTACATAAGCGTGGAAGCAGTTTTTAGAGGGAAAACATCATAATAATCCAGATAACATTTTTTTCTTTCACTTCACTGACATAACCTCAAACCTAATGTTTGACTTAGCTCCATTTGATGGTATCTATACAAAATTCACAATCCACGATGTCAAACCATACTTAATAAAACTTGTCATCATAGCATTTTTATATTTATTAGGAATAACCCATAGCCCATATTCTGACCAAATATAGTTCATTAGGTGACCCCTAATGACTTAATTTCTAGCATATGCAACTCTTGGCTATTACAGACATATATTATATATTAGAACAGCTATGTAATCTTGGTGAACTAATGCCTTCCTTCAGGTAAACCTATTCCTAGCATCATTGAGATTTGTTTTGTGTTTTTGTTCACAGACTTTTTTTTTTACTATGAATACATATACATACTTTTAAATTTTGTTTGAAATTTTATTGAGGAATATAGCATCATCATATATCTTTAAGATATGCATTACTGTAAATAAACATGTGCTTCGTACCTTTTTCTATTATTCTACTCCTGTCACCCTCAATAGTTGGTGGCCACAGATTATTCTGTTTATTTCTATTTGTGTTTATTTTTCTAGAATTACATATAGAAGAATCATACTACATTATTTTTGAGACTGGCTTCCTTTATCAAACACAATGCATCTATAACTAATCTGTATTGTTATTTATATAGGTAGTCTTTTTATAGTTAAGTATTCCATTCTGTAAATGCAACTTGATAGTTTAATCTGAGAGCTGTATAGTACCTTTAGTTCTTATAATTTTCTACTTTTATTTACATTATATAGCTTTATTATCCTCCTTTTTACTAGAAGTCCTCTTTTATGCTTGATTTTTCCTCAAATATTTAGCAAATTTTTGTACTTTCACCATATGTAAGAATAAAAGCTTAGTTTAATTAATATTGATAGTTAATGTGGTATCTTTTACATGTCTTCACAACATATTTGAATGTAGCATTTTCTTTTTAGATGTCACCTTGACATAGCTATTTCTTGCATGTAAAAAGAAAGAGCATGAAACAGGCCCATATGTGGAATGCTAGTACCATTTATAACTCCCATTTTCCTTCAGAAATAATATTTAATTTATGTATATATATATATATATATATATATATATATACGTACTCTTGAGCTGTCAAACACTACACACAAGTATGGAAAAGATGACTTCAGATTTTTCCATAGATATTTCATATGCCATAATATTCTTTCCATAAGTTATTCTTTCATTACCAATGTACTGCTCCCAATTGTATGTATACCTAACAGTTGCTCAGCAAGTCTGCTTTGAGAAACCTGTTATGTTTCTGTTCCTGCATTTTCCACTTTGACTTCCATAAAGTTATTTCCTCAGTTTCGGTTTACCCCTTGTCTCCCAGAAATATTCAAATAGGCATGTTTCATCTATGAGGGCTCTGATTTTCTGTTCTTAACAGTATAGTTTTTTTTTCCCTTTTTTCAACATTTGCAGTGTCATTTTTAAAAAATCTGAACATTTCAAAAGTCAGATAGAAAAGAAGTACATACTCTCATACTGAGATGCTTAGTTGTATTTAACTTCAGCTTTGTCATAAAAATATGTAGATTAATTACTCTCTATATAAACCACAATACTACAACATAGATTCTAAAAAAGCAAACTGCATAGTACTATTTTCTCTACATATTTATATATATATGTGTTAAATTATACATATATGTAATTAACATCTTTACTCTCATGACTGCCATTGAATCCCTAACTAGTGTCTGACTAGTTGTTTGATATATATCTCTTATAATAAAATGCCACAGCACAGAACACTGGCACTTATACCAGTGTTTGTAAAATGCAGTGGTGTTGAGTTCTTCCTATACCATTTGAGGCTGGTAGAATGGCCTACCAAAAAAGTAAGGTATGTTATCAAGATCTTTATTTAGATTTCACTACAAGTTGAGTGAGAAGTCTGTTCACTACAGAAATGTTGCACATATTTCTAGACTCTGACAAATGTAAACAGTATAAAACAATGGCTTGCAAAACTATTCTATCATATTCGAATTATTATTAATAAACATTGCCTTAAATTAAAATATTCAGCTTCTTGTGGAGTCATCAAATGAGACTGTCATATTCTGTCATTTTTGATCACCCTAAACCTTGTGTACTATCTTGACATATAGGCTGATTCTTGTATTTTTATTATTAGGTTTATTATAAACTTTGTTATTCTATAATTATGCATGTTTTATAAATTAAATGTTACTAAATTTTTCATATTAATGCTGTACCTAATAATTTCTATATTATATTATCTAAAGAGTATTTTGTTTTCCCAACATGATTTTCTGGGTGCAAATCTAATCAGATGCAAGTAATAAATTAATTAATTTAAGCAATGATTGGAGAGGAAAACAACACAAAAGTATATATTGCTTTAAATGAAAAGAAAAGATAAAAGTGAGAAAGTGTGAAGAAAAGAGATGACGTGGTGATCTTATCCTGTAATTATGAACATTCACTTAGCAAAATTATCTTTCATAAAATAATCTCCTAATATTTCAAAACAACTTAGATCTGGCTTATAAAATTAATCTAAAAAATATTGTCAACTGTTAGGTAAAAAGCCAATCTATTTATGATAATATATTTCTACTTAATTATCTATCAAAAAGCAAAAACGTAAACAAGAAAAGAAGAAAATGAACATTATCGTTGAACTTTATGTATCAACCAGAAGGAAAGCAAATGAGTTGATTGTGATTAGAAAGCTATCACTGAACAAGACATCTTTGGGTTAAAATTAAATTTGTTACTGTGTAAATTATTTCTTACAAGTCACAAAGAGATGCTAATGGTGAGAAACCTCTGTTACTCATCAGACCATTTCAAAGCTAGCTTTAATCCAGTGGTTTTATGAATGCTCCTCATTAAGCAATAAATCATTTTATTCTTATTTTTCGTCATTTTTAATTTTATATTTTGGACTAGCAACAAACTATGCAACTATACAATGATTTCATACCAGAGAGAACAACAACAATAATGTCAGAAAAAAAAAGTTCATTCAATAAAGTTAATTAGACCAAACTGGATATTATTAAAAATACAAAGGGTTAATTTTAACACATATACATAATGTTTTAACATATATTCACCCAACAAAGGAGCACCTAAAAATATAAAAAAAAATATTAACAAGCAAAAAGGGAGTCACTGATACAACACAATAATTGTGTGAATTTAACACACACTTAAATCATTCAAACAGAATATTAATAAGGAAGCAAAGGCCTTTGACAAATCAGATGGGATGAACTTCATAGATTTTTACAGAACATGCCACCAAAACCAATAGAATACACATAATTTCCAAGTGCTCAGACATTTTTAAGGATAAACGGTTGTTGGAAAACAAAGCAAGTTCCAATAAAATATACGAAAACAGATTTTATGAAGCATATTTTCACATCAGATGAAACTAGAAATCAAAAGGAGAGGAAATCTGTGAGTTTGTAGAAAATAAATATTGTGTTACTGAACAACTGTTCAGCAAGGAAATCAAGGTGAAATTAAAAAAAATATTTGGTCATTATGAAAATGAAGAACGAAATAATCAGAATTAATTAGGATACAGCAAAAATAGTTCAATAGGAAAGTTTATATCAAAACAGACCTACCCAGTTAACAAAAAGAAACAGAAATGAAATATCTAAGCTTACTTAAACAAACTTAAAAACAATTAAAATTAAATCAAAAATCAGTAGAAGGAAGAAAATGATAAAAAATTAGAATGTAAATAAATTAGAAATGAAAAAATATTCAGGTATGCATGGCAGAGTAGCTGTTAGAATGCACCACCTTTAGCTAAGTGTAGTCCTCTTGGATTCCAGGGATCTGGGTTCGCATCCTGGGAACTAGAGGGGAGAACAGCCAAATTAAACAACTAAATAACAATAAAATAGCTTTCCTTTTCCCACTACCAGCAGTCATGAATGTGCTCAGTCTTCAGAAGAGCACTACCTCCAATGCTCTTCACTGTGGCAAAAGGTCTGGTTGGACCCTGATGGGACTGCCAATGCCAACTCCTAATCAGCAGACCTGCAAGCTGATCAGAGGGGCTGATCATCAGGAAGCGTGTGATTGTCCATTACAGGCTTCTTGCTGGAAAAAGTACCATGGCCTGCTGGAAGGACAGGCATATGGACATAAGTGAGCAAAGGGTACTGCCAAAGCTCCAGTGCCAAAGAAGATAACCTGGATGAGGAGGATGAGAACCCTGTACCCTGCTCAGAGGATACCTGAATCTAAGAAGATTGACTGCCATGTGTTTCACAGCCTGTATCTGAAAGTGAAGGGTAATGTGCTCAAAAACAAGTGGATTCTCATGGAATACATCCTCAAGCTGAAGGTAGACAAAACTTTCAAGAAGATCTGACTGACCAGGCTGAGGGCTGCAGGTCAAAGAATAAGAAAGCACACAAACGCAGTGAGCAGTGGCTCCAGGTCAAGAAGGAAATTATCAATACTGTCCAAAGAGGAAGAGACCAAGTAATAAACTTTCCCTCTCATTTGTACATAATGAACTATCTGTTCAATCATTTAAGAAAATAAGACTTCATCTACCTAAATTAAAGTAAATAAATACAAAATTGTAAAAAAATTGCATGCTTGCCTACTCACCTTAGTTCCTATCTGTACCGTTCCTTAAAAAAATGACTTCAAAAAAATCAGTGATACTTAGAAATTATAAACAAAATAGAAAAATCTTTAGCCAGACTCAAATGGAAAAAGTAAAAGAAAACATAAACAAATAAAACATTAAATGAAAGATGAGATGTTAAAACAAGATACCAAAATTTGAAAAGGGTAATAAGAGAATATTATGAACACATATAGAAAAAATTTAGTCAAGAAGAAATGGACAAATGCTTAAAAACATATAATCATACATGATTTAATCAGGAAGAAGTCAAACTCTGACAAATCAATCAAGGGTAAGTAAATGTAAATAGTAACCAAAATTTTCTATCAAGTAAAAGCATAGATCTAGATAAGTTCACTAGCGAATTCTGTCAAACTTTCAAGAAATAATTAATATTTATTCTTCTCAAACTATAAAAAAAATTGAAAACAAGTGTAAAGTCTGAAACATATTTTATGACTCAAACATTACCCTGAATCTGAAATGAGACAGGTATATAACAATCAAGAAAATTATACACCAATATCTCTAGGGACCCTAGATGCAAAAATTCACAACAAAATTCCTGCATACAGAATCCAGTAATGAATTAAAAGAATCATATGTTATAATCTAGCTCAGTTTTTCCAGGATGGAAGTTTATCATCATATGCAAATAAATAAATTTAAAACATCACATCAGAAAAAGGAAGGACATAATACGATCATCGAAACATGCAGAAAAACATTTGACAAAATTCAGCATACTTTTATAAAAAAATCTTTAAAGAAAATGGATTTAGGAGGAAATCACCTCAATATAATAAATTATGATAAAAGATAATAAAAACTAACCTACTACCAAAAATTCAAGAGATGGACATATTACTTACCCAAATTAGAAACAAAGATTTATAACTATTTTCAGGTAATATGATATACACAGAAAATCTCAAATTTCCAGTAAAAATATATTAGAAATGATGAACAAGTGCAGAATAGTAGCATGCCACAAAATTAATACAAAATTTTGTGTTTTCTAAATACACTTAATGAAGTAGCAGAATGATATTAGGCAAATGACCCCATTTAAAATTGCATTAAAACTAATTAAATATCTTGAAATAAATTTAACAAAGACATAAAATACCTATATTCAGAGCTGTAAAAAAGCGTTGAAAGAATCTGAAGAAGGCACAAAGAGACGGAAAGATATTCTGTGTTCCTGAATTGGAAGAATAAACATAATTAAAATAGTTATGTTACCTGAAGCAATATACTGATTCAATAAAATCTCTTTGAAAATCTCAGTGACATCTTTCACAAACATAAAGAAAAAAAATATACAAAATAACCCAAATAGCAAACATAATCTTGTAAAAAAGGAACAAAAATCGAGGCATGTCTCATTAACTTCAAATTGTACCATAAAATTTTAACAATTAAAACAGTCTGGTATTAGTATAAAAACAGATATAACACAGATAACAGAATAAAAGTGAGAATCAATAAATAAACAAATATTAAACAAAAAATTTAAAGCAAACAAACCAAATACATACCATGGACTAGGAAATTCTCTTCCATAAATATAATAGCTTTACATATAATAATATAATATAAATGTATACTATATTATATATAATGTAAATAATAAATGGATTCAGAAACTTAAAAGCAACATTCAAAATAATTAAGTTACATCACTAACACCATACACAAAAATTGATTCAAAATGATTAATACTTGGATATAAGGTTGAAATCATAAAATACTTAAAAGAAAACTCAGATGATACACAACTTGAGATCATCCTTAGAAGTATTTTTGGGTATTTGACTCAAAGGGCAAGGAAAACAAAAGCAAACAAAAAGGGACTAATCAAACTAAAAAGCTCTAAAACAGCAAAAAAAAGCAATCAAAATAAAAACCAGTAACACAATTTATGTGTCATGTATATAATAATGAATATACCAAAATATGTTAATTCAGACTATTCAAAAATATATAAATAATACACGGAATTAAGCAACAAAAATTTTTAAAATCTGATTAAAAAGTAGAGGATCTGAATAAACATTCTCCAAAGAAGATATACAGATGGCCGAAGGGACATTAAAACATAGTTATAATCTCTTATTATGAGCAAAATGCAAATAAAAACCATAATGAAATAACATCTCACACATATAAGAATGATTACTGTCCAAAAATGAGAAATAGCAATTATTGATGAAGTTGTGGGGAGAAAGGAATTCTTGTGTACTATCTGTGGGAATATAAATTGGTGTAGCCATTATGGAACAAATTATGGCGATGCTCCCTACAATTAAAAAATACAAATTATGTATGTGTTTACTGTGTATTTACTCCCCAAAATAACTAGTACAAGGTCATTGCAGTATTATTTGAAGTAAATAATATTTGAAAACAACTGAGTGACCGTTGACAGATGAGTGAATTAAGAAGTGGCATATACACAAAATGGAGTTTCTTGTTAGTTATAAAACAAAAGATAAAACACTGTCATTTGCAACTGGGATTTTAATGTTGGTGAACTTAATGTAGTATGTATAGGTAAATGGTTATAATGAAACACTGCAATTTATATAACATTTAATACACTGTCGCCAATAAAATTATAATAAACTTTTGCTTTAATATATATTATAATATTATATATTTTATTTACAATATTAAAATATATTAATTTTTGGATAAAAAACCACAAAATTCTAGTAATTTGATGTAATATTTTTTCTAGTTTTACTTCATTAGTCTAATTCTCAGTGAAAAGACTGGTTCTAGTGTAATGAATGTAGAGGTTTGATGAATGGCAGAATATGCCATTGTCTTCATATAAAACTTTTCATAGCCAATATTTACCTTATAGTTACTTAACCTCTATTATTAAAGATAAGTATTTCCCAGCTATTATAATTTGACTGACAGAGAACTCAGGGTGAAAGTGTCATGTATTTTAGAATCTAATAATTTCACAACTATTCCCTGGATGTGATAGTGCATAAAATCACAGAAATATTAAAATTTTGCTAAGACAGGAAGTGATTGAATTGAATATAAAATACTCTGTATATTTTTAGTTTTATCATTTACTTGATTAATTTACATATTAGATATCAACACTTAAGATGAAAAATATAAAACTCAAGATTTGACTAATAAAATTAAAAGATGGTTTAGTTGCTTAGAAAGATGAGAAAACATATTAATCTCATTTTCTGAAGTCATAATTTTCTTAGGTAAGTTAATAAATGTGGTTTTATTTCTTAGTTTTAAACTCAGATCATGATAACCTCCTGCTTAACTTTTGTATGCCTAGCAAAGACTGTCTGTCCACTTCACATTAGAATCACTAAATTATGATGAGTTTTCCAGCATAGTAAGTTCTATATGAATAGAACTAAAAATATTCCATTTTAACAGCAAAATCACTTTTGGTCTGACTTCCATCTCCTCTGGGTCAGAGGTTCAACAGAAAATGTCAGAAAGAATTCCCCATGAGATTTGTAAGAAGAAATTTGCTCAGGCTTTGAGACAATATAAACTGGATCTGATTACCACTTCTTACAAACCATGTTACTGCATAATTTACTCAACCTTTCTGTGCTTCTATTTTCCCTTTTGAAAACAGGTGATAATTTTATTCTTAAAGAGAAGTAAATAAACTATTTCATCAGTTATCTAGCTTAGCATAGTGCTTGGAATATTAACCAGTAAATATGAATTTATCTTCATAACCTTTAGGACTTTCATTTTTTTTATCTAACTAAAGCAATTAAAGTGTACCCTAAACATTCCACTCCTTTGAAAACCAGAGAACATATCAACCCCATTGTGTATAGTGTTTAGCAAATTCATGCTTAAACCTCAGTTTACAAACAATTATCGCAACATAGTCCTTATATAATGACAGATGAACAAAGATGAATGAAGCAAAAGGGAAAGTTGGAATCATTGTACTTGTATTCTTTTTGTATACTCCATGAGGTCATGTGATGTGATCTAATATTGATGTATATACAAGTAAAGTACATATTTTTTAATTTTTACTTATACAGTGGATCATCTAATTTTTTGAAACATCATTTTATGCACATTTGGAAAACTAATAATACACTCAAATAATAACTTTCTGACCAGCAAAATAACGTAATTTAAAAATTTTTCAACCTATTCATAAATGTGAATGAAAATTTTCCCTATATGAGTAAGCTTTTTTGTTTTTATCCCTATGAGTAACTTTCTTGTTTTTATCCCCTAATGTTTCCATCTTCCTTTTCAAATTTCCTTAAAAATATGCCAATTTATAAATTGTTATGTAAAGATTGATTAGTATAAACTACTTCCTAGTGATTTTTCAAATGCAGACTATCAATACACATATAAAATGATATTTTTGTTATAGAAATTAATTTGGCATGGTGTCTGACATAGTCTTATGTGTTTGTGTGCACATAAATACTGCAAAATGATTTTTTCTTTATTTTTGTGTTGTTTCATGAACGTCTTTTCTATCTTCTGAGCTTATATTTTCTTGATCACTGACAGAAAAATCAGTGATTCTATTTGTGTCGCTGTTGCTAGCAAGGGGAAATGACACATCTCTTGCCTCACTGAACTATTCATTATGATTTCAAAAGGCCAAATGATAGAATCAGAATTTTATCTTATAATAATGTTTTCTGAAAACTTTATATGATCTCCTTTGGTAGGTAGGTTTTTGATATACATAGGTTTTTTGTGGTTTTTAAGTTTTTTACCATTTTTTATTTTATTTATTTTCCACAGAATACTAATTATATCATTAACTAAGTTTAAGGTATACGTGATAGTAAATTTACATTTTTATATGTTATATAGGTTTACAGTTTCCTTTTTCTCCACTATACAGTGAATCACATTTGCTCTGTTTTCTCCCTCCCCTCCACCCCATCTCTCCTGCAACTGCTGATTTGATAATTTTTTTTGTTTTTTGTTTTTCGCTGAAAGTATATTTTTGTTTGATTTAGTTGATTTTTAAATTTTGTTTATTGTATTTTTTTTGCTTTTTTAAATCAGTATGCCACATTGAGTAATATCATATGATGACTCTTGCACTATTTCTGTCTTATCTTACTAAGCACCACTTCCTCCAGTTTTATCCAGGTTGCCACAAATGACAAGATTTCACCTATTTTGATATCCGTGTAGTATTCGATTGTCTACCCCTCTGTTGCTCGGTATTACGTTATTCCCAAAACTTAGCTGTTGTGACAAACACTGTCTGAACATGGGGATGCATAGATCTCTGTGAATACATGTTGCTTTGTTTTAGGGTACTCAGTAGAAAAATAATAGGTTCATATGTAATTTCCAGTCTCAATATTTGAAGCATCTTTATACTGTCTTTCTTAAATGATTTCACCATTTTCACTTCCATGAACTGTATATGAGAGTACCCTTTCTCAACGTCTTCTCCAGCAGTTGCGCAGATTCTTTTGGAATCAACATAGTTTTAAGGTGATATCTCATCCTTGTATTGATTTACATTTCCCTAATGAAAAGAGAAGCAGAATATCTTCTGACATGTCTGTTGGTCACTTGTATTATTATTTTTTAAAAGATGTGTCTGTTAAGATCATGTGTCCATTTTTTAAAATCGGATTATTAGGGAGTTTTTTTGGTGGTGTTGTGTTCTATGAGTTATTTATATATTATGAACCCCTTGTTAGATGTGTGATATACAAATATATTCTCCATTAAGTAGGATATCTTTTTTTTGTGATGAGAGATTCTTTTGCTGTACAGCAGCTTTTTAGTTTGTTGTAATCACAATTGTGTTTGTTTTGTTTTTGATCAGATTTTAATTTCCTTGCTATTGGAGTTGAATTGCAAATATATCTCATAGGTGAATGTATCGAAGCATTTTTCCTGTGCTTTCCTCTATGGATTTTATAGTTTCTGAATTTTCATCTAATTCTTCAATTCATTTGAATTAATTTTTTGTATTGCGCCATTTTGTGATCTAGTTTAAAATTCTTTCATGTGACTCTACAATTTCCCCAACACATTTGTTGATGAAACTATCCTTTCCCCATTGTAATCCTTTGGCTCCTTTTTAAAAGATCATCTACCCATATATGTGTGGGCTTATTTCTGAGATGTCAATCATGTTCCATTCATCTGTAGTTCTGTTTTTATTCCAGTAATAAGTTGACTCAATTAATATTCCTTTGTAGAAGAGTTTGAGCTAGAGAGTATTACACCTTCATTTGATGTTACTCAGGATCGCTTTTGCTATCCTTGGTCTCTTGCAGTTCCAAACAAATCTGATAACTTTTTGTCCTAAATCTGTGAAGCATATCTTTGGGATTTTGATGGGAATTGCATTAAATCTGCATATTGCTTTAGGTAGTATAATCATTTTAACTGTGGTAATTTTTCCAATCCATGATCATAGAATAACTTTCTATTTCTTTGTGTTATATTCTATTTATTTTAACAATATCTGTTAGTTTTCAGTATATAGCTCTATCACTTCTTTGATATGTTTATTCCATTCCTTTTGTTGTGACTGCATGTAGAATTGTTTTCCTCAACTCTCCGCAATTTTGCTACTTGAATATAGAAATGCAACAGATTTTTTATATTGATTTTGTAGCTTTCCACTGTATTGTACCTGTTTATCATTTCTAGTTATATTTTACTTTAGTTTCAGGGGTTCACTATAAACATCATGTCATCTGCAAATAGTGATAGTTTCATTTCTTTATTTTGAATTTGGATAACTTTTATATATTTCTCTTGTCTGACTACACTGGCCACTACTTCCAACACTATATTAAAGAGTAGTAATGAGAGTGGATATCATTATCTTTTTTCTAGACTTAGGAAAAAGCTTTCAGGTTTTGGTTTTTGTTTTTGTTTTTCCATTAAGTATGATGTTGGCTGTCGGTTTATCACCCATAAACTTTATTATGTTAAAGCAAATTCCATCTATATCCTTTTTTGAGGATGTTGAATTTTGTTGAATGCTTCTTCTACATTTGTTTAAGATATTCATGGAATTTTGTCCTTCTTTTAGTTGATACAGTATATCACATTTATTGTTTTTGTATGTTGAACCATCTTTGCATTCCTGAAATAATACTAGTTGATCGTGGTGTATGAATTATTTAATATTGTTGAATATAGTTTGCTGAATTTTGCTGAGGATATTTGCACAAATATTAATCAAATTAATTTTCCTTTTGGACTCATCTTTATCTAGTATTTGAATCAGAATAATGTTGGTATTGTAAAAAGTGCTTAGAAGTTTGCAATTGTCTTCAATTTTTGGAACAATGTGAGAAGGGTTGCTGTTAATGCATTTCCAAATATTTGTCAGAATTCACCAGTGAAACAATCTGGCCTGGTGCTTTGTTTTAGGGAGAGTTTTTAATACTAGTTCAATACCCTTGCTTGTGATTGAGCTGTTAATGATTTATCTTTCTTCCTGGTTTAGTCTCAGAATATTATGTTTACAAGACTGTGTCCTTTTCTTCTAGGTTAGTCAATTAGTTGCTATACAGGTGTGCATAGTATTCTCTAATCATTCTCTGTTTTTCTGATGTATCAGTTGTGATTATTTCATTCATTTATGATTTTATTTTGTGTATTCTCTCTCCCTATCTTTGTAATACTTACTGGAGGTGCCTTCTGCTAGATCCCTGGTTCGAAGGTATGAGGGGTGGAGAATGCTGCCCTTTGATGTGTGCAGCTTGCTGTGCTATGCCAAACTCCTTCTTTTTGAGCTTCTCTCACATCGAGTTTACAGTATCACTAGGAATCTTTGCTCCTCTCTCTCTGGGACTAGACCCAGGCTTGCTACCCTGTCATTCAGTCTGCACGCTGTGGCTACAGCTGTGGAAGCCAGCTGCTGTTGTTAGTCAGTCTGCCTTTGCCTGCCCCTGCAACTGCTTAACTCTCAAATCTAACTTCCAACTCCTGGGCACATGCCATTCCTGTGACAGTCTTGTTAATGCTGTGGCAGCTTTCATAGATCTGCTAGTGTGTCTTTGATGTCTCCACTCCCATCATCTCTGGAATTGTCCTACGTCTTCCCCAGACATCAATTAAAGAGTACTTAAAATGTCATCTTCCATGTGTGATTGTTATATACATTTTTTTAACCAATAATTTGCTTACCAGTTGGTTCATTTCCTATTCTGAAACACATTCATTTATTATTCCTAGAATTATCTCAATAATTATTTTTAATGTATTATTTTTTATTGTAGTAATTATTCTACACATTAAAATAATTTCCTATGTATAGGATCCCCATTTCTCATATGTATTCAATACACCATACCCTCCACCAAATCACCAAGTGTTATTTCTCATTGTATAATGGATTCCACCTCCATTTGCCCCCGCCTGCCCCATACCTATTTGGTAGCCTCAGTTCTGTTGCAAATGTTTTAGGGTTAGTTATGTTTTTTCTGTTCCTTTATTTTGTCTATTCACATTCCACCTATGAGAGGTTATCTGATATCTTTCTTCTTTTGACTTGTTTCACTCAGCATAACCCCCTCTAGTTTCATTCATGTTGATTCAAGTGACAAAGTTTCATCTCTTCTAAGGATTATAATATTCCATTGTATAATTGTACCACATTGTCTTTATCCATTCATCTGATGTTGAACACTTAGGTAATTTTCAGTTCTTAGCTACTGTGAATAGGGCTGCAATAAACATGACATGCATATATCTCTGAGGATATTTATATCTGAGGATTTTTATATCTTTTGGGTAGATACCTAGAAGTGGAATGACAGGATCATGTGGATTTCCATCTTCAGTTTTTTGAGAAATCTCCAAATTGTTTTCTATAAGAGTTGTACCAATTTACACTCCCAACAACAGTGCAAGAGTGTTCCCTTTTCTCCACATCCTCATTAGCATTTGTTGTTTCCAGACTTCTGGGTAATAGTCTCTCAACTGTAAAGTAATATCTCATTGTTGCTTTAATTTGCATTCCCTGACAGTAGTGAGTAGGAACATAATTCCTTGTGCCTGTTGATCATCTGTATATCCTTTTCAGAAAAATGTCTCCAATTTCTCCTCCCATTTTTGATTGGATTACTTGTTCTTCTGTTGTTGGGTTTTATAAGTTATGTGTATATTTTAGATATTAAACCTTTGTCGGAAATATCAAATGCAATTATGTTCTCCCAGTTATTATGTTTCCTTTTGTTTTTGGTGATGTTTTGTTTTGTTGTGAATTAGCTCCTTAGTTTGGTGTCGTCCCAGTTGTTGTTTTTTTTTTTCTTTTTGTTTCCCTTGATGGTGTACTTCAGTCCCCAAAGTCCTCTCTATGACTGATATCTTTCTTATGTTGTTTACTAAGAGCTTTATGTCCAAGTTTCTAATCCATCTTGAGTTGATTTCTTTGAGTGGTGTTATAGAGTGGTCTAGCTTTATTCTTTTACATGTGGTTGTTCAGTTTTCCCAATACCATTTGTTGAAGAAACTTTTCTTTTCCCATCATATGCTTTTAGCACCTTTATCATAGATTAACTGGTTGTATGTGAGTACATCAGTTACTGGTGATTCGGATCTATTCCACTGATCTGCACCTCTATTATTATTCCAGTACCATAATGTTTGGATCACTATTGCTTTATTATATAGTTCAAAGTCTTGGATTTGTTCTTTTTCTAATTATTGCTTTGGCTATTTGGTGCCTTTTGTTGTTCCATAGAAATTCTAAGATTTTTTTTTTGTTCTATTTCCTGGAAATAAGCCTGTGGAATTTTAATGAGGATTGCATTAAACTTGTATATTGCTTTGGGTAAGATGGAATTTTAATGCTATTGATTCTTTCCAGTCAAGAGCAGGAATATCTTTCTTCGTGTCCTCCTCTATTTCTTTTAAGAAGGATTTTCAGTTTTTGTTTTGTAGATCTTCTAATTCCTTTGTTAGGCATATGCTTATACTTTCTATATTAAATGTGTTTAACTTACATATTAAATGGTGTGATTTTTGTGATTTCATTTTCTTCTAGTGTGTTGTTTGCATATAAAAATGCAGCAGATTTTTGTGCATCATTTTTTGTAGACTGCCACTTTACTATTTAATGATGAATTATAGAATTTTTTGAGAAGAACAGGCGTTAATTCTTCTCTGAAGGTTTGGTAGAACTCATTGGAGAAGGGGCATCTGGGCTTTTATTTTTGGAGAGGCCCTTGATTACCGCTTCAGTTTTTTAGCTTGTGATTGTTTCCAGTTCTTCTAGGTTCAGTCTTGGTAGACTATACTTTTCTAGAAATCTGTCCATGTCCTCAAGGTTGTCCATTTTTGTCCATAGAGCTGTTCATAGCAGTCCCTTAGATGTTTTGAATTTCTGTGCTATCTGTTGTAACATCCCCTTTCATTTATGATTCTAGTTTTGAGAGTTTTCTCCTTATTTTTCTTTGTGAGTCTAATGGTTTGTCAATTTTGTTTATTTTTTCAAAGAGCAGCACAGTTTAATTGATCTTCTGAATTGTCTTTTTGCATTCTATTTTATTTTTGCTCGAATTTTTATTATTTCCTTTCTTCTGCTGATTTAAATCTTTAGCTGTTTTAAATGTAGAGTCAAGTTTTTTTGTGTGTGTGATTTTTCATGTTTCTTGAGATGATCCTGGATTGCAATGAACTTCTGCCTTAGTATTGCTTTTGCTGTATCTCATAGATTCTGGTGGCTTGTGTCCTCTTTCTCATTTGTCTCTAATTATTTTTTTAAGTTCCTCTTTGATTTCCTCTTTAACCCAAGAGTCATTCAGGAGCACATTGTTAAGTTTCCAATTAATTTGCAGTACTTCAGTTTTCTTTTTGTGGTTGATTTCCAGTTTTAGGCCATTGTGGTCAAAGAAGAAAGTAGGCATGGCTTCAATATTTGTAAATTTATTAAGAGATGTTTTGTGTCCCGTATATCTTTGGGAATGTTCCGTGAGCGCCTGAGAAGAAAATGAAATCTGTAATTGTGGGGTAAAGTTCTCGGTGTATGTCTGTTAGACCCATTGTTTCCAGATGGTTGCTTAAATTGGCTGTTTCCCATCCTTTTTTTGCCTGGTTTTCTGTCAGTTGTTGTAAATAGTGTCATGCAGTCCCCCGCTATTAGTGTGTTACTGTCAGTGTCTGTCTTCAGGTCTACTAATACTTGCTTCATATATTTTGATGCTCCTTCATTTGGTGCATATATATGTTAATAAACGCTATGTGTTCCTGCAGGGTTGATCCTTTAATTATTATATAATGTCCATCTTTGTATTTTGGTATGATTTTTAGATGCAATTCTGTTTTATCTGATGTGATTATAGCTATTCCTGCTCTTTTGTGATTGCCATTCTACTGTAGGATTGTTTTCCCACCTTTGACTTTGAGCCTTTGTTAATCTCTTGGGAGAAATTGGGTTTCCTGAATGCAGCAGAATATTGTTGTTTTTTAATCCATTCAACCACTCTGGTTTATTTGACTGGTGAGTTCAATCATTAACTTATGGGGTGATTATTCATATATATATAGATAGATGCTTAGCGTCATTTTATAATTTGTCTTCTGTATGTTGCTCCAGAAGATGTCTGTTTCTCTTTCTCTTCTTAGGTCAGATAGATGCACTTATATTTTGATTGATTTCATGAATTGTTTTCTTCTTTGCTTTTTCCCTGGGTTGATTGTGTCATTTTTCAGATCGGGGAAGTTCTCATCTAATATTTATTTAAATATGGCTTCTGTCCCCTTTTCTTTCTCTTCCTCTGGGACACCTATGATGCAAATGTTGTTACTTTTGATGCTGTACCAGAGGTCTCAAATACTGTCTTTGATTCTTTGAATTTTTTTATCTTTGTTGGTTTGCTTGATTGAATTCCTCTGTCCTATCATCCAGATCGCTGATTCTCTTGGAAGCTTCATCCATCCTGTTGTTGAGTCTCTCTATTTAGTTCTTTAATTCAGCCATTGTGTCTCTTACCTGTTTGATGTCTTGTGTTAATTCTTCTCTTTCCTTCCTAACATTCTCGTTTACTGTCTCTACTGATTTCTGAATTCCCATGAGTGTGCTAATCACTGTAACCCTAAATTCCTCTTCAGGTAACTTACATGTGTCTGCTGTATTTTTTTCCCCTAGGTTTTGGATTGGATCCATCATTTCACATATATTTCTCTGTGACTTTGCTTTATTTAACATTATGAGGTATGTTCAGTTTCTGAGTTACCCTGGTGTTGCATAGGTGTGACTTGCCCAGGTTTGGCAATCAGGCTGCAGTTTCACTTCTACCCACAAGGTGGCACTAGTAGGTAGCATTGAGATTTGGTCCCATATGGGACTGCCTTTTCACTGTAATCCTGGTGGTGGTGTATCTGGCGGGGGGATAGTCAATGGGTGGGATAAGCAGTGGTGGAATAAGCAGTGGTGGGATATCTGCTAGGTGGACCCCAGACTTTTGCCTGAAATAGTTTGGGGAGTGGTTTGAGCTGGGGATTTCTTTGGTTGATTTTCAGTTATGATGATTCCCAGCACAATATCCTTGTGTGGGCTCCAGCTTAGCTTCCAGTATGCTGGCTCTCCTTTTACCCTCTCCCAAGTGGCCTTTCTTGGCTCTGCGTCTCAACCCACTATGCTTACTTCTCACTTCTTCCTCAGCTGGTACCGAATTCCCTAGCCTCCACCCCACGGCAAGTCTGGTGACTCCCTAGCTCTGTCCCAAGCCCAAATCTGCGGCTTAGCTGAGAACCCCACCAGGAGCCCTAACCCACCATTAAGTCATCAGTTGTTTTGTCTTCAGCTGAAGTGTCAGTTTTTTCTTGGTATTTGTCTCAGGAAAACAGGTGATTTTTTTTTTTTTGTGTGTGTGTGTGTGTGTGTGTGTGTAGGGGGAACAACTCAAAAGTGCTTCCTATAGAGTCACATACCGGAAGTTGATTGAAAAATTACTTTGTATTAATTCTGTCATAGACTTTATAGTCCCTAAATCCTATTTGATTATTAAGACTCTGATCTAGTCTATATAATGTTTAATATTCTTATCAGTACAGATACTTGATTATGCTTTTATTAATGTGCCATAAGTTATTGTCAACTCATAACAAAATAGATACGAATGCTAATTTTAAAGGCAGAACATATAAATGATCTTTTGTAATTCACAACTGTGATTATATATTTATGGCAATGTAGAGGTTATTCATTTTAGACAAGGAAAGGAACTAAATGAATATACATACATTCTGAAAATTATATTTCACATGTTTTATTTTATTCTCCTCACAAGATAGTCTCATATTCATCTTTAGATGAAATCTTTAAATGTTAGATGTATTAAGTGCCTTATCAACTGCCACATAGCTAAAGTTTGTTCACCCGGGTAGATGTTGTTTCTTTTTAGTCTTCTTCCATTTGTTCACCCAGGTAGATGTTATTTCTTTTTAGTCTTCTTCCTACTTTAATACCCTTTAATTTAAAATGAATTATCACACTTTTTGGAAAAAGGATAAGGTCGTAGTGCTTGGACTACAGAAGGACTGCAATTTTCTTCACTATTAGTTGTTGGATATTACATTTCTAATTTTTCAACTCTTGTTTTCTTTTTATGTTAAAACGTGGAAATTGCGTTAAATGATATGTTACCATTGACTGGGTTTCGAAATTCTAACTTGGTTCAATATCCTGAAAGTTGTTATTTTCCCAGTAACTCTGTTTTCTCCTTTCTTCATGTTAAGTTCTAGTGAGCAGGTTTCTTCTTGCAAGTAAGAAGCCTGGTTAGTTATACATGAGAACAGATGATGTGGAGAGTATAATCTTGGTGTAAAACAGAACAAATGGGATTAAGGATTGAGGGCATCTAAAGAGTTACGCTCCTCATTATTTATAGTACTGAGAAAAAGAAAGGCCACTGCAATGATGACATTTTATATTTTTGGGCTCTCATGTTTCTTGTGGGGTGCAAGTTGTGGGGTACAGAGGGTACCAGTGTGGTTTCCATTGTGGTTGCCACAGATTATAGGTATTTCTCTGGACCTTTGAAATAGCCTGTGAACAAATATATTTTTCATATCAAGATTAGCAAAATCTTGCCTAGTAATACTTTGCGTTGTCCCATTCTAGCTCTGGGATTTTGCAAATGGTTTTATTTGGTTACTGGTACTTTATAAAATATCACACACCTAAAGAGAGACTTGAAGGAAAACACTTGCATGGTTAAGTCCTGTTTTTTCTTTATTTTACTGAGATCCCTTGACACAAGATGACAAATTCTGAACTAGCAATAAAACTAAACAGATAAAATATTAAGCACATAAGTTTTGGATGATGAATCACATATTACAAAAGGAAGAACTTTCATTTCCACTTAGTTGTTCACACTGGTTGTTTCACCCCCAGATATGAGTCTCAAACCCAGGTGTACATGGCATATATCCTTCAGAGGTGATTGACCCAATCATTGCTTCATCAAGGTGCACCTCTCCCTGACTTTTTAAAAATTGTTTATTTATATGCTTTCTCAAAATTTACATACATTTCAAATAAGATAAAATTGAACAATATGGTGACCATATGGATATTCATTGTTATTATTATACATACATGTTTATACATTATATAATATATATGCTTGTTTTATTATTTCAAATTTCTATATGATTTTTAGGATATTGAATTCACACCTCAATCCTTATCACCACACCCACCACCGGAAGTCTTGCTTACTTTACCACTATTTTTTTTATTTTCAGGCCAAGAAAAGAACAAAATATATCACATTACATACTTGTTTCAAAAGCAACTCCAGAGAGCACAATATATTGGATATTTCTAAAACATTTAAACTTTACAATGAATATAGAATATATAAAAATTCATAATGTAAGCTTGAGTCGTAATTCCTTAATATAAAGTCAAAAACTGGAATTATCAAAAATAACATAACTAAAAAGAAAAAAAACCTCAGCATGATGAAAACAAAAATTTTCAACAGTGTTAACTTTCCAAACCAAATATTATCAATAACAATAAAACTAAACATAATAAAATATTAAACATACAGGGCTTGGGGATAAAAGATAAATTTGAACCTTGGCTCTGACATTTATATATTACATAATCTTAGGTAGATTTCTTAGCTTTGGCTTTCTCATCTATAAAATAGGGATAATAAAATGTACATCACAGACTTATCTTAAATAAGATATTTATGCCAAGTTCTTGAATAGACCCCACAGAACAATCACAGGCAATGAAATTGAAGAGGTAATCAGAAGTGTCACTGAAAATAAAAACCCAGGACCAGATGGCTTTTCCAATGAGTTTTACTAAATCTTCATAGAATAATTAATACCTATCTCCTCAAACCCTTCCAATATACTGAAGAACAGGGAACACTTTCAAAAACTCTCCACGAAGTCAACATCATGCTAATACCAAAAGCTAGCAAACACATCACAACGAAATAAAATAAAGACCAATATCTCAAATGAACATAAATGAATAAGTCTAATAAACCTGTTTTAAGTAGAATACTTCATACTTTATTCAGCATCTTTTAGTATTTTCTTATACCTGGTTTTGTGGTGATAAATTCCTTTAACTTTGCTTGTTGGAAAAGCTTTTTCCTTAAGTTTTGAATGATAATCTTTGCAGGATATAATATCCTAGGTTGAAAATTCTTTTCTTTCAGCCTATTAAATGCCATTCCCTCCTGGCCTATAGAGTTCAGCTGAGAAATCTGTGACAATCTAACAAGGACTCCTATATGTGATGCATTTTACTCTGGATGCTTTTAAGATTTTTTTCTTTATCTTGCATTTTTGACATTTTTATGACAATGTGTTTAGGTGTAGGTCTGTTTGGGTTTCTTTTATTAGGGACTGTTTGATGATCCTGGATCTGAAGCCTTGCTTTGCTCTTCAGATTAAGGAAGTTCTTAGCTATTATTTCAAATACAATTTCTGCTCCATTGTCTCTCTCTTCTCCTTCTTGGACTCCTATAGTGTGAATATTATTTCTTTTGATATTTTCTCATAGGCCTTAAATGCTATTTTAATTTCTTTTATTATTTTATCTCTTTGCTGGTTTGATTGAGTACACTCCTCTACCCTATCTCTACCTCACTAATTCTATTGGAGGCTTCACCTAGCCTATATTTGAGCACCTCCATTGAATTGTTTTCTGTATTTCTCTAACATCTGTTTTGAACTTCATTTCTTCTTCCTTTGCTTGGTTGTTCTCTTTTTGTTCCTCCATTGTTTTCTTGATTTCCATGGGTATGTTTATCACTGTTTCTCCAAATCTATCTCCAACTAGTTTGCAGACATCTGTTGTTTTTGGATTTTCCCCTTGGTTTTTTATTGGGTCTATCACATATTTTCCTCCTTGTCTTTGCTTTGTTTGGCATTGTTTATGTTTCTGTGGATTAAGTTTTCTTGTAGTGGTGGCCTTATGTAGGGTATTGACTTGCACCAACTAAGCCTAGATCTTGGTTTGGACCCTGAAATTTCTTGAGTTTTGTGGCATCACTACTGGTTGTATTTGTTCTTATGTGGGCCCTCTATTGCTGCATAAAAGTTCTGTCTGTGGGGTTGTAGTTTGTGAGGGGAGATGTAAACCCTTTTCCCATTATCTCAGCTGCCACCCACAATGACCACCTTGTTGTTGGTCCAGAATTAGCAATCAGACTTTAGTTTCACCTACACCCACAAGGTGGCCCTGGTGGGTAATGCTGACTCTCTCTGGGATACTCCCTTCTTTCTTTAAGCCTGAGAGTTGAATTTCCAGTGGGCAGGTCCTGCAGTTCTGGGGCAATATGGTGGGAAGGGGTTGGTGATTCCCCTAGCTGCCTTCTAGAGTTATGGTGGTGCTCTGTATATCTTTTCTCCCCAGGCCTTCCTTTCAAACTACTGGGGCACTGGTTGTTTCATCTGTTCCACTTAGCCTATTTCTGGTCACCTATTAAAATGTGTTAAGAAAATATAAATTGATTTTAATATTGGTCTAAGGAAATTATAAGTGGGAAAATGAATATATGCATGAGATTATAAAAAACAGATAATTTTATTATTCTTCAGCGACAAAGGTTTTGATTGTTTTCTGTTTAGATTTATTTATCCTATCTCTTTCCTCTTGAATTGTCATTGACAGTTAAGAGCTAATTGGATACAACACAAGGGAAACATGAGTATATGGATTCATTAGATAGATATTTTCCTAGTTGATTTGTTCTGAGCCTTTATAACCTCATATATTCCCTCCTTTCTTCACATCTAGAGTTGTCAGATAAGTTATTTTGACTGATCTTGCTAATAGCATTAGCATTCATTGTTTCAAAGTTAAGCAGCTTTCCTTAATGGAGATGATCTATAAGCACATTTGTGTATATTGATGCTGATATACCTTCTAGCAGTAGCTATAGGAATTTAATTGTGTAGAGTAGTAAATAAGGAAAAGAAAATGTTAGTCAGATTATTCTACCTGAAAAAATTACGCGCTTTCAGCATACTTTTATATTTTACATTTTTGATGTTTAGTATCTATTTTTCTATAATTTGATTTCATCTGTTGAAGTTTTGACAGAGAGAATGTCATAATTATTTACTAACAGACAAGTTTTTAAGCTAAATTTAAAAAAAAATGGCATGAATTGGAGGTTTAAATTTGTTTTCAGGAAATTTTGTCATCCTTTTTGTTTTTTGTCTTTTATAACACTGTTTTTTACATGTAAACACATAATAGTATTTCAAAGCTGTAAATATGGAGAAATAAGTATCAAAGGATATGTGTTAAGGACCGATATAATAGAATCATTTAAATTATCCTGTTGCCTTTATAAATTCAACACATAATATTAGGCAAATTAAATTTCTTTCTTTAGCAATCATTGCTGCACATGCTGCTTTCTCTTTATCTGTCTGTGCCTGTATCTTTGACTTGACTTTCAATGACTGCCTGAATAGTTTTATCTTCTGGTGCTATCTTCTGAGCTTCCCTAAGATCAGCTGATGTTTGATCTTATTCATTTAATTTATGCCATCCTTTAGCTTTAGGGTACAATACTACCGCTATTTGGTGGGTCTGTTTCAAGAGCATCCACACAACTGTTTATTGCTCTTTTCAATTTAACATCCTCAATTTATAAGCAACAAGAGCAACAATATCCAGCACACAATTTAAAGGTACAGTTTGTAGCATGGATAGATCTACTCTCTTATTAAGAGTCTTATTAAGAGTCTTTCAACTTTCCACATATATATATATATATATATATATATATATATTTTAATGGCCACATCTCAGTTCTGGAATTTGACAAAAAAAAAAAGCATCCCTTATGTTTTTTAAAGACTTATGTTATTAATCAAATGTTATCCACATGTTGTAAATCTACCTCTAAATTCTTAGGGAAATCTAAATGACTGTCAGCTGACCTATCTTTGAGCATGTTCTCCAATCATTCCCTCCATTCAAATGTTCATATTCTTCAATAATAATGGCAGTATTTTTGCCATTTATTTATACATTTTCCAGTATCATTACAACACCCATTCCTTTAATTACTTGGCCAAATGCCACATATTTCAATCCAAATGCAGAGTCGGCACTGTTATGATAAAGGATGACAACCATTTGTATCTTAATTTGCATTTGGCATGCTCAAGAAGATTTTTTGGATTATGTTTAAGTAGAAATTTCTGTCTTCAAAATTTTCACCATACCTTTCTGCTTGTCCCATTCTGACTTGAGAAGTTTGCACCTGGAATCGTACATGTATTAATAAATTTGGTGAAAGGACATACTTTAAATGGAGAGATTTTCCAATAGTAGGTCCAATGTCTTTTTTTTTTGACAATGCATGAATAACTGTATCTGCAAACAATTCTAAGACAGTTTGATCAACTAATTCCCCTCCAATATCCAAACTTAAGAGGACTTGGAGATTACTGGGGCTGAAATAATTAAGCTGGAGACATGGGTAGCATTTTGACTTGCTGGAGTATTTGGAAGTAGGCTCAGAGCATCTCGTGACTGCTCGGCAGCTTTAAACAAAGAACCAGGCAGTTTCGCAAAGAAAGCGGAAGAAAGCATTTTAAGACATTAATGAGAGTCTTACATTAAATAAATGCAATAAACATAAGGCTTAGTGAATTTAAGAGAGGAGGAATTGACTCTAATGTGGTACATTCTTACCCACTAATATACATAGTTGTACCTTTCAAAGATCTGAAGAATAGAAAATATACACACAGGTTTTATGCAGTATGTGGTCATGTGAATTACGGATTAAGAAATATATATTGTAAAATAAAATTGTATTATGATTACATCAATAGTATATTATGTTGCTGAATCTAATTCATAGGCTCATACCAGGGAAACTAATGAGAAAAAAAAGACAAATTTGAGTGTAATGCCAGAAAACTGATGGGGAATGATCTAGAGGTGGTAAAAATATGTTATATACCAGTAATCATAAAATACATGAATTAATGTATTATTTGTTCAAGTAGGGTTCTAGTTTAGCAGTTTACTAAAGTAAGCATTTCTGTGTGACATGTGAAAAATATTTAGAGGGTTTATAAAAAAGAAAAGATATCTGTTCCCCAAGTAAGCCATAAATAGAAAAGGAATTATGCATGGCTATATTTAAGTTCTGCTTTTCAAAAGGAAGCTAAATTGTATTCTTTCTTAATTTCAAACATTACTCCATTCATAGTTAACAGAAAGGTAGCACAGATCTTTAGAACTGACTATAAAATAGGAATATCAATTGAAAAGTTGCTGTGATGATTAATTGAACTAATATCTGCTGAGAGTGCCAAATAGTGAGTATTTTCACATTGCTCACCATATGTACTTGTATGTATTATTATTCCTACCCTAAATATCCGTATTCCAGGTTTTTTTTTTCTCTTTAATCTCATCAAGGTGTCCTCCAACACACCTGACCAAGGTGTAACTCCTTGAGTTCTCATGAGTTTCTGGTGGAAGCAGTACTGTCTGGCCAGTCTGCTTAACCTAGGAACAGTTTGAGGTCACAATAAGTTATCTAGGAAGCACCTCAAGAAGAGTATGCAGCCCTGCCCACACCAGTCCACCTGGCCTAAGAGGAACTTGTTGATTTGCCATGATTCCCAAGGGAAGCACCATGATTGCAGTGAGGAGCCCTACAAACTGCAAACACACACAGTCCAGGAGTGGGCTTCAGGTCTCTGAATGCAAAAATTTCTCAGAGAGGAGTGATAAGAGCTGCCCTACAGCCATCCAGTCAGAAGTACATAAGTAGCTATTTTCCGTAACACGTGATGTTGTGGGTATCCAGAAGGTTCCTAGCTGAATGACAATGACTACTTCTGTGTGAGGAAGCCCACTTGATGCTGAACTGAGCACTCCAGATGGTCAGTGTGGAGCAAATCTTCACAGGATACTACATAAGCCCACAACTGCCTTACCATTCACAATAGCTCAATCTATTATCAGATAAGAAATAAAACAGCAAGATTTTAGCTTCAATGTTAAATACAGGAAAGATTAAGGCAGACATACCACAATTTAAATAGTCAAAAAACTAAATATTAATGCCTCAAAGAGAAGAGACTTGGAGTTTCCCAGAGAATCCATCAAACTACACTAAATGTGACAATCTAGCAGATAGAGAATTTAAAACATTTGATATACAGAAACTGAATGGTCTATAGGATGTAAACATAACTACTCAAAAAGAAATTCAAACCTCAGAAAATAAATGATAAATTATAAGGAGTAATTAACCAAAGATATTGGAGATGCATAGAAAGATCAAAAGAGGGAATGAGGAAAAGAAGAAACATTAAAACAAAATTTAGCCAAAGAAAGGCAAAAACACAAATCAGAGTTGAACTAAATGAAATAGTAAAGAAGGGACCATTCTAAAATCAACAAACTCAAAGCTGTTTCTTTGAAAATGCAAACAAATTGATAAATATTTAACTAGATTTACAAAAAGAGATGAAACACTAAAAACAAGAATCAAAAATGAGAGAGGGGAAATCACTTCCGGTGTTCTGGAAATGCCAAAGGATTCTAAGATATTACTAGGAACAACTCTTTGCCAGCAAATCTGTCAACTTGTAGAAATTGTTAGATTTCTAGAATCATATGCCTTTCCAAAACTGATCCAGAAAAACACAGATGACTTGAACAAACTAATCTAAAGCACAGAAATTGAAGCTGTAATAAAAATTCTCTGCAAATATAAGAACTAAGGACAATGTGACTTTACTACTAAATTCTACCAAGCTTTCAAAGATAATCTAATACCCAGCCTTCTTCCACAGACTCAAAGAGGAGCTAAAACTCCCAAAGAGGTTCCGCAGGGCTAAAATTATACTTATTGCAAAATCAGGCAAGGACAGCATCAAAAAGAAAATTATAGACTGATGTTACTGATGAATATGGATACAAAAATAATCAACACAATTTTGACAATAAAAATTCAACAACACAATAAAAATTATGCGTTATGATTAATTGCATTTTATTCCAGGGATACAAGGATGGTTCAACATACACAAATCAATCAATGCAATTACTACATTAGCAAAGAAAAAATATGATTATATCAACAGCTGTAGAGAAATCTTTTGACAAGATTTAACATCCATTTATAATAAGATCAATAAAATAAGAATAGAAGGCATATACCTCAACAAAATAAAAGCCATATGTACGAAACCAAAGCTAACATCATACTTTGGTGAAAAAATTAAAGGTTTTCCTTAAAGATTTGAAACAAGAAAAGAATGCTCACTCTCACCACCACTATTCAACACAGTTCTGTTCTACATGTCCTGGCCAGAGCAATAGGGAAGATGAAGCTATCAAAGGAATCCAAATTGGGAATAAAGAAATACAATTATTATTATTTGCAGATGATATGAAATTATACGTACTAAACCCAAAAGGCTATACAAAATAACTCTCCTTAAGTACAATAATTGAATACAACAAAGTGGCAAGATATAAAATCTACAATAGCAATCAATAGCATTTTATATGCAGATGATGAAATAGAACAGGGAAATATAGGATGGTTTAATTAATATGTGGTATAGACAAACCTCTACAAAATTCACAGGGTGGAAAACTTTGGCTACTAGGAGACAGGAAGTTGTTAAACATGGAAGGAGGGAGTAAAAAGGATGGTATAAAGGACACTGGAGTCTGGGAGTGGGACATACACAGAGTGATAGGAAATACACAGAGACTGAGGTGGAAAGTAAAAATTATATAACAATGTGAAATACTAAATAGCAATTTAAATACATTTGAGGGATATGACCTCAGATTGTTTAAAAAAATGAAATACCATTAGTATTTCCTGTTTTCTCAGAATAGAAAAGAAAACATTTAAAGATTATATTACTGTTTTTATACAATGTCTGTTAGATTAAAAGGAATTAGAATACTTTTACAAACCATAAATCTTATCAAATTTATGGTAATATTGTTTATATTTTTGCTCATACCCTCCACTATAAAAATCATCATAAATTATGCATAATATTTTAAATGTATGCTATGATTTATAATTTCAGAAATTAATATACTAGTAACAGGCATATTTTTTACCAACTATGAACAGATTTTTGTGGTATCTGCCTCTCTTGGAAACAAGAGAAAAAAATCCCTAGCTCTTAGAATTTATATTCAGATGTGTAATTTAGACAATACGTATACTAAAAAATAAAGTTTTAGAAATCAAGTTTTGATCAATTCTGATCAATTTAATAAAGACAAACATGGGGGAAAGGTGCATGGAGGAGCTGCTTTAACCATGGTGTACAAGAAAGACTCTCTGGAGACCTGAAAGATAAGAAGAAGGCAGCTTTGCAAAGATCTAATAGAAAGATAATTCAAGACAAAGAAATCAAAAGATAAACATTTAATGGATACAATAAACACATGGGGCTGAAATGTAATGATGGAGAGGAAAAGATGAAAGCAAAAAGATAAGAGATGTAGGCATCTGTCAGAACATGTAGTGAAGAACATAATTTAAGATACATATTCTACATACCTCACTCTATATATACATTCTGTTGCAATGAGAACCCACTAGAGTCCTAAGAAGAGGAGTATGACGCGAGATTTATGCTGTCCTTAGCTAGCAACAGCAGAATATCAGAAATCCTATGAGAGCCCAGCTTATTAAAGTCCCATCTGTCAAATCATAATATATTTATCATTTTAATGGGCACTAATCACATTTTGTGGGTATTATACATTCAGAAGTTATCTTGTAAATCATCGAGTTTTTATACCACTGACAACATTTGGACTCAGAGGTACAGGTGTAGGGAATAAAACTTTGGTAGAAGAATTGCCCTGCACATTTCTAATCAGCTACTATTATAATTAGCTAACCAGCTATTCACATAGGCACCTTCATATTTCTTCTCTCTCTAGGCCTGAAAGCCTCAGCGGAAGCTTGTTGTATTTATTGAGTAGTAAATTAACATCACAGTGCTTCAACCAACATGTTTTTTAATTCTGTTACAATTTCAGGTCTTCTGCCTTCCCTGCTGCAATCCTCTGATAATAGAGCCAACTTATAAACTGAATGCTGAGATAGTTTTGTATAGCTTGGCAAATCATTTTATCCCTCTCTCTTTCTTTGGTAGAAATAGCAAGGAAATTCTATTTTACTATAAAAATTAAAAAATCTGAATAGCATAAATTGTACAGAAATTTAATCCTAGAACTTTTTGTATAGGCAATACTGGATCATGTCCTTTCATAATAAAAGCTATTCCTACTTAAAATGTTCTAATTCCCTTAAAGTTCCATTCAATATACTTTCTGGGAAACATCAATTGCAATAGAAAGCAGTCTTTCAAAGAAACCTATTCGATAAGCTTTAAAGGCATAACAACACATACACTTACACGGATACCATACATAGGAAGAAGTTGCCTTTATGAAAAATGTGAATGTTCTTAATCCGAGTATCCACTGAATCACTTAAAAATAGGGAGAATGACTTAAAAAATGAAAAATGACGGAAAAATCATGTTTCTGCATAACAAAGCAGAAAAGTGAGGGGTTTTTTTAAAGACAATTTTTAATAGAGCATTGAAATATATGTCAAAATTCATTTAAAAACAAAAGCAAAGAAAAATTTGAGCAAAAAAAACAGTTGATAAAGATTCTATATTAAAATTTAATAATGCTAAATTATACAAATTATATCTAGTCAGGACAGAAAGTAAAACAGGAGCTGCTTCTCTGTTTCTTTGATACTGTGGGTGGGGTAAGAGAGGTTAAAGATACTGTCCTTTTAATATTTATAGATATTATTTTGTTTTGATACATATTCACCTTGTTATCCAAGAAAGCAATATATTTAGACAAAGTCCAATATCTGAAACCAAACAGACCCACAGTAAAACGTCAGCCATGATGTTTTACCTTAACTGCATCAACAGACTCAAGTATATTTAACTGCTACTTATTTCTTGGTATATACTTGGTTTGTTGTATATAGGAAGCTGAAACAAAATCCGTAATTTATTTTACATATTTATACAACAAGGAAAAAAATTCTGTTCTATCATATTTAGAGTCAAGAAAAATAGATATTTCTACAAACCATGCTAAACAAAACTATCAACTGGATTGTTAATTCATAATAACAATATCTGATTAAATACAACTGTCATTTTTCAAATGTGTATGGCTTTTCAATTATTGAAAATAATAAGGGTTGTGAGATTTTATGTGTCTTAGGGGATTTATTTATTCATTTCACAAAAGAGCTATAAGTAAATCAGTGGCTTTCAGACCACATTTTAGATTCACACTAGATATCAAAGTTTTTAAGCAATGATGCTTTTATTGGCTTTGATAATATTTCATTTATGAAGGATGGTGTGGGGGAACTTCGCTTTACTTTCTTAGACTAAATTCTGGTGTGGGAGTCAAACTCAATATGATATATTAAGAAGTTTTGCTTGGTAACCAAACACATGACCTGTCTGTCTGACTTGTTCAAGGAGGGGGAAAAAGCCATGGAAACCACCTATCATAAAAGCCATGACTACAGGAAAAGTCCTAATGCTGCATCTCACTTATGTCGTTCATTCAACACAATTTACAGAACTGAATTCTAGGAAAAAATAAAAATTTATCCCCAAAAGGTCTGTTGCTTAATGCCTACCATTACATAAATATCTGTTCTAACACAGTTTCACAAGAAAGTAATCTCAAGAAACCAAAAGTATAAACTTGGTGCAAAATGAACATCAAAGAGCTTTTATGGCACTGTTTTCTTCTGTATTAAAATTGGATGTATGAAAACTATGCTTAGAATCCACTGTTTCAAATAAAGAAATCTAATGATAGCAATCATGTTACAGCCAGAGCCCTTTGATTAAATATGGCATTACATGTTTATCATTTTTCTCTCATTCATGATTTTATCATTGCTCTCCTACATAGTAACACAGGTAGCAGTGATTTTGTGCTAATGTAAACTATACTTGTATATAAAGTAACTTGAGATAAATATTTTGAATTGGAAAAATGTTAATAATGTAACCTATAAACTGAGGACTTTTCCTGTAGAAAATTACATGGTAAAATGAAAATTTCATTTAGCTGATTTTTTAAATTTTTATGTCAAAAATACTGAATAACTTAAAGAAAGATATAGAATGCATTATTTTTCTGACTGTATATACATTTATCAAGACTGAGATTTAAGTAACGTTATATTACAGACAAATGACTTTAGATATATCCAGCACTTTGTATTGTTTACTTTGTAATTTAGAGTTATACACTTCTAATGCATCTAGGTCATTTCACATTATAAAAATTTTCTAAAAATGTGAACTATATAATTTTTCACTCTGTATATCTGAAAATTTTTATGCAATGGATAATCAATTAACAACATTTAAGTAACTATTGAAGGAACGTGGTATCATAAGCTTAAGGTGTGCCTCATTGTAAATCAACACCTGTACTTAACACATTAAATTTACCATCCATTTGCCATAAACTTATACATGCTGTCACTTTCTACTACTTGATTACATGGAGGACTATATTCACTTGTGATTCTTGCATTTGATAGAACTAAACCATGAATGAGAGAAATTTGATTTATAATTACTAATATGGTTAAGAAAATATTAAATAGAACTGCATAAAATTAATGAATAAAATTTAGTAATAAATCACAGTGAATGAATTAATCGTTAATTTTACCTAGTTGAAAAGGCAACTTGGAGACTCGAAGAAAGTGTTAAATGAGTAGTAATCTTAGTACTAATTTCTATTAAATTAATAATAGTAATTACGTGTTATCTGTAAATTACTGATGGAAATTTTATATATATGTATATATATGCATATATATATATACATATATACATAAGTTAAGGAAAGATATTTCCATGTTTGTTATACAAATTTTAAATATTAATAAATAATGTACTTACATAAAAATTCTACATGTTTAGTCATTCATTTTTAGAAATTTTATTTGTCACATAAAATTGACACTGTAAATTATATTATTGGCATTTTGTTCTGATTAACATTCAATTAAGATACTATTTCAGTTGATGTCATTTATCGTTTGTCATTCTCATTTCTAAAATTTGTGGGCTTTTAAAATATTTTTATAGTTCCAACCAAGTGACAGATTACTTCAAAATTGTTCATTAAAACAAAAAAAAACCTCCTGAAATTATATTAATCATACTTTAAATTATTACAAGGAAAATATAGTTGCCAATAATAACCAAAACTAAAGAAATACATAATCTATATGTGAGAATGTGGAAACATTTGAAACTAAAATTTATAAGTGAGCAATTCAAAATTTGTAAAAAGATAAAGCAATATATAAAATAAAAGTTAATGCATTTAGAGGAGCTATTAAAAGTTTCTTTTATAAATATCAGTATATTGCACAGTTTCATCAATATTCATTAAGGTTTTATATCATTTTTAAACAAAGCACAGGAATTAATTATTGAAATTATTATTTTTTGTGCACTCAGGTGGAATAGAATTTGGGGGCATCTACATGCATCCTAAGGTCCCCAATTCTAGTCCTGTGGTTGACTAGAACAACCAAGATAAACAACTACAATTAAAAAAACTGCTTCTTCTTTTTCTCTTCCTGCCTAACTGCCTCTGCTCTCCTTCATTTCTGCCTGCAACTTTCATTTTAAAAAATATATTGTTTCTTTATGTGTGTTTTATTGAACAATCATGAAATGTTTTCTAGTACAAAATTTATAAATTTTGTCACAAATGGGAGGCAAGTGCCAAAACTAGAGAAGTCCCTTTCAGTATATGTATATGACATAGTTTGCTAGTAGAGAAATATATGAATCACTGGAAAAATTATTTAATAGCAGATTTTATTAACAGCAACAAGCAGTAGTACATCTGACTACTCAGGGAAAAGTACTAAACACATTTATTCATAGCAATGATGATACAAAAATAAGTCATATTTCTGGTATTTCAAGTAGTTTGCTACATTGTGCAGTTGAGGATAAAAGTAATATCTTGATTGGTAATAGCATGATTTTCTAGATTAAAAATCATTCTTTTAAATGCAAACAATAAGATATTCAGATACTTTGAAGCACACACTCTGGTGTGAAAAATTTGACAACTGAGAGTTTGACAAATTCATTTTTAGATAATATTTCATGATGTATACTGAGTATATTAAAAATATCTAAATACACCATGAAAATGAGATTCTTTTCACTATTACATATTTAAAAATAAAGATTTATCAAAACTTCATTAGGTTTGGCTTTCAAAATTGAACTACTCAACTTTTACATTTTTTACATTTTTACATAATCTGATATAAATCTATTCTCACATTGCATAAGATTGTTCAATATTTTCAAGTGTAAATATACTCATTTTTAAGTCTAGGTTTAACATTCAGATTCATATAGTGAAGTTACCAAAAGTTTTCTGCCATTCTCCAATATGTACTTGTGAGTTGGGAGTTTTAAATACATTTTTATAGAGTAAGAAAATAAACTAATTGAATAATTAATGAGAGCCAATTTACTCTATCGATAAACAAGACTCAACTATGTTCATTGAGTAAACCACATAATACACTAATAAATATAAAGTAATTCAATTTATTATTCTAGTAATACAAATCATTTTACTGAAAACATACCGCTATTACTAAAATGTACTGACAATAAGGTTGAGCTCCATTTTCCTACTGAAGAACATCATGTTAGCATCAGCCACAATTTTCAGAAACATCGACTAAATCAATTGATGAAAACAAGAAAATAAAAATGTGATGTATAGAATGATAGATTATTAATAATGAAATATTTCTGATTAATAAATTTATTTTTCTTGGCCATCTCAGTCTTTATCATTGAGTTTTTTTTCTTCAACTATAGCTCTTACTTGTGTATATGTCTAGGCACATATATAGAACATTATAAGAGGCAGCTGACTTTTCTAGGTGAACTTTAACTCAATGTAATGATCAAAGTTTAGAGTTTCACAGAAATTTTATCCTTTGTCCATATTTAAAAAAAAATACAATGGCATTGATGTTCTACAAGAAGAAATGTTCTTTAGTTATTCAGAATAAATTATTTTATGTACAAAATAAACCTTTGGAAAAGTGGAACAGAGTAGAATGAACATATTATTAGTTAATATAATAGGTTTAGTAAATTATGTTTAAGATAATGGTCATGTTCAGTTAGTGAAACCTAAGGTACAATTTTCAGAAATAGCTACCAAAGACAATTTTGTTGATGTCTGCATTGTATTCATATGAATCAATTTGATATTATTCTATAAATGTGTTTTAAGTTATCTTTATCATGACTTTAATTATTCCTTAGACTTGGAGGTGATACCACATTCTAATTAAGAGAAATCCCAATAATAAATGTTTAAATCTTGGCTCTTAAATAGTCTCAGTTCTCTTAACTGTAAAATCAATTTTACATATAATAAAAGTAAATATTATAATAAATATATTTTACAAAATATATTTTAAATATAAAAAATAAAAAATTTAAAAATAAATTTAAATAGCAATATATAGATGTTCTATGTATAGAACATTTGCAATATTCTATTTTAGATTCTATTATGACTCTGCTCCTAGCATCATATTATGTATGTGATTTTTCCATAGCTTATTAATAAAAGTGAGTTGAATTAATATTAAAGTTATGATGTTCTGTCAATGAACAACTTCCCATTCTTTCTACATAAAGTTCTTTGTGCTTATAGTCACCTAAAGACAGTCAAATGTAAGTCTGTATATTTTACTCCATTCTATTTATTTTGCTAAAAATAATAGGTATCTTTCAATAAATCATTTTATTTAAAACTCTTTGAAAAACATGAGGAAGTCACAGATAATGGCTATCCTGACACTGAATACCAAAAATAACTTGAATATGCTTGAGTGAGTCATGGTTCGAAAAGCATAGAATTAAGGACACACTTAGACAATTTAAAACAATTTCAAAATCCTAAGGTTGTACATAGGAAAGAACAGAAGCAACTATTGCCTTTTCTGGTAGAACTTTGCAGTAAAGGGAGTTCACAGAGGGATGAAGAGATACTATTTGAATATTAATAAATGCAAACAGTGGCATATGGACCTATGTGGCAAAAGAGAACCCAGAGTATTCCATGGAAGAGCAAATTACATCTACTTAACACTTCTTATATGTTGCTCTTCATTGTATTTAGTAGTGATTAAAGGGCAGAAGTACTGAAAGAAAATCACTAATTGTCCTGTAGTCTTCAGTTCTAATCATTCAGGGTAAGATTAATTCAGAGAGAAATTCCTTGGACACTCTGGATTTCCACCTATGAAATAATGAGGGAATGACAAGAAATTAGGGGATATGCTTTTAAAGAACTCCAAACCTCCACATAGCAATGTCCATAGCTCTAGAGGATCCAGAAAGGGAGTAACTGGACTGGAAAATATTGCTCACTTTTATATAGAAGAGAGGGTAGAACTATAGATCAGAGCAAAACAAAATAAAAACAAGCTCTCAGATTAAGAACTAGTTTTACAGAAAACATAAATACCGGAAATTAAGTATAAGGAAGCACACTTCCACGTATTTAAAAATAAAAGTTTAACTGAACCAAGAAGCCCTTTGCAATCTCCTCTATTCAGTATCCCTGCTTCTGGTTCTACCTGCAAAGAGTCTGAAAACAATTATAATCGGAACCATATAAAAACTGCAAAAAGGTCGGACCCAGATTAAGTATAGATAGATTGACTAAGACTCCACTGGGGATAAAGAGAAAGAAATCTGTCCTTTTTCTGAGTTAATATCATTCAGTTAACACTTCACTATTCTTTTATATAAATATTTTAGTCAAAAATTGAATATTATGAAATTTATTTAAAAAAATCTAAAGGTGTCCCAAATTTGAGAAAAAAAAATGAATGAGAGAAGCAGTATCAGAGATGGTTAAAATATTAGAATTACTGAAGAGGGGCTTTCAAATATTTTTCTGTGAATGATTAAATTACTTAATGATTAAGTGTAAAAACATGAAGAGATGCAAACTTCTACCAGAGATATGTACACCATAGAAATAAACAAATGTTATAAATGAATGGTGTTCGAAAATGATCTTTCTGAAGAAAAAGTATATGGCTTTAAAGAAAGGAAAAATAAAGAATATAAACAGGAAAAATAATGAAATGAGTTATAAAATCTAACCAGAAATTCTAAAATCCATGAAATAATGTAACAGTCTGAGATATATTTTAATCCTAGGACAGATGAAAAATATGATGAAGATTAAGTTACAAAAAGGAAAATAAAAGAGAACATTTCAAAACTGAATAAAGATGAAAATGGATAAAATCAATTAATTGCAAGCAAGGTAATAAAAAATACACTTAGAAATAATATATTCAAACTAGTAAAAGCTAGAAATGGTGTCATATGAGCAAAGGTATGAATATTGTTCACTCTGTTAGAAATAAACTGAGAAAGAAAATGAAGACGTGAAAATATAAATTCTAGGAAAGAAAACAAAAATATTGAAATAAAACTATAGTAGAAATCTGGAATTTCTTTGGGATTTTAAAAATTCTAATTCTAGAGAACATTATAAAACTCCAAATGGTGCAGGTACTTTATTATGATTTAACAGACAAACTCAATTTTTTGAACAGTTATGATTGATGAGTCAAACAAAAAGTAACTATCTCTGTATGATCAGTCCAGTGGTTAGACTCGTTCATATGTCACTGAAATTTTTAGCTGTATTGTAGTTTTCCAGGATGTTTGTTGTAGTCATAATTTTTATCAGACTGTTTCCAAGTAAGCATATGTGTGAGCTATACCTCCTTTTTGGCCTCTCTGGCTACCTTTTAAATTCCCTTGTAATTCCATTTTACCTCCTTATTTACAAATTTTTCCCTTTTGAGCAAGTTTTTTTTTAATCAAAAAGTATTGATCAACATTGGGTTATTTGGCTTAGATGCCTCAGCATTGGAATGGACCTTCCCTGGGTCATTATGTCCTGAGCATGGAGGATTTAGTGAAGGAAGAGGAGTTGCAAGAGCTAAGGCTACATTTGAGCAACTAAGAAAAGCCATTTGGGAACATACCTTAGGTAGTATCATTATTCCTATGCTTATACTATCAGAAGTTTGATCAATGATTTTCAGTTTCTGAATGATCATGACACCTGTGGAGGTTTTCATGGGAAAACTTCACCCCAACAGAGTGGAGGATACTTTAAATAATAGAAAGCTGATACAAAGTAATATAACTAATAACAGAATTTATAGACAAGAAGAAAGTATGACTTTCAAACCTGATGTAAACCAATGAAAGATATCTGAGAATTTAAAGTTGAGTCAGTGAGGAATAAAAGAGAAATGTGCTTCTACAGACTTAGCTAATAGGGAAAGTGTAGGTGCTTCTATTCTACAGTTTGAGAATCTTTTATCCATACACAATAGGTAGTAAAAGTAATGGATAATCTAAGGAGATTTGATTATCTAAAACAACATGAGTTTGAGAAATAAGGAAACTTTATTGACTATATGTAGCTTCTAAAGTCAACCAGTCAATTCAGTTCACAGTATATATTAAATCCTTTAAAGTTTCATTAAGTTATGCCATTCCTAGTTTGGTTCAGAAAAATTTAATATGGAGGAGACATATTCTTGGTCACCTGAAATTTCTATTGGGAGGTCACAACCTTGACTATGACCACAACTGTCATCTTCATAATCAGAGGGATTATTATTGAGGTAATCATACACAATGGAAAGGGCTCTTTTCTTTCGTGAGATATGTTAGAATGGACTGATTGCAAAATAGTGAAGAAGTAGTTTGTCCCAGGATACAGAGGACTGTAACTTGGCAACAGTTATAATAAAAACATATAATATAATAAATATATAATAAAATACATAATAATATATATGATATGTACAATATATAAAATATAAAAATATAAAATATAAAAATATACAATAAAAATCACAATACCACCAAATTGGAAAATTCAATATTGCTAAAACATCAATTTTCCATGAATTGATTATGGATTGAATACATTAGCTAGATAATTTTAATAACTGCTAAAAACTATACTACCTAATTTTAATAACTACTAAAAATCTATGGTACTGATAGTATTATATTTGCATAAAGATAAATAGCCAATAAATTAAATAGTCCTAAAGATAGACCCAAATATTTATGGCCAACTGTTTTCAATTAAGGTGCCAAATCAATCAAGATATAAAGTCTTTCAAAGAAAAGGTGTCAGAAAAATTAGAAATCGCTCTAGAATCAGAATAACTTCAACTACTTTCTTGAAACAAACAAAAGTAGTTTGAGACAGCATGTAGACTGAAACTTACCCAGGGCAGTACATATCTAGGAAAACAGATTTTAAAATATATATGGAAACTTGATATAGGGAAATTATTTTTGAACAGGATGCAAAATGCTTGTAATATAATAGAAGAAAACTGATATATTGAACTTTATCAAAATTAAAAATATCTACTTCCTAAATGACACCTTTAGGCAATGAATACATGTTTCAAGTTGGAAAAATATATTTGACAGATAATAATTACAAAATATAAATAATATAGAGAATGTCTACAAATGAAAAAGACAAGTCATTTAATCATGGTCAAAACATTTAATAACCTTTCATATGAAAAGTTGTCTACACCATCAGTCTCCAAGGAAAACCAGGTTAAAACATTAAAAATAAACATGTGACACCCAACAATCATGCAATCTTTAAAATACATATTAGCAATACCAAATGTTAGTATGTATATGAAGTAACTGAAACTCTCATTTGGTGTTTGTGGGTATGTAAACTGGCATAGTCTTTTTGGAATAATGTTTTTTAGGTTCTTGTGAAGTTAAACATATCAACATTATGACTAAAATCTTATTAAGCATTTATAATTATCAAATCAGCAAAAATATATATCCACAAAAAGACTCATATAGGAATATTTTCAGCCTTATTTATAATGGTAAAAATTGGATGACCCTGACATGTATATCAATAAGAGAATAAAAACAAGTATTATCTTACACTCATACAATAATTATTATTTAGCAGCATATTGAATAATGGCTTGAAAATACTAATAATGACTAACAATGAATTGTTAAAGCCATAGCAGCATGATTGAATTTCAAGAAGTATGTACTGGATTAAAGTAGAAAGACCAAAAAATATATATTCTTCCGTTATAAAAATTATTATTACCATACATATAATACTAAATGATATATTGTACCATATTGTATACTTTATTATATTATAATATTAACTAGGTTTAATGTGTACATGAGAGTAATATACATCTATGTATACATATGTAATATGCATATAATTTGTCAAGTATAAGAATAGCCAAAATTCATTTTTAAGTTTGAAAATAAGATATATTTAATTTAGGGTTTGAAAATGGGAATTGATAGGAAAAAGACAAGAGAAAAACATTGAGAGTTAATGTAGAATTTGCTACTTGAATTGAGTAGTGGTTAGATAGCTTTGTAAAATTAGCAAAACTTAAAACTGATATTTTTATTTTTGTGTTAATTTATGTGAATCATGAATAAGCAAAAGAAGAAATAGGAATATACAAGTCATATTTAGAAATATTATACCATAGTAAATTTACAATAATTTAAATGTAATTAATATAGTCTAAATTTTGTGATATTTTTCTTATAAAAACAGTTTAATTACAACAAGGAAAGATTTTTGTCTCCTGTATGCAATGTAATTTTAACTATTCATTTCTTATCTCAATTTTAAGAAGTAAGACAGGTGTTACAATACTGTTGAATTCTATCATTAACTAAAAAGAGAATAGTGTAAAGTGGTAAAATGTTTCCTTCATATTTAAGGAGGTTTTGTTCCCACTTGATTGCATTTATTTAACTTAATATTTTAACAATGCATGTGTTGATAGTTTATATATTATTTTGTACGTATGTAGAAAAGACATGTTTGTAGTGGTCATGAGGATCCCATTTATCTATATAGCTGTGTTTTACTTATTCTAAACCTTATTTAGGAAATGATTAAGATAAAGAAAAAGCAGTTGTTCATTAAACAAATAACTATAGAGCACCTGTACTTTCTAGACCTTTGGGAAACTCATGGCATGACTAGGTAAAAGAAAGGCAATAAAAGTGAAAGATTAAATGCTTTTGATGTTTGTTTTGCTTTATTTTTTCTTTCTATTTGTGTTTTTAATTATATAAACCAAAGAGAGGAAGAAGCAGAATGATTACATTCTAGATGCAAAAAGGAAATGAAGTTAAAGGTATACAGAGATTAGACTTGGAAAAAATTAGAAGCAAAGAATTTATAAGAATATGAACATATTACATAGTAGTAATATGCCCCCAAAGTAATTTATACCTAAAAAGTTACCTTTCCTCTAAAAATTAAGAAGCGAAATCATCTATTTAGTCAAGCTCTGTGACGAGACCATCTCAAATTATTTCCCTTCTCAATAAACATAGTCTATTCACAAATCAGGAATTACTATATGTGACATTGACAGATAGTTTTCTCTTCAATAGATTATTTAAACACGAGAAATTCTTTTCTGTTTTTTATTGAAGACTATTTTCAGGTACTTATAATTATTTTATAAAATTAGGGAAAAACTGCTTAATAACTTAGCTGATACTTATAAATCTTTTAGTACATTCTTGTCTGTCATATTAGCACTTAAAAATCAACATGGCAGAGAGAAGGCAAAATGGTGACCTCATAGGAATATCCCTCACCCACAGAGCAACAAAAAAATCACCTATTTTCCAGAGACAATCACCAAAGAATGACTGCGGCTGCAGCTAGAGAGATAGAGCAACCATGCTGAGAACAAATGAGGGTCAAGAGTGTCCTGTACAGTACACAGCTAAGCCGTGGATTTGGTACTCAGAATAGGAGACATTGCAGTGGTGTGGAGACAAGGAAGGACACAAAAAGCTGAAGACCCATTGCAGAGGCAGCAAAGAGCATGCATAGCTGGGCTTGGATGCAGAGGAGAGGAAGACCAACTTGGTGTGGGGTGGAGGGAGACCCAACACCCCAGGGACTGATCTGAGCCTGCATTGTGAAATTGCAATGGGTGCGGCCATAACCACAAATCAAAGAAATTGCCTTCTCCAACTCCTCCCACCACCATTTCCCACCAGTCTTACGGTCTACCCACTGATAACCTACCTACCAGATATCCCGCCCACTGCATATACTGCCCACTGGATATCTCATCACTAGGATTAGAGTAAAAAGGCAGTCTCCTGGACAGGACCAAACCTCAATGCTACCAACTAGCACCATCCCATGAGTAGAGGCAGAACTGCAGCCTGATTGTCAATTTTAGGCTAAAGTAAAGGTGATCAACCTACACAATGCCATCACTGCAAGGGAACTGAACCCTCAGAAATATAAACAGCATGTTAAATAGTCACAGAGAAATATACATGAAAAGATGGATCCAATCAAAAACCCAAAGGAAAATCTGAATTCAGCAAACATATGTAAATTTCCTGACCATGAATATAAGCAAACAATAATTAACATACTCATGGGAATCCAGAAGACATTAGAGGAAGTAAAAGAGAACATGAAGAAAGAAAGAGAAGAAATGAAACAAGACATCAAGAAGTAAAGAACAAAATAGTTGAACTAAAAGAACTAAATAAAGGGAATAAACAATAGGATGGATAAAGCTTCCAGTAGAATCAGCAATCTGGAAGGTAGTACAGAGGAACTCAATCAAGAGAAATAACAAAGAAAATAAAAAAATGAAGACAGCATTTGACACCTTTGGGATAACATCAAAAGGAACAATATTTGCATTATAGAGGTCCCAGAAGCAGAAGAAATAGAAAAGGGGGCAGAAACAATATTTGAAGAAATAGTAGATGAGAACTTTCCCAATCTGCAGACTGAAGCAAGCCTCCAGATACAGGAAGCTCAAAGAGTTCCTAATAAAAGAAACACAAACAGAAATATGTCTAGACACATCATCATCAAAATGTCAAAAATGAAAGATAAAGACTATTAAAAGCAACCAGAGAAAAATGTGTCAAATAAAGAGGATCCCCCATAAGATTTCCAGCAGACTTCTCAAATGAAACTCTACAGGCAAGAGGTGAATGACATAATATATCCAAAGTGCTGAAAGAAAAGGTGTTTCAGTCTAGGATACCATATCCAGCAAAATTATCATTCAGAATTGAAGGAATGATAAAAACCTTTTCTGACAAGCAAAAGTTAAAAGAGTTCATCACCACAAAATCAGCATTGCAAAAAATATTAAAGGATGCTCTAAAAAGTGCAGAGAAACCCTACATAAAAATAATAAGACAGCAAATATAAAAAGTGGGGAGGAGGAGAAGAGATGAAAAATGTGGATAGTAAGAATGAGTGAAAGACTAATATTCTTTCAAATAAAACTAGGAAATAAACATTGAACTAACTTTTGGGAAACCTCAAAATGCATGCCCAGGGAGAAATCAAAGAAGAAAACAAAAGCCTAAACCAATCAAAACATAATTGCCCCCATCCTACTTAAGAAGATGAAGAAAAGAACAAAGACATTGTCTGCAGCAACATACAGAAGACAGTATAAAATGACACTGAGAGACTTTATATCAATAATCATGCTAATGTTAATGGATTGAACTCATCAGTCAAATGACTCAAAGTGTTTAATGATTTGAAAAGCATAATCCAACAATCTATAGAATTCAGAAAACCCAACTTCTTTCAAAAGACAAACAAAGGCTCATAGTCAATGGCTGGAAGGCAATCCTATATTCAAATGGAAAACACAAAAGAACAGGAAGAGCTATACTCACAACAGATAAAGCAGACTTTCATCAAAAAAGCATAACAAAAAACAGAGTTGGCCATATATTACATAGTCAATCTAGCAAGAAGACATAATTTTTAGTAATATATATATATATATACAAAATAAATGAAAGAGCATCAAAATACATTAAACAAATATTATTAGACCTGACAAGTGACATTGACAGCAAAACAGTAATAGTGGGAGACTTCAACATAACACAACAATAGATAGAACAACCAGGAAGAAAATTAACAGAGAAACAATCGCTTAAAATGACCATCTGAAACAGATAGTTCTAATAGATATATACTGAGCATTTCACTCAAAGACTACAGATTTCACTTTCTTCTCAAGTGTGCATGGAACATTCTCAAGGATAGATCATATGCTGAGATACAAAACATCTCTCAACAAATTTGCAAAGATTAAATTCTGACCAAGCATCCTCTCTGATCACCATGGTTTAAAACTAGAAATCAACCAGAAAAAAGAAAGCTGGACAACCCCAAATTAATTGGAAAATAAACAATACGCTCCTGAGTGACTCTTTGGGTGAAAGAGGAAAACAAAGTGGAACTCAAAAAATATTAGAGACAAATGAGAATAAAGACAAAAACTACCAGAATCCATGGGATACAACAACGGCAGTACTAAGAAGAAAGATCATCACAACTCAATGAAGAAGAAAAATCGCAAATAAACAGCTTAACTAAATATTTAAAACAGCTAGAGAAAGAAGAACAATTAAAGCCAAAATCAGCAGAAGAAAGTAAATGATAGAAATCTGAGTAGAAATGAATAGAAAGCAAAAAGAAAATCAATGAAACAAGTTGGATCTTGGAGAAAGTAAACAAAAATGACAAACTATTGGCTAGACTCACCAAGAAAGAAATTTTAGACTAATAACTCTAATAAACATAGATGAAAAAATTCTCAACAAAATATTAGCAAATTGAATCCAACAATTAAGAAGACAATCACCCATCATGACCACGTGGGATTCATCCCAAGGATGAAATCATGGTTCAAGACACATAAATCTATACCATATCAACAAGAGCAAAGAGAAAAAAAAACTGATCATATCAATAGATGCAGAGAAAGCTTTTAACAAGATTCAACAACCATTTATGATTAAGAAAAAAAAGGCTTCATAAAATGGGAATAGACAATACATATATCAACATAATAAAGGTCGTGTATGAAAAGCCCACAACAACATCATAGTCAATGGAGAAAAATTGAAAGCATTTCCTCTTAGGTCAGGAGAAAATGCAGTTTGTTTACTATAACCACTGATATTTAATATTGTGCTGGAAATCTCAGCCAGAGCAATTAGGCAAGAAAAGGAAATAAAAGGAATTCAAATTGGAAAGGAGGAAGTAAAACTCTCATTATTTGCAGATGACCTAATTATATATATTGGAAACTCTAAAAACTCTGTCAAAAGTCTTTTAGAACTCATCAACTGATACAGTAAAGTGGCAGGCTGCAAAATAAATGCATAAAAATCAGTTGCATATTTATACACAAAAAACACACTAGAAAAAATGAATCATGAAATTCACACCATTTAAAGTTGAAGTTAAAAGAATAAAATACCTGGGTATATACCAAAGGAAGTAAAAGACTTGTACAATGAAAATTACAAGTTATTCTTAGAAGAAATAGAGGAGGACACAAAGAAATAGAAAAACATCCCCTACTCATGGCTGGGAAGAATTAACATCTTACTTAAAGCAATATATACAGATTTAATGCATCCCTATTAAATTCTTAATGCAATCCCATGTGCTTATTTCCAGGAAATAAAACAAAAAAAAATTATAGAACAAAAAATATAAAAAATTTAGAATTTCTATGGAACAACAAAAGATAATAGCCAAAGAAATTATTAGATAAAAGAATGAATATGGAGGGATTACACTCCCAGAAATTGATCTATATTACAGAGAAATAGAGATCAAAATGGTATGCTACTGGAATTAAAACAGAGGCACAAATCAGTGGACTAAAATTAATCACCAGAAACTGATCCACTCATATACAGTCAGTTAATCTGTGACAAAGTGGTCAAAAGCATACAGTGGAGAAAGGAATGTCTCTTCAACAAATGCTTTTGGAAAAACTGGATTGCCACCTGCAAAAGAATGGAACTAGACCACTCTCTAAGACCATTCACAAATTTTAATTCAAAGTGGAGTAAGCATGTTTAACACCAGAAATCATAAAGTTCTTAGATAACATAAGAAAGACTTTCCATGACATGAGCCTTAAAGAGGCCGTTGGAGACTCAACTTTACCATCAAGGGAATCTAAAACAGAAACAAGCAATTGGGACTACATCAGAATAAGAATCTTCTTCACAGTGAATGTAAACATCACCAAAACCAAAAGGAAACCTACTAACTCAGTGAATATAGCTGCATTTTATATTTTTGACAAAGACAATATATAAAATATACAAAGAACCCATAAAATTCAATAACAGAAAACCAGGCAATCCAATAAAAAAAAATATGAGAGGATGAATTGGAGAGGCAGTTTTCTGAAAAAGATATACAGATGGCCAATAGGCACATGAAAAGATGTTCCTACTAGATGACTATCAAGGAAATGTAAATCAAAACAACAATGAGATATCACCTTACACTTGAAAGTCTATTGTCTAAAAGCCTAGAAACAACAAATTCTAGTGAGGGTGTGGAGTAAAAGGAACACTTTGGCACTGCTGGTGGGGGTGCAAATTATTGCAACCCCTATGGAAAACAATTTGGAGATTTCTCAAAAAGTTGGAGATGTAAATCCCATATATTCCATCATTCCACTTCTGGGTATCTACCCAAAGATACAAAAGCATCTCATCCACAGAGATTTATACATTCCTAAGCCTATTGCAGCCCTATTCACAATAGCTAAGATCTGGAAATTATCTAAGTGCCCAAACAGATGAATGGATAAAGAAGATATGGTGCATTTTTACAATGGAATATTACATAGCCCTTAGAAGAGTTGAATTCCTGTTAATGAATCAGCATGAATATATCTAGAGATGATCATGCTAAGTGAATTAAGTCAAAAGAAGAAAGATAGATACCAGATAACCTCAATGATGTGTGGAATGTGAATAGACAAAACAAAGTAACAGATGAAACAAAACCAACCCTTGAACACTTAACAGTAGAACTGAGGCTGACAACAGGACATGGGCAGGAGGGGCAAATGTTGGTATATCCCACTGGACAATGGTGAAGAACACTTGATGATTTGGTGGAGGGCATGGTGTGTTGATATATATCTAAGGAGTGAGGAACCTATACATAGGAAATTATTTTAGTTTGAGAATAATTACTTATTACTACAATTTTTTGAAAAATTGTCCATGAGACATAACCTGGCAGAGCAGAGCTAGGTCAATCACCTCTAAAGGAGCACAGGTCACTTATCCCTGGGTTCATATCCCAGGTTCAAGAGGAATTAACCACTATGAACAGCTAAATACAATGAAAAAATTAAATAAAATGCTTCTTTCTCCTCTCTTCCTGACTGCCTGCCTACATGCCTTCATACCTGACTACATTTTCCTTCATAAAAATAAAATAGATAAAAATAAAAAAGTCAGTGATGCTATTAAGTCTCATGAATTCAGATTCCCATAATAAAATAATACAAATTTACTTTATAAAACATAATTTTGGTGCATGGAGTGTGAAATAGGTATTAAGCCTCATGAATTCAGATTCCCATAATAAAATGACATAAACTTTCTTTATAAAACATAATTTTGGTGGATGGAGTGTGAAATACAAACTGAGGTGCAATTTCAAAATCTTAAAATGAACATAGCATTATAAACTAAATAACTAATATATTGCATTATTTAAAAAGTAATTTGAGGTTAGTTCTAGCAGACGACAGTTAACATAAGCAAGGATTTTGATCAAAATATTGTCTTTGACATGTTATGATATTATAGTTATTTTTAAAGGAAAGATTCAGACAAGAATGTAGGCAAGCAGGCAGGTAGGCAGGCAGGAAGAGAGAGGAGAGGAAGCATTTTACTGATTTTATTTAGTATTTCATCTTGGTTGTTGCCCCACCAGAACCCTTACCAAGGACATGAACTCAGGTCCTTGGGATATGTGGGCTGAAAGGGCCAGAGGCAATGGACCAAACCACTACTCACTAGGACATACTGACAACTGTCATACTATTAAATCAAGTTTTCATGTTTACTAATTGGTTAAATGTATAATTATTGATCTAGAAAAGTGTAAGTGGAAGAATTATACCTATCGATGTTGAAAAGAAAGTATACGTGTATGTATTTTCTATCTCCAAAAATTTATATATACCGTACATACAAATTGATGCATTGGAGTGAATGATGTCTTAAAGTTTATGAAGATTCATAACAACTTGAGAGATGTTTAAAAGTCTTGGTCATGAATGAATGATCATAAAATATTTGCTGAGACATGGATGTTATCAACCCGGACAATTTAAACAAACATAATTGCTTACTTTTCTACATCTTTTTTACTAGTCATCAGATGTTTACTTTGTTGTAGTTTTGTTTTGTTTTTATTTTCTATTTTCCTGAAAATCTCAACTTAAAATATTGTTAGATTATGGTAGAGAGACTTTAATAAATGAAATTGTCACTTTAATTAAATCTGAAATAGCAAGAGTACCTAAATATGAACATGAAGAATCAGTAGAGGAATATGAAACTATGTTTTATGGAAAATTTTAATTAAAATTATGAATATGCAGATAATTTTAGACAACCCAGTAAACTGCAGGTTGTCAATTTCTTTTGGTTTCCCATTTTAACAAAAAAGATAAAGAATAGTAAACTCAACAATACATGCTAAAAAAGTCTATCCTAGATGATTAAGCATAATGAGTTAAAGAAATCAACAAAATCGCTATAAACAGATCTGATTAAAAGTCAACAGACACAGAAATATTCATATATATATACATATATGTATATATATATATTCATGTGTGTGTGTGTGTATATATATATAGTTTTGTTTAAGGAAAATCTTTTAAAAATAGGGCTGTCCGATGCAACGAATTGTCATGCTGGGCATTAAAATCAGCGTTCCAGAGTCCTGATGCTATCTCCTGGAGCTTTTTCAAACATGAATCTTATAAAAGTTTTTCACAATGCATGCATTTATATAACAGCAGATATAAAAGATGATTTAAGTTGGTACATAAAAATCAATTTGGGGAATATATGTCAAAATACAATTAAAATATTAAAATTCTATTTCAAGAATATTTTAAAGGATGAGTCTAAAGTATGGAGTGATTGAAAGTCTTATTATTTTAAAACATTAATTTAATAATGAAATTATTAGATATATAAAAATGAGAAAGTGATAATTAAAAAAACCTTAAATGTTGAGAACCTGCAAAATTCTGGTTTCTTAAGTCCTTATTAACTTCTAAATCTTCTTTGTGCTGATTTAAAATGAAGGCTCTGCCTTATACACCTAATATTTGCCTAATCAGTGTTCCCTTCTTCCCGAATAGATTTTTAGAAAATAGTAATTTATTTAATTTGATTTAGTTAAAAAACTTAAATATTTTCCAAATGTTTTCTCACTTAGAAAATATTTAATATTTTTTATTTTATAAAAAGGTACTTTGACATAAATTATGGTCTCAATGGAATGTTTTCAAATTTCAAAAATTCATATTTATCAGCTAACTGGAAATATGTCCTCATAGAAAGCAAACTGGAAATCACCAAGGAGAAGCAATATGATTCAATTGTAAAACCCCACTGTTAATACTGACAGTGAATTTTATGGTCTGGAATAATTAAATCTTTTGAAAATATCTTTATTATCCCAAATTTATAAGAAATAAACAAAATTGTTGGCAAAAATATTTTTAACTTTGCATTGTCTTAAAAATGATTGATGAACTATGTAGTAATATTGCAGGCTCAAAATTGCAAATACATTTTACCTTTAGAGTTTAGTTTTTCAAAATGTTGATACTGCTGGACCCAATTGTGAATTTTGTGACAAGAGACTAAAACTTAAATGACATTGAACATTATGTATTGTCCTTGTTAGTCACTACTATTGATACTATCTGGTATTCTTTTTGTATCTTTTCTTAGCTTACTTCTTTTGTGATGCTTTGAGCTTTATGCTTTCATAAGGCAACAACTTTGTATCCTCCAGTCAATCCATTCCACCCACCTGCTCCAAGTGTTTCAAATCTGAAGTACTGTCTTTCTTCATGATCAAAATGTCTGTTTCTTAAGGGCTACTGAATTCACTATATTTTTGGAAAAAAGTAATATGAATTAACTAGTTCATACTTATATATGATTATTTTCTCATGAAGATCACAACAATTAAAAACGAGAAGATTGCTTATTTAAATTTATGATTCTTACCAATCGAATTTCTCTCCTGAAATTCGCTCCTGAATTTATCTCCACTGAGAAAGATTATTTTCAGTATTAAAGTACCACTTGCTTTATTATCATTTCAATTTATTTTAGTATTCCATCTTATAAGATCACCAAAATTTTTAAATGTGATTTATCTCCCACCAGTGTCTGCAAACAAAGTGATGCACTTGGTAGCTTGAAAAGGGTCAGAGAAAGTGAGGGCCAGGTAAGGACTACAGGAACGGTGAAGTTAGTCATTAGGCAAAAGACATATGCATCAAAAACACAATGTAAGACAGTGTGTTAGAGTTCTTCAGAAAATCAGCGAGTCCAGTGCAATTGACGTGTGTGTGTACATGAGTGTGTGTGCATGTTCATGCATGTACATGACTGTGTGTGTGTTTGTGTGTGCATCATGGACAGAAAATTTATGGACCTGGCTTATGCAGTTGTAGGGATTGGCAAGTCCAAAATCACAGGGCAGGAAGGCAGACTGAAGAATCAAATAAAAAATTAATACTGCAGCCAAAGCTCGAAGGCGCAAATTCTTTTTCCTTGAACCTCAGTCTTCTACTTCTAAGGCCCTCTAATAGCAGTAGTCACAGACAAACAGGTTAACCATTTTTTCTCAACAACCACTGATTTTTTAATGTTAATCTTAACTAAAAAATCATTTTTAGACTGATACTTGACAAATATGTAGATTTCTTAGTCTAGTTAAGCTGACACACAGAATTAACCATTACCATGACAGACTATCTTCCAGGATTATAAAACTATGCTTGAACTTTCTATATTTAAACGTGAGTATAATTACTCCAATTAAAAAGTAAACAATAGTATCACTGCATAGGAACATCTATACAGCTTAAATTTTGCAAAGAAAAAAATAGTATAAAGAACATTAACCACTTATCTTTTCAAAATTGGTACTAGTTACTTTTAATAATAAAAGGTTTGGGTGCTCCTTGGTGGCCTAGTAGTCTTCTAGTACACCCTGGGAGCAGTCCCACATGCATCCCAAGGTCATAGCTTCAAGATTCAGAGCAGCAGAACGACAAATGTGAACAACTAAATAAAAATAAATGAAGAGCATCTTTCACCCTTCTCTTCTTGCCTACCTGCCAATTCACCTTCATTCCTGCCTGCAACTTTTCATTAAAATATTAATAGTCATAGTAAAAGGTCTATTTTATTTTATCTGTTATTAAAGGTTATGAATTGTCATTTGTGACTATTAGAGTCATGCATTTTGTCTCTTCAAAGTATGTAACATAATATGTAGAGCAACAATATGTGATATAATAATTACACACATAATATATGTATATATAATGTAGTCATATAAAATTAGTTGAAGGTTGAAAATACTTCTTAAAATTAATCTTATCCAAAGAGGTGAATTCAAGAGTAGATCATGTTTATATACTATAGCCTAAGAAAATTGAAAACAATTGTGTGTACACTTTCAAAAATACGAGAAAATATTTTCATTATGGGGTCCACATTCTTGGTTTAATTAATTTGACTGAATACTTAGTTGATACAAAACATAAAACAATTTTAAGCTAGGATATGCGTGTACTGCCATGGCCATTAATTCATTTTTTTCAAACAAGAGTCCGTACTTTAAAGTTAACAAATACATAGATTTTAGAGATCTAAAAGAACAACCAAACACAAAGATTGTGAAAGCTGTTGTTTGCTAATATTATAACACACACAAATTCTACTAATACACAGCTAAAATAAATAGTGACATTTTATGTTTAATAAAGTTTTTTCCTTTAGCAGATTTTAATAAGAAAAGATGCTGATTTTTAAATGAAATACTTTTATCTCTGTATCTATGGCAATATAAATCACTTCTTTATGGTTATTATAATGCTGAGCAATGATAAAGTCACATACACACATAATGAATACAAATGAAAGGTAATAGTTAGCTAAATAATGTGTGCCACATAGATGTATGAAACACTAATTTAGAAATTTCTAGCAACCAAAGGGAATATCAATGAGAAATAACCTAGAGCAAGGAAGAATCAGTTTGATGAATTGGGCTATATTAAAGAAGTTCTGAGACTTTTTCTTTTTTCAACTCTAGTAATAAAATAGACAAAACTTTCATGTGAGAAAGTAATATTTTACTCTTGGAAAATGAAAACTTCGAACCTTTTCCTTAAGGGAAGAACTTTGCATTTAAACCATTGGCTCTTTAGAGACATTTTCAGGATAAAAAAATATCAAACGATTCATTTTACTTGGAGCATTAAAAAAAGATGAAACACATGGGGCTCCTGGTCTTCCTCTCATTTAAGTTTAGTGTCATGATAGTTTGATAGGGCCTGAACATCATTTAAAAAGATATGCCAAGTAATTAAATATATTACAGGTAAAATGAACATTTGACCTATTTGCTTATTTTAAGCTCTGTCTTGGGATCACTCCCATTCCACACTGTAAGCTATACCACAGAAGTTATAGACTAAGCATATATTTTATCATGATGAATGTTGGTATTAAAAGGCTACCATGTGTCCCATCTGAAGCAGCTCTTCATATCAATCAGGAAACCTAGTGTGAGATTGAGGGTTTCTGCAGCACTCGAAGGAATCAAGAAACTAATACTCTAATATAATGAATATTCAGATGGAACAATATATAAATGTACTATATTCTCATCAACACCTCTTGAACAATATTGCAGTATAAGTTCTAAAAATACATTTTCATTTCATAGCTGGTCAGTTTTGTGCTTAATGCACTCATTCATTTATTCAGTACTTATTTTATTTTTATTATTATTGAAGGGATATTGCATTTTGACAATGATTTGTTTTGAGGTATGCATAGTGGTTTTTTTACATTTACAAATAGCATAGTAGATTTATTAATATTCCCCATTTTTTTCTCCCTTCATTTACAGTTAGTTCTCTTCTTCCCATTTTTCCCACCCATCCCCTACCCCCCATCACTTTAGTGCCCCCTGATTTGCCTTTTTGTCTCTCATCTCTAAGAGTCCATAGTTGTCTGGAGAAGTATCGAGGATCAATTATGAAATTCTTCTAAATCCTTCAAAACAGCTGTGAATAAGACAGACAAGAATCCCCAATCCCATTCCAATAGAAGATGTATTTTAAGCAAAATAAATTAACAAAATATACAGTATCTTAGCTGCTCAGCAATAAAGTAACATGAGTATAGAAAGTACTGGCTGGGAAATGTAAGAAGGTACTTTTAAAAAACACAGTCATGTAAGGCCTCGCTTAACAGCTATGATTTGAGAAAAGATTCAAAGGATGAGAGGAGAATCATGTATGGGCAAATTGAAAATAAACTTCCCAGAAAGAAGGTTAAACACAGAGACCCCCAAATGTGAATATGATTGCAAATTCAACAAATACCAAGATGTCCTATTGCTGGAGGGGGGAGAAATTAATTCAGAGCTGAGCCCAGACTTTCAGAACCTTATATATCACACACGTTTTTGACTTTTTTTTTCTTTCCTGAGCTTTCTTCTTCTAGAAGTCAATGGCGTACTTAGGTTAATAATGCCATGATGTGACTTAGATTTTAATAACATTTTGACTGTTGCATTGAGAATTGACTGTATGTAAGCAAGGAAGAAAGTAGTAAAACCAGTTAAAGGATTTTCTCATTAATTCCAGTGAGAAATGTCGGTGGCAAATTAATTGTTGAAAATCTCCAGATACTACATGATTCTTCACTATAGATTAAAAAGAAACTAGACATAAGAGGATTTCCTGTTCTTCCCTCATGGGCTGAGGTCTTTTGTTCCTGCCTATGTTTGAATGATAAAATACAAGATTCTTTTCTAATTTTGAATAAAAGAGAAATCATTTTCAGTATTAATACTTTCTGTGGAATAGCCTATCCATGCAAGTATCTCCCATGCAATGTATAAGCATACTCATACTAACATTTATGATTTATATTTTGAAATTCAAATTTAATTAACTTCTTTGTATTTATTTTTGTTAAATTCAGCAACCCTGCTTCTTTCCGCTGCTACAATGGATCTTGCATTCTGTTAGTGAGAATAATCTTATCTTTCCCAAAGGTAGATGTGTTTTCTTTCCATGAACACCAAATCCCCAGAAGCAATAATTTTTTTCCAGATACCTGTGAAATGGAGAGTTTGACAGCCTCCAGTAGTCTACAACTTTTGCTTCAATGAAAGAAAGATATTAAGGACATGAGCATAGCTTTGTATCATTCTTTAGCAGAAGCTAATCAACCTGCAGCCTGCATCAAGAAGTGTCCATGGTTTTCTGTCTTGCCCTAAGTTCTACTAAAAAGCACCTTTTGGAGGGCTACGTATATCTTGACTTTGAGGTTCAATCTTTTTCCAGTTCTCACCCCTTCTCACATTTGGCCTTTAAGAATTTGTTAACATTTTAGCTGAGTTCTTCTCCATTTCTCATAGAGTATTTTTCCATGATATTCCAAAATTTAAAATGTCATCTCTTCCTTTTCAGAAAAGTACTCCCAATTCTTCTCTCCATCATTTATGATGTTACTGTTAGTCACTTTACTTATCCATAAGCTATAATCACACAACATATTATTGCTATTATTATTTTAACAAACAACTCTGCTAAGTGTAATAAAAAGATTTTATTAGCTATCTATTGCAAGATAGATTTACTTACATGAACTTTTCTCAGTTATTGTAAGTATGAGGAAATTTTTATTTGTCTACATTTGAAAGAAATAAATGGATACAGAATTCTATGTCAGTGTTGTGTTTTCTTGACTTTAAATATTTCATTAAATTTCTTCATTGCATAGGTCTTTACAAGAATTTTGATATACTTTTTATATTTACTGTTCTATAGATAAACCATTATTTATCTCCCCTCTGATTTTTTTAACATTTATATTTATTTTTCTGCAGTTTGACTTCTATTTATGTAACTGTATAAATTTTTTCTTAGTGCTTCCCCAATATTCAGTATCTGCAAATACATTTGAAAAATATACTACTGTTATTTCAAATAGTCATCTTATATCTTAGTATTCCCATTCCTTCTACTTTCCCATTGTGTTTGTGCTACTCCATTTATAATAGTCCATTGATTATTTTAGATATCATGTTATGCTTTGCTTTGCTTTGCTTTCATTATTTTCCTCTGTTTTACATTTCAAAAAGTTTTTTATTTACATATCTTTAAGCTCACTGATTCTTTCCTCAGCTATGTTCAGTTTAATAATGAACTCAGCAAAAGCATTCTTTCATTGATTCTGATATCCTGTATTTTCTGATTGTTTCTTATAGTTCTCATCTTTTTGTTTATGTTCCTCATCTGTTCTTTTGTGTTGTCAACATTTTTAATTAGAACCCTTAGCATATTAAGCAGAGTTATTTTAAATTTCCAGTCTGATAATTCCACAAGATTTCCCTTATTTGATTGAGTATTTTGCCTCTTCATATTGTGTTTCTACTAGCATATATGACAATATTTAGTTGAAAGCTTAACAATTTAGTAGAAAATAAGGACTGAGGTAAGTAAATAAGCTTTTTGTTAGAGGTAATATATTTATCTGATTAGGGATCATATTGCATTTAATGTTTACTGAAGCTGAATGGGTCAGAGATTTCAATTTAACTTATTCCTTGTTTTTGTCTCCCTTGTTTTCTTTTGGTTTTCTTAACACTGCCTCTTATAGCATATGTTTTGAGGTTCTCTCAGTTTTAATTCACTGTTATTATACTTTAACCCTGTTGATGTGGCTTTAAGGTGTTTGAGAGGAGACACAATCTCCAATTCTATGATTAATTGTCCATTTGGGGAGGGTGTCATTGTTCCTGTGCTGTGAATTTTGGAACATTTCGTATCATTTTCATCTTCCCTGAATGAGACCTGAAAGCTACTGTATGCAGGAATTGTCTAATTCCTCTTTCCTTAAGTTTGCTAAGAATCTGGAAAAATATTTCCCTCTGAAGGCAATTTATTATAGAGAACATAGTGGTTTGGGTATACTTCAAAATTATTATTCTTCCCACCTTCCTTACCACTGGAAGTAGATGATTTTTCTCCTGTCTTCCACAAGAGACCCTGATAGGGCACCTGGAGGTAAAAGTCATGAAAGTGTACAGACCTATCCTAGCACTAGACATCCAGACTAGACCTCAAATTAGTCTATACTCAGTTTAAAATAATAGGTCAACTATTAGTGAAGCATTATTACCTAGTGATTTTTGTGGCTTAAACTGTCAGGTTCTGTATTTGCCTATGTCTCCAACATTAGAGAAGTGGTATAATCTGAACTCAGTTCTCTGATGGATCTAATAAGGATGCTGTTGATTATTCCTATCTTTAGATTTATTCTTATGCTTGCACAAAAGTGATAGCACTCAAATCTTTATATATTAGGGCAGAAACTAAAACGTCTCAGAGTTTTAAAAATTTAGTTTATATCGACTTCCTGATGGTGACTCGATAAGATGCATTTTTAGGCCACTCACCACAGACACTAGAAAAAAAGAAAAAAATCACATATTTTCATAAGACAAACAGCAAAAAACCCCAGCACTTCATCTGGATGCAATCAGCTGATGGCTAATGGTGGGTGAGGGCACCCGGTTCAGTTCTCAGCTAAGTCACTGATTTGGATTTGGGACAGAGCTCAGGAGTTTCTGGACACATGGTGGGGTGGAGGCGAGGGATTTCAAAACCAACTGCAGAGGCAGAGAGGCGGGCCCAGTGGGGCTGAGATGCGGAGCCACAGAGGCCTGACATGGGAGGCGCTGAAGGAGAGCCAGTGCACCAGGAGCTGAGCTAGAGCAAGCATGGTCAAATTACTCTAGATGCAGCCATAAATGGAAATTAGTCAAAGGGGTCAAACACCTCCCCAAACCATTTTTCAACAGAGTCTGGGGTCGATAAGCAGAAATCCGGGGTCCAATAAGCAGAAATCCGGTGCCCAGAGCACATTCAACCTCTGGAAATCCCACCCATCGGGTGCCCTGCCCTCTGGAATACAGTGAGAAGGCTGTCCCAAACCTCAATGTTACCCACTAGTGCCACCCTGTGAGTAGAAGCAAAACTGCAGTCTGATTGCCAATCCTGGACAAGTCAAACCTATGCAATGCAGGGAAACTGAACCCTCAGAAATGTTAACAGAATACCAAACAGAGCAAAAACACAGAAATCATGGATCCAATAAAAACAAACAAACAAACAAACAAAAAAACCGGGAAAATCTGAATACAGAAGACACATGTAAGTTACCTGAGAGGAATTTAGGATAACAGTTATTAACACACTCATGAGAACCCAGAAATCAGTGGAGGCAGTAAATAAGATTGTCAGGAATCCAAGAGAATAATTAAAACAAGATAACAAACAGATAAGAGACACAATGGTTGAATTTAAGAACTCAATAGAGAGGCTTAACAACAGGATGAATGAAGCATCCAATAGAATCAGTGATCTAGAATACAGGACTGAAGAATTCAATCAAGCAGATCAGCAAAGACAATAAAACAAACTATTCAAAGAATTGAAGACAGCATTGGAGACCTCTGGGATAAAATCAATAGGAAAAACTTTTGTATCATAGGGGTCCCAAAGAAAGAGAGAGAAAAGGAGCAGAAACCATATTTGAAGAAATAATAGATGAAAAGTTCCCCAATTTGAAGAATGAAGCAAGCCCCTAGATCCAGAAAGCTCAAACTGTTCCCAATAAAAGAAACTCAAACAGAAATACACCTAGACACGAGAAGAATTTCAAAATTATAAGATAAACTAAGACTATTAAAAGCAGCCAGAGAAAAATGTGTAGCATACTGAGGATCCCTCATAAGAAGGTCAGTGGACTTCTCAAATGAAAGTCTACAGGCCAGAAGGGCATAGAATAATATATTCAAAGTGGTGAAAGAAGGGATTTTTCAACCTAGGTTACTCTATCCAGCAAGATTATCATTCACAACTGAAGGAATGATAAAAACCTTTTCTGACAAGAAAAATTTAAAGGAGCTTATTGTCACAAAATCAGTTTTGCAAAAAATATAACGATGCTCTATAAAGCATAAGAAACCCCACATGAAAACAGTAAGACAGCACATAAAAAAAGTGGGGAGGAAGATAAGACAAAAAAAATGTAGATAATTAGAACGAGTGGAAGACTAATATGCTTTCAAATAAAATTAGGTAACAAATATAGAACTGTGATTGCTGACTTCAGGGTAACCTCAAAATACATCCCCAGGGTGAAAGCAAAGAAGAAAACAAAAGGTGAAATCAATCAAAACATAAGTGCACTCATCCAACTTAAAAAGAGAAACAGAACAAAGTCATCATCGGGAGCAACATATGAAAGACACATTATAAAATGACACTAAGAAGCTACATATCAATAATCACTCTAAATGTCAATGGACTGAACTCACCAGTCAAATGACTCAGATTGGTTGAATGGATTACAAAGCATAACCCAACCTTCTGCCGCATTTAGGACCACACCTTCTTTCTAACAATTAAAAAATGAAGACTCAAAGTCAGTGAATGGAAGGCAATCCTACAGCCCAATGGTAACCACCAGAGAGCAGGAACAGCTAAACTCAGATCATATAAAAATACTTGTACCTAAAAAGCATAACAAAAGATAGACATGGACACCATATAATGATTAAAGGATCAATTCAGCAGGAATACATAACACTTATTAACATATAGGCACCAAATGAAGGATCATCAAAATATATCAAGCAAGTATTATTAACTTGAAAGAGACATTGACAGCAGCACAATAATAGTGAGGGATTGTAATGCCCCACTTACAACAATGGACAGATCAACTAGGCAGAAAATTAACAGAGAAACAGACACTTTAAATAAACATCTGGAACAGATAGGTTTAATAGACATATACTGAGCCCTCCACCCAATGACTCCAGATTTCACTGTCTTCTAAAGTACTGATGGAACATTCTCAAGGATAGATCGTATGTTGGGACACAAAACATTTCTCAACAAATTTACAAAGATTGATATCATACCAAGCATCTTCTCTGACCACAATGTCCTAAAACTGGAAATCAACCAAAAAAAGAAAGCTGGAAGACCCCAAGCCTATTAGGAACTAAAAAATATGCTTTTGAAGAACTGTTGGGTAAAAGAGGAAATCAAAGAAGAACTTAAAAAATACTTAGAGACAAATGAGAATAAAGACTCGAGCTACCAGAATCTGTGGATGCAGTAAAAGAAGTTCTGTGGGGAAAGTTCATCACAATCCAGGCCTATGTAAGAAACAAGAAAAATCACAAATAAACAACTTAACTCTACATTTAAAACAACTGAAAAAAATAATTAAAACCAAAATGAGGAGAAGAAAGTAAATAATCAAAATTCAAGCAGAAATAAGTGAAAATAGAAAGATAATCCAGAAGATCCAACACCCATTTACAATAAAAACTCTCCATCAAATGGGAATAGAATGTTCATACTTCAACATAATAAAGAATAAAAGCCGTGTATGAAAAACCCATAGCCAACATCATATTCAGTGGCAAAAAAAATTGAAAGCATTTCCTCTTAGGTCAGGAGCTATCATCATGGTTATTTAATATTGTACTGGAGGTCTTAGCCAGAACAATTAAGCAAGAAAGGGAAATAAAAGGAATCCAAATTGGAAAGGGGAGTAAAGCTTTCATTTTAAGCAGATGGCATGACTATATATATTGAAAAACCCAAAAACTCTATCAAAAACTTCTAGAACTCATCAATGAATACAATAAAGTGGCAGGCTACAAAATTAGTGCACAAAAATGGGTTACATTTTTATATGCCAAAAACACACCAGAAGAAAAGGAAATCACACCATTTAAAATAAAGTTAAATGAATTAAATACCTGGGCGCATATCATATCAAACAAAGGAAGCAAATGATGTATACAATGAAAACTACAAGTCCTTCTTAAAAGTAATAGAGGACACAAAGAAATGAACAGAATTTCCCTACTCATGACTAGAAGAATCAATATCATTAAAATGGCCATCTTATCTAAAGCAATATATAGGTTTAAAGCAATCCATATTAAAATTTCATCGACTTTTCTGAAGAGAATATACAGATGGCCATAAGGCACTTAAAACTGTGTTCCTACTCACTGGTTATCAAGGTAGTGCAAATTAAAGGAACAATGAGATATCCCCTTATATCTGAAAGACTGGCGATTATCCAAAAGTCTGGAAACAACAAATGCTGGCAAGGATGTGGACAAAAGGGAGCACTTTTGCACTGTTTGTGGGAGTGAAAATTGGTACAAACCTTATGGAGAACAGTTTGGAGATTCCTCAAAAAATGGAAGATGAATATTCCATATGATCCTGTCATTCCACTTGTGGACATCTCCCCAAAAGTTTCAAAAGCACTCATCCGAAGAAATATATGCATCCTCATGTTTACTGCAGCTCTATCACAATAGCTAAGAACTGGAAATTACCTAAGTGCCCAACATCAGATGAATGGATAAAGATGTGGTACATATGTACAATGGAACACTACACGGCTCTTAGAAGAGATGAAACCCTGTCATCTGAATGAGCATGGATGAAACTAGAGGAGATTATGTTAAATGAAACAAGTCAAAAGAAGAAAGATATATATCACATGACCACTTACAGGTGGAATGTGAATACACAAAAAAAGGAGCAGATGAAAAATAACCAACCCTGAAACATATGCAACAGAACTGAGGTTACCAAAAGTGAATGGGGTGGGTGGGGACAAATGTTGGCATATCCCACTGGACAATGGGGTAGAACATGGGTGATTTGGTGGAGGGCATGTTGTGTTAAAATATATCTAAGAAATGGGGAACATATATATAGGAAATTATTTTAATGTGTAGAATAGTTACTACAATAAAAATAAATTTAAAAAACTTACTTTATACTACACATTGTTACGGTACAGCATATTTTTGTTTATATCACACTATAATACTTGCAACATTTCTCATGTAAGATTATAAATGAATATAGATATTTTTCTCCATTTTCTAACTCCTTGAGATATTCTGCAACTGAGATACATCTTATTCACAGAAGCAGTTCATTCTGTTGTGTTTTTACAAACAATATCTATAGACAGCCTGCTTCAATAATGCATGAAGGCAATATTCAACAAAGAACTATTTTTTTAATCAAAATAAAATTTGTCTTTTTTTGTTTATGTGCTCGAGATATGTTCAGATATTAATGTGCTTAAGTTAAAAAATGATTCGTTTTCAATATTAAATATATTCTTATTGAAATGTTTAATTTGTAAATTTTTCTTTGATTTCTTAATTTAATATTTAAGGTCAGCAATGCTGTGCTACTTTGCCTCTTCTTGAACTAAATCTATCTCAACACATAAGACTGTAGATTTCCCCTAGAGAATTATTTCAAGCTATTTAAGCTGCCATCAGCTCCTGATTTAGCATTTTTAATAAACTTCCTAGGGCAAAGTATTAATTTCCCTGGACCCTCTTTATCCTTGATGTAAAGTATAATGTTTAATCGAGGATGGATCATTGTTCGGCTGCTGTCTTCCTTGTGTGTTTATGAATAAGTAGATACAAGTTCAGGGAATGGAAGAAAGCCAGAGCAAAATAAAAGTATTCCCAAGACTTAAAATTTGTTGCTAAATAAAAACAGCAACTAATATATATGAATGCAAATAGAATTACTTTTACCACATTAAAGTGAATGTATTAAAGAAACATATGCCTACCGAGGCAGTTTATAGCCATATAGTTGCTTTAAATTGCTTGCATGCTTATTGATCCTTATCTAAAACTCATCTAAAAACAGTAGTTCCACTGGTTTAGCAAAACTGCGGTTCACATGGTGACCCAGAAATTTTGGGCTAAAGCATATTATCAGGGACACTTGGCTTAATATAATGGAAGGTAAGTATGAAAGTATGTATAATTAGTCCTATTTTCATTATGTTTATTCATATTAATATTTATAAACCAGTGACATTCATAACATTCAAATGATTATTTGTGAGATTCTCTAGTCTTAGGTTCAACTCATATAAAACACTTCTCAGTGGAATGAGAAATTAGGTGAAAAACCACTTATTAGCTAGAAAGAGGTGTGAGAAATGTTGTCTAACAACATATTAATTAAGGATGCTTTCTGCTAAAATCAAACTTCCTTTCAATGTTTCTGGTAAGATCTGATAGAACTTATTTACAACAAAGAATTAATGATATTATATAATATATGTCAGATGTCATTTTTTCTTATTGAGGGTGTCTATAATTTACTGTCCTAATGGACCACAATTGAGCAGTAAGATGTCACTTACTGGATGAGATTTGGAAATAAGTTTAAATGAGATTATCCCAGGAAACCAATATATATTTGGTAAAGTAACTATTTTAAAACTTATTATTAGATGTCCAAAATTGCCAATATTTTATGATATATTGCATATGGTAGTAAAAAATTATGAATCATTTGAAAAACAAATTTGAAATCTATTTTTAAGGTTAGTTTTAAAAATAAGAAGAAATCAATTATTTAAACCTAATACCAAGCATTGTAATGTTATTTCACAAATGAAAATTGCAATACAGAGAGTTCTCATTTATATGCTCACAACGCCCCTGATTTCTTTACTAATATCTTACATAATGCAGTACATTTGTTATACTCAATGAACAAGTATTCAAACATTATAATTTAGAGACTGTAATTTACTTTAGGATTTCCCTTGGTGTTGTATCTATTGATTTTGACAAATGCAGATGTTTCCATCTTTAAAATATCATGTATAGCAATGTGACTGCCCAAAAAATCCAAATGCACAGTATCAGTAAGCATATCCTTGAACTCAACAATACTGTCAATCAACTGTATATAATTAATAACTATAAACTCATTCATCCAACAACATTTTGAACCATAGCATACACCTATACAAATGTGAAAAAAATTATAATGTTTACTCTCAGACCACAGTGAAATCAATAATAAAATAACTGGAAATTTACAAAATATATGGGAATAAAACAGCACTTTTCTAAATAACATTAATCAAAGAAGTCTTAAGAGATACTTTGCAATACTTTGAACATTTGATTTTCATTAAAGTAAAAATAAAACTTGCCGAAATGTGTAAGACGGTAAAGACAATAAACAAGGAACTTAATAATATTCAATGCCTCTAATAGGAATGAAGAAAGATCTAAAAATCAATCATTATTTCCAGTTCAAAAAATTTTAAAAAAGAAGAGCAAATTAAATCCAAGGTAGAAGGAAATAAGCCATAATAATTAGAACAGAAATCATACAAAAATAAGACATTAGAGTGAACAAAATCAAAAGCTGTTTCTCTGAGATCAACAAAATAAAAAAGAGAAGACATAGATTATTAATGTAAAAATAAAAGAAAAACAGGGTCATCATGATAGATTCTGTGGAAATTAAGGAACACAATGAAACCACTGTGCTCCCAAATTTAAAAATCAAGTTAGAATGAATAAATTACTTGAAAGACACAATCTACCAAAAGTGTCAGAAGAATAAATAGAACTGAATAGGCTTACATTTATTAAAGAAATGGAATCAATAATGAATGATATTCTGAGACAGAAAGCACAAATCATGTGCATCTACTTATAAATGCGACTAAACATTTAAGGAAGAAATTATACCAGTTCTTTACTGGTATCAATAAAATTACTGTAGCAACAAAACTGCTTCTTAATTCATTCATTGAGTCCAGAATTATCCTAATACCAAAGCCAGGCAAAGATATTCTAAGAAAAGAAAACTACAAAACCAATATCAATGATTAAAAAAAAAGATTTTAAAATGAATTAAATCAAACATCAGTCTTTTAACAAATAAAAAAGCAAATCATTAAGATTTGGTTAATTGCATAGTAAAAAAGTTTTGTGAATTTACTGTATTATATACAGATATAGGCTTACTAATATGTATACCTTATATCTATCTAATGTTATAATGCAATATTCTTTTAATAAAATCAATTAAAATATATGCAATCCTGGAACACTAATGGAGGCTGTAGTGTGAAATATAGATTTAGATACTATGTCAATATTCAAAAATGTGGCATTGTCAATGAAAGATTTAATAAATATCCATAATTTAAAAATAGATGAAAAAATCCTCAACACACTAGTAGATAATCAAATAAAAATTATAAAAAGTATCATTACTAAATTGAATTTATACTAGGAATGAAAGTCTAATTCAATACTGAAAAATCAATTAATGTAATCAATTATAACAAGTTAAAAATTATATGTTTCTATCAATACAGGAAAAGCATTTGATTAAATTCTATATGCACTCAAAATTTTTCAGTAAACTGGAAATAAAGACACATTTTCTCAACTTATTAAAGACTATCTAAATACCGTTAATGAAAATATATTTAAGTGCAGAGTGTCAAAGCTTTCCCATTAAAATCAGTCACATGACACTGACCATTCCTTTCAACATCTTATTGGAGGTCCCTGATAGTTCTGTGAGACAAGAAAGAAAGATAAAAGTTATATATAGTGAAGATAGACTTAAAACTGTCTTTTTTCATGATGACGTGATTGTCTATGTGGAAGATCTGAAATATTTTACAAAAAATTTCTCCTGTAACTAGTGATTATAGCAAATTTATAGGCTACTACAAGATTAATATACAAAAGTCAATTGCTTTTTTATGTACCAACCATTAAAAATGGAATTTAAAATTGAACACATACTGCATTTACATTAGCATAAACTAACATGAATTACTTGGGAACAAACATGAAAAATATTTGCATGCTACACATGAGGAAAACTATAAAACTCATGAAAAAAATTTTAATAATAATATTGTCACTATATCAGTTCTTCACAACTAGATCTATAGATTCTTTGCAACCCCAGATAAAATCTCAGCAAGTTATTTTGTGACTACCAACAAAATTATTCTAAAACCCTTACTGAGAGACAAAATACCTAGAATAGCTAATCAGCAAATATTGAAAGTGAAGGATAAAGTTTTGGAAGTCTTTAGGATTTCCAAAGTAAATTTTCATTATAAAGCTACAGAAATTAAGATCCTGTAGTATTGATCAAAGAAAATAAAAATCAATGGAACAGAATGGAAAGTTCAGAAAAAGAATCACATAAATATAGTGAACTGATCTTTGGCAAAGGATCAAAGATAGCTTCTTCATCTAATGATTCTTGAACAAGTGGACAGCCACAAGCAAAAAACAAATCAATAAAAAAGAAGACTTTGAGCTCTGGATACAGATCTTACCACCTTCACCAAAATCAACTCACAATAATTTATAGACCTAAATATAAAATATAAAACTTTAAAAATTCTAAAAGATTACATAGGAAACAATTAAATGATCATGATAATGTGATACCTTTTTAGGTACAACACCTATTACATAATCATTAAAAGAAATAATTCATAAGGCAGACTATCTTAAAATGTAAAATCTGCTCTGTGTAAAAGACGATACCAAGAAAATAAGTGGTGAAGTCACAGACTGGGTAAAAGTGTTTCTAAAAGACACACTAGTAAAAGATTATTATCAAAAATATGCAGAAGGCTTTTAAATGAAGGAAAAAGAAAATAAATAACCTATTAAGGAAAGGGACAAATCCTTTACAGTATATAAAAGTATTCCCACATCATGTATCGATGAGCAAATGCAAACTAAAATAGGACCACTGCCCTCTATCAGAAAGGCCAGAATACAAAACACTGACAACATCAAAAGTTGGCAAGGATTAGGAGCAATCAGAATTCTGTTCATTACTGGTAGGAATACGAAGTGCTACAGACACTTCGAAAGAAAGACATGGGTTAAACAAATATTTCTAAATAGAAGAAATCAATTTCCAAAGGTAAAATATTGTGCACTTACATTTACATGATGTTGTATTATAAGTAGGACAAAACTATGGGGATTAATAGATAACGAGTTCAAAGGTGTTCAAATGTGGGTTCATCCTTGGTAAAAATGTACTGTTGTGGTGAGTGCTACTGATAAGGGGTAACACCAAGTATACATGTGTTTAGGCAGAGTGCATAAGAAATCTCTACAACTTCCTCTCAATTTAGTTGCAAACTTAAAATTGCTCTAAAATTAAGGTATTTTTAAAAATTCCAGTACTCCATTTATTGAACCTTCCTTATCTTCCCCCAAACTTCTGTCAAACATTGATCCTTTTACCATATTCATCATTTTCTATTTTCCAGAATGCCTTATACATAGAATCAGGTAGTACATAGCATTCTTAGACTGGCTTCTTCATTCAGCAACATGTGTTTTGCTTCCCTCCAAATCTCATCATCATTGGATAGTTCATTTCTTTTTATCATTAAATAATATTCAGTCATATTAACGTATAAAGATGATTTATTTTTTAATATATTGATGGACATATATTGCTTCTCAGTTTTAGAGATCATGAAAAAGCTGTTTTAAATATTTTGTCTTCATATTACCAAGTCACACCACTGCTAGATCATATGTTAAGAATATATTTAGTTTTGTAAGAAATGCAAGAAAACCTTCTGAAATATATCTGTGATTATGCATTCTCAGCAACGTGATTGAGAGTTGTTGATCCACAACTTTATTATTAACAACTAAACATTTTACATGTAAAAAACTCTTCAATCTTTCAAAAATTGGAAAATCATATCTAAACCAGTTGACAACATACCAGAAGTGCAATTGTTGTAAATCTATGTAACTGCTATTTTTAGAACAGTATTTTTATAAGTTCTAAAGAGCAATTTGATATTGTCAAGAAAATTATTTACTAAATAAATTAATGATAAACACATATCTAAATAATAATTTTATTTCTCCTGGTGGATTAAAAATAGCTATAGGGGACAAAGTTCATGATTAACTTGTTATTTTAATCTTAATAACTTTATTAATACTGCTTTTAGCTGTAATTATTGTTAAAATCATTTTGTAAAACTAAATTCAGATTAAAGTAATTGTCTATTGTATGAAAATGCAAAACCAGTTAATACTATACACAAAAATTAATTCAAAATGGATTAAAGGTTTGGCAGTAAACCATAAAACACCGAGAAGAAATAATAGTCAAGGTAAGCTTCAGTGGCTCGGGCAATGTAGACCACGCAAAACCCAAGCACCCAGGTTTGCAACCCAGGGCAAGGGAGTGGGAAAAATATAAAAACTGAAATGAATAAATGAATAAATAAATAAATAGTGCTGCCACTCTCAACTCCTTCCAGTCTGCCTGTTTGCATTCATTCCTTCTAAACTTTCTTTTGTAAAAGAAAGAAAGAAGAAAGAAGGAAGGAGGAAAGAAAGGAAGAAAGGAGAAAGAAGAAAGAGAAAGAAAGGAAGGAAGAGAGAAAGAAAAAGAAAGCAAGCATAGGAAATATGAAACTCAGAATGGTCTTTGAGGAAATGACACAACAAAGAAAACAACATCAAAATCAAACAAATAAGACTATATCAATCTAAAAAATAAATTGTATAGAAAAGATAGCACAAGTGAAACAAAAGGACCCACCTACTGACCGGGTAAGATCATATCACACAAGATCATAGGTACTATACATCAAATAAGAAGTTAAGCTCCTAAATATATGAAAATCTCATATCACAACAAAGAAAACAAACAGCTCATTCAAAAAATGGGAGGACGTGATATGACAGAAATTTGTCAGAGAAGACACACAGATGGCCTTTAGAAGAGATGAAAAAATGCTCTACCTCGTTTGTCACCAGGGAAAGGCAACTTAAAACCTCAGTAAGATATTGACTCATACTTGTGAGAATGGCATATCTCAAAAGACTTAAAACAACAAATATTGTTGAGAATTCAGAGAAAAATCAAGTCTCTTACACTGTTGTTGAGAATGCAAAGTAATGAAGCTTTATGGAATACAGTATGGAGATTCCTCAAAATAAATTAAAATGTGATTATCATTTGATCCAGCATTCTCATTTCTAGGTGCATATCTGAAAAACACAAAAATACTCATTTGAAAAGATAAACATCCCTCTATTCATAACAGCACAATACTCAAGACATGGAAATTACCTCAATGTCTTTGGCCAGATGAATGGTTAAAGAAAATATTGTATTTATACCCAATGAAATTCTACTCAGCTATTAGAAAAGTAATATTTTGCCTTTTACATCAATTTGGATGGAACTTGAGGTGTATGCTAAATGAAATATGCCAGAAAGAAAAAAAAAAAGATGGTTTAAATTGCATGTGAACAGACAAAACAAAGGAGCAGGTAAAATAAAACTAAACCTTGGGCACTTGCAACAGAACTGAGGACTGAGGTCGCCAGTAGGGAATGGGGTGGGCAGGGGCAAATGGTGGAGGAGTTCACTGGACAATGGTGAAGAGCAATTGGTGATTCAGTGGAAGGCAGGGTGTGCTGACATATATATGAGGAATGGAGAACCTGAATATATATATATATATGTATATATATATATATATATACATATATATATAGATGAATTTATTTTAATGTGTAGAATAAGTTACTAAATAAAAATGAGAAAGAAAAAAATAAGTTGTAAAAAATAAAATAAATTTTATGTGGAATATAAAAAAATGAAGTAACGAAACCCAAAATACTCTCAGGACACTGATTATAGTTGTGTGATATGGGGGAGTCTGTAGTTGATAGGATAAAAATGATGAAAATTATAATGCTCACTGGCACTAGAATTCTGGTGGAAGATGTGTTGTGATTTACATATTGGCTGAACCGTGATTTTATTTTCCTGAAATACGTACAGTATTATAAATAAATGAAGCAATAATAAATAAGTACAAAAATGTGAAAGCAGAATTCTCAAAAAAATGACACCTATTTATCACATTATTGTAACTAAAAATGATTTTATAATTATTATTTTAAGTCAGAGTCAATAAGCACTTACTAATGATAGATAACATTGTTTAGAATATTAAGCCCTGGTGCCTCAGACATTAAGAATGAGGCTGTGCCAGTAGAGTTTGCTTATAGCCAAAGGACATGGGATCAAGATCTAAGGTAGGGGGATACAACCCAGTTTAACAACTAACTACATAAATAAATGCGTTTTTCTCTGATTTTTCCCTGCCTGGCTGCCTGCCTATTCCCCTTCATTCCTGCCTGCTTCCTTGCTCAAAAATAAAATTAAAAAATATCAGTTTAGAATATTCTTTTATTCATTCTTATATATCATTCTTCTGAATCTATTTTTAGAATTTGATGTAGTTTAAAATAGATTTTTCCCTCATAAAGCAGAATTTTGGTGAGGTTAATGATTTTTGAAACCTGCATGTGAGAATTCATATTTTATATTATGATTTATGATGTGATATTTTGTTTGCTTCACAATTGAAATAACATATGGAGATCTTGAAGGAGATCCAAAAACAATTGACATGGTATTTGATTAAAAGGTTGGGAAATAATTTCTACCAAGAAAGAATGAGGACTAGGAGAAGAGAGAAGTAATGACTTAATTGTATTCACCAAACCACATAAGCAATATTATTTGAAACTCAGTGAGCTTCAGACCTTTCTCGCTGAAGACTTTAGTGAATATAATTTAAATTTGGCAATGCTTATGGGGTCATATATACTATGCAGTCATTGTCTCTAAAGATGGGTTTTTTAATAGAAACTGAATTTTTACATATACTGGAAAACAATTCTGATGGCAAGCAGTACTCTTAGTTCTTCTAGAATTGATGTTTCCAAATGAACTGTTTCTTCCAAATGATTATTCCCTTGAACAATGCTACCACGCTCACCCACTCCTATCCACAATTACCTAGGTTGGTTTCGAAAGTTTCTTCCAAATGCTTTCTCATGATATCTTTGTTGTAGATCAAATTGGAATGTCAATTTCCCAGCAGTACACCAAGCTTCCCAATAGTACAGAACTTAAACAATTATAATGCATGCTTATAACATGTTTCATAGTCATTTCTCCAAGCAACAGGATTTTAACAAGAATCCATTTTTCTTTTAACATTCTCTAAAAATATGAGATAAGATTTAAAAAGAAATCCAGGTGTTAGCATTAAAGAAATCTTTTTTATTTTCCTCTAATCTTAACTTATACACATCTGAAAAAAGACATTAAAATTACATCACTTTTTGTACTACTTTATTAAAATTGTCCCCTCAATGTGAACTACCATCCTGAAGTAAAATGTTTTAAAGTGTTCTGGTGCTGTGAAGATATTTAATTATGTGATTGCCTTTCATGATGTGTGTAGTTAATTGTCCTTACGTCAAACCTAAATGATTTTGAACAATAAAAGTGAATGAGTAATGTTCTGGCTGTGAGCAACAGATGTCATGTGGATTTTGATTTCTTAGTCATTTATAATATTTCTTTTCAAGTTAGGAAAAGCAATTAGCTAAGATTATAGACTAATGGCCATTTAAATCTAGGTTTAAGAATAAAAAGCAATATGAACACCAGAACTGCAAAAAAACACTTAGAAAAGCAAATTTCATTATTTGATCTTCTTTTAAATATCAAAATATGATTTTGCACTATATGAATATCTTATTTATAATTCCCTGGAAAAAAAATGTATGCCACCCTCAAATGTGAATTATTGTCTCTGTCTCTGATCAATGCCTCCTATGTTCTTTTATAAATACTAAACAAGTTCTGTTCCTGTATTAATGGGAAAAATATAAATATATATATATGTAAAAATATCAAGATTCACTTTTTAAAATTTGATGGGCATTTTCTGTTAGCTGATGGCTATTAATTACCTTTTTATCTGATAACAGAACATATTTATGCAGTGATGAACTACTCACATACTCTCAGTTCATACAATTTAGCTATGGTGATGAAAATTCTGGATTCAAGTCACGTGATACAGAACCAACCAACAAGACACTGCATCCTTCACTTAGAGTATTTTGCCCAGAGACAGAAAGATGATTTAGGGAAAGTTAAACTCTTAAAGTTTTACTTGATTGATTGAGAGAGAGGCAGACACTCTTGCAATGGAATTACTGAAATGACTAGAGAGGCTTGGAGCTGAGGGAATTACCACGAAGAGTCATTATACTTAGAAAAGATGCCCAAACAGAGGCAAGAGAGCTGTAAGGCAGATAGAGATGATGAAGCCATTTGTTCTTCTGGATCTGGCCAGAGGTAATAGTTTTCACCTTCGTTTTTGACAAATTCTTGACTTAAACTCTAGGTAGGATCTTCTAAATCTTTTCTTGACTATGTCTCTTATTTGGCCCGTAATTTCTTGAACAAAAATTACTACAGTTTCTAACACCTGAAAATCACATACCTAAGATAACCCTAGAGCCCCTTAAAGTGACTAAGAAAACACAAGGCAGCCTTGTTTCTGTAGAAGACTAGTGCTTAGCTTCTCTAACCATCACTTAGTAAACTGAGACACACTTTACATATACCAATCCCATTCCTTTTTTTTTTTTTTCACTTCCCTCATTCTATTCAACCCTGCTCACACCTTTCTCTATCACCTTACTCTCTGTTTAAACCTCCTGCCACCTAAGCACTGATAGGAACTGAATCTAATACAGGCTAGACTTTTTTTTCCAATTGCAATAGTCTATCATTGATTAAAACGTATCATTACTACTTCATTAGTGCCCAGATTTGTTTATGTTTTGCACTTATTACTTATCTGAGCCACTACCCTGACATGTAATACTATGAGTTTAGTTTTTTGACCATTTGATACCAAAAAGAATCCTTACTCTGCATGTTACCTAGAGTTGGATTTCTGTTCTCATGTGCCTGTATTCATATTTCATAAAGATGATTACAAGGATATCACTGTAACATAGTAGTTCCTCAAAGCTTCCTCTTTATTTCAAGGAGGTAACAGGCATGGAACTTGTCTGAGACATACATTGAGATTTACAATATTGGAGGGAAAATCAGAAACCTATAAAAGTTTTCAGAGAATATAGAATATTTTATAAGATGTTTACTATCGATATCTAGGACTTTTGCAGTTCTAGCTATCTTTTGTCTTTTCAAAATCACACTTTTTTATTATTTTGTTCTATTCTATAAAGAACTCAAGATTCTTCCTTTACATTCTTTAACTTCTTTTTTTCTTTCTTCCATCCTCCCACTATACCTTTTTCCCCTTCCTCCCCTTCTCCCCACCCTTTATTTCTTCCTCCCTTCTCTTCTTTTATCTTTTTATTCCTTTGGTTCTTCACTCCCTATTTCCTTTCTTTTGCAACTTAAAAAGCAAAGAGTATCTAAGCATGTATACAGAAGAAAAATTCCCATTCTTTAGCTGATAGTATGTTTAACATACTGAGTAAATTAATAATTTACATTCTAAATTATGATTAGAGAAGATAAAATAGATCCTTTTTTCTATATATACTTTAATTTTATCCTTATCAGAATATTATTTTCAGTGTTGCTTTAATAATAGAGAAAAGTGGAGAGAGATGGGCTAGAGAGACAAGTATATAAATGATATACAGACTAGAAAACATAAATTTAAGATATTTAAGGATGCAAAACGTGTTGAAAAGGAAACATGTTTTATAATTTGTACTGAGGTAACATTGGTTTATAATACTGCATCTGCTTTAGGAGTATAGGGTTCATACCTTTTCAAATGTATGATATCATACCACACACAGAAAAAAAATTCAATCCAATGTACCTCATTACAGATTGCTCCCAGCCTTACCCTCTTCCTTTCTGTTAACCACATTTCTTTTGTCAGAATCCAAAGTATTTAGTATTATCTTTTTATTTTTATTATAATTATTATTGTAATGTTTATCTTCCACAAAAATGAAATCATGGTATTTATCTTTCTTACTTATTCCCCTTTGCATAGTAATCTAAAGTCCCATCCATGCTGTCAGAGATGGCGAAATTTTGTTATTTTTATAGCTGAGTGATACTCAATTGGGTACATACTTTTTTTTAAGAAGAGGGAAGGCAGGCAAGAATGAAGACAGGCAGTAGGGAAAGACTAGAGAGGAGGAATAATTATTTTTACTTATTTGTTCATTTATGGTTGGTACCTGAGTGGGGAACCTGGCCCCCAAACTTTATGTAGTCTAGGCTCCAGTTGCCAACTTAGTGCCTGTGTCTCCAGGAACTGTGCCATACATTATTTTCTTTAAATTTTAAATGAAGTAAAAATGAGAAGGAAGAATTTATGAAGTGTAAGCTAGGGAGCACAAAGTTGAATAGATAGTAGTGTGGATTCTATTTTTTCCAAAAGATTAGAAGACACTTTATCGAAAGTTAGACCTAGTTTGTTTAGTAGCTATTCAGGATGATTAAAAAACACAAGAAAAAAACGGTTGATCATTTTCTTTTTAACTCTGGCCATGTTTTTAACATTTTGATCTTGTAATTTTCATCTTTAGAATAAAAGACAACATACTGTTGATTGTTACCAGTACAGTTGCAAATAGTTTCCTTTAAGGCACAATGTTGTAAATATAGCTATTGACCTACAGGCAAAACTGACTTTTAAAAATACTAAATCAATGACATAGCCTACAAGTGTAATACACCAAGGAGTCTCTGTTTCTATGAAAATTACGTGTTGGAAAAAATGAAGCAAATGGTAATCGTCTCTAGATCAGTGATTTCCGAAAGTGAGAAGGGGTTCATGCAAAACAGGAAAAGCTCATTACAGTGGTCAGTCTAAAATTTCGTTGCTCATTGGAATCAACATGCTTTTTTTTTCCTTTTTTTTCATTTAATGTTAATTCATTGTTCCCTCTCCAAAGATCCTGATCGAATCAACCATGAATAAAGACAAACTATTGGATTTGAAAAGAAAACTATCTTCTATGATGAATTTAATATACATCTTAGGTTGAAAAAATTCCCCTTTTAAAGTCACAGGCTAGGGTCATGTTTTTTAGGTGTTGAAGACATTTCAGTGTAACTGCTTGACATGTGGGTATAGAGACTGAACGATAGTGATGTTCGTATTTTTGTTGTTTTTTTAAGCTAATCTCTCTCCGATGAATTAAGTACACTTTCCTATGGGAAAATTTAAGAAATATTTATAATATTTACATAGAAAAATGTGAACAACTTCTTAATGAACTTTGAGAGAGAACATGCAACCATTGTGAGTTATTAGATTATTTCTACATCATTGAATAAATGCAACAAAAACATTACTTCAATAGAAACCATTTAAAATGCATTATATAATTAGAAATGTGTTTCACATTCCTAGGCAAACTGCTACAAATGGGAAAATTATAACTTATCTTAAGTTGAGTCCATTTGCAAATGTTTAGGAAAGTATTTTATAGTATTTTTATTATTATTTTTTGTAAACCAAGATGTGAACTGGTTTTCAAATTTGTATATGATTCTAGAAATTGTGTTTGTGTGATTTTATGATTTAGCTTATCAAATTTTATTTCACTTGTTCTTGTAGATAATTGAAATTGCCTGCTACCAATTGTTCTCTTTGGAGTATATTTTATATTCATATATATGTATATATATATATATATGTGAGTATGTGTAGGTCTGTATATATATATGTATTACTGTCAAATACTTATAAATCTTTTCAAGAAGATACTTCTCTAAAATCATCATCTTATTAAGTAAGGCAGCAGGTATTAAAATATTTTAAGACGTATATATTATTGATTAATAAGTGCAAGGAAAATAAATATCACAAAAATAAAATTGGTATATCTGGGTTCTTAATTTGGGTGTTTAAACATTATCATTTAATTATATTTATTAAGAATTATGCACAAATACAGATTAATAAAGCAATGTAGAATATTAATTCAGTCCCGAGTTGGATATATAAATTAAATTCATAGATCTGGGATTGCTGACTCAGAGCATATGCTATTTTAATTTTGATGGTTATTGCATTATCTTGCATAACATTTGAATTAATATCCCATCCAAAATATGTTAGAATATGAATATGGATATAAATATAATTTTTCATCAGCTTTAATATATGTATTAATCATAATTGTATTAATGTTTTGACATATTTACAAATTATTTTTCTTTTGTCTAAACTTGTTGCTAAGGTCATCTATAGGTGCTGTTTTATAATGAAATAATTTTGTCACAGATTTATGTTGACTGTAATATTAAAAAAGAAATATAGCTCTGTGTTGCAAATGTGTTTTCCTGCTTTGTTGTTTGACTATGGACTTTTTAGTATTGTGAGAAATGAAAAAATTTTAAATATGTAATAAATGCTAATAATCATAGTATTTCATTTTTTCAACGTTATATTTCATAGAAAAGACTACTTTATTCTAAGTATGATAATAATTTCCCATGCTTTCATTTAGTTTTGTTATGAAAAATTATTATTGCAAAAATCTATACCTCTTTTTATTGAAAGCCAGCAATACACAATATAGCATAAGAGGATGTGGGCAGGGAGGGAGTGAGAAAGGGAACAAGGAGAAACACACAAAAAACAAAATAAAGATTTATATAAATGCAATCTAAAAAGCCCAATTCTCAGGAGTTTTATACTTCATTTCTTGGGCTGGATAATTACCACATATTGGGTGGCTCAAAACAACAGAAATTATTCTCTTACAGTTCAAGAGGCCAGAAGTACAATATCTAGGTGTCAGTTGCTTTTTTTACTTTGGGGCTATCTGGTTTTCTTTTTATCAAATTTTCCTTACAAAATTCTGAATGGGTATATTCAACAAATATCAAATTTAAAGATGTCATTATTTCAAAAAATTCTAGCAATGTGTGATTGTTTATATATGCATTTAAATTAAATATTCAGCCACATGTTCATAAATTGCATCATAATATCTTATCACCTAATTTTGGTATGATGTCTGAAGAAGTGTTCCTCTTTCTCTCTCTTCAAAGTACTAATTTAGGACTTTGTCGATGCTGTGTTTTGTTTTCCATTTCATTATTTTATTTTATATGCTTTGCTTTTTTCTTTCTTTAAGATTCTGTAGGTTTAACTTACTATTCTAGGCAGAATTTATAAACTATAAAAAGTGAACTGAAATAAATTCACCATAAATATACTTTAGTAAACTTATACTTGTTTTATATATTATCTTTATTCATCAGCCAAATTAATTTTTTTGGTTTTATTGTAATACTTTTAAACCATGGGTTGCATATTTATTGATTTATTTTTAGCTTTTATTGTAGTAAGCTGTTTAAAAATATTATATATATATATATTGCTTAAAACAATGTATCATATATCAGTTCTATCACATTATAAATCAGCCTTGTAAAATACAACAGTATTATCTAGTTTACATCCTATTGTCATAAAACTGATATTTTGAATCCATTTTTCTCATACTCTTCTCCTCTGGTAACCATTATTTTGTTCTATAAGCTAAGAGTTTATTTTAGTTTTGTTTTGTTTATTCATTTGCTTTATTTTCTCGTCTTCCATATGTGAGTAAACTCATGATATTTTTCTTTCTCCTTCTGATTTATTTCACTTAACATAATAATCTCTAGGTCTATCCATGCCGCAAATGACAAAATTTCACCTTTTTGTAGCTGAATACTATTCCATTTTCTCTGTAAAATACACATTTGTTAAGTTATCCATCAATGGGCACTTAGGTTTTTGTTTTATTCCCCAACAGTTGTCTATTGAAAATGTATATAAGGATACATATCATCCTCGAATTAATCTATACATTTTTTCAAGTAAATACCCAGAACTGAAATTTCTGGGTTATATGACATTTCTATTCTCTTTTTCAGGAATCTCTATATTATTTTCCATAATGGCTGCCCGAGTTTACAATTCCCACTAAGAGTGTCTACCCAGGTTCCCTTTTCTTCTCATTCTCAGGATCACTAGTTTCAAGTGTGGCTTTAGCAGAGGGCTATATTTTAATTAACAGATACACAATGTTTTCATTTTGTATTGGTTTTAGTTATTTTTAATAACTAAATTCCATATATTATATCAGGATTTGCAATTTGCGTCACACAGTTCTGAGAATTTTTACAAATTCATATTCTCATCTTTGTAGTATCATAGAGAAGTATTTTTTCATCCTAAAAATTTATCTTTGTTTTATCAGTTTACCCCTTTGTCCTTCCTCCCTGCTTCTGATAACTACTGACATTTTTACCAAATATATAATTTTGTCCTTTTGATAATGTAAAATAGTTGGAATGACGCAAGATGTAACCCTTTCTGATCTGTGATCTGCTGAGAGAGGAATAAGATATATATGGATTTGGCTGACCAATTGTTTTAGCACCATCTGTTGAAAAGATTATCCTTTCTCCTATGAATTGCCTTTGCACCTTTATCAAATACAAATTGTCTATACTGTATGGATTTAGCCTCCTGCCTCCTCCAATATTTGGCATTGCTAATAAGCATATACAGATTGAGGGTTATTATATCTTCTTGGAGAGTTGAATCCTTTATCATTGTGAAATGTCCCTTCTTACCTCTGATAATTTTTCTTGATCTGAAATGTGTTTTGTATAAATTAATATAGATATAGCTTTATTTGGATTAATGTTAACGTTGTACATCATTTTCCATCTATTTAGGTTTTGTATTTAAAGCAGCTCTCTTACAGACAATATGCAGTTGACTTGTGTTGTTATCTACTCTTTTAGTTTTAGTTTTTTAATTGACATATTTAGAAGATTTTCATTTCTATTCACTATTGATATAGTGATATTAATATGTGTCATCATTCTTAGTGTTACACTTTTTGTCTTCCTTAGTTATCAGGCTGTGAACTTTGCAAACACTTCTTAGACTGGGACTACAGAGTTTTAATCTGAAGCTAGCCCACACTAAACATCCAGAAACTCATCAATTATTATTTTACCATCTTAACAGTTACAGACTCTAGCAGTGTGGTCCTGTTCAGTTGAGATGTCTGTAACAACCTATTTCTCCACATTTCAGGTTTGCTTGTCACCTGACATCTCTGAGAAATTTGAGAAGTATTCATTTTTTCAGACTTTTCTATTGTGAGATGGGGAATAAAAACCTACCAAGTTCTTTAATGCCCAGATGGAAATAGTAGCCTGTTTTTTGTCTAAATTTATTTTTGTTTATGATTCTTAATTCAATTTTATATTGTTTATGAAGATCAATTTTTGGTCTAGTATAATGACATTATTTTGGTAATATATCCTTACGTATTTGAAAGGCATGTACTGCATCTGCTGGTGTATTTGTCGTATTTATTAATATGGTCGTGTGTGCTGTTGGATTATTTGATGCTTAACATATTTACATCATTTTCAAAAGCTGAGAAATTCTTATTAATATCACTCCCTATTGATTTTAGATATTCTAGGCATTTATTTTTCTACAAATAAGTAAATTATTTATTTTTACTTTCTGTAATTTCATATTTACAATAAATTAGACATCACTTTAGGGAATTGTCACATATTTCTAGCAAATTATATCATTTTGAAATGTTGCATTGATAGTATTTTTTCTAGCTTAAATATTATTTGTGTGTAAGAGTGTATCCCTCAGAATTTCTTTTGCTTAAAGTTGGTGTATCATGTATGCTTAGTCTTTCAGATGTTTATATTGTTATGTCCCACAAAACATATATAATTGAATTTCTTTTTTGATTTTGTTTATAACTTCTCATTAATTGAAACATTTTTTAACTTGCACCTGATATATTTATTCATTTCAAAATTTATTATTTTACCACTTAACTTTTGTGTATATCCATTTTGGTTTAGGTTTTAACATAACTGAAATAATTTATTTTATATCACATTTCATTTCAACATTATATATCAAACAAGTTTGATATCATACAGAACACATACCATAGGTATTTGATAAACAAAAGATCTAACGATTGAACAAATTTGACATTTTGTTTACTGAGAATTTGGGTTCCTGAAAAAAAGTGTTATATATGCTCTGGTTATGCTACCTGTATGTGCTTTTGCACATATTAAGTACTTAGTAAAATGCTGAGTTAATAGAGCTGGCAAGAATTTCAGTTGTCAGTCCAGATGAAAATGTATGCATTATACATCTCTTTTTTTAAATAAGTAAATTCCATGTGAACTAGTGATTTTAGTATGTACTCACAATATTAATTGTCCAATACTAAATCTCTAAATTATTTTTCAAAACTATCTGAATTTCAGTTTGTAAATACTTATAACTTCAATTAGGTAATGAAAGATCCTGAAACATGATCTCGCAACTTCACTTTTGAAAGTGATCCCCTATTTCTAAATATTCTAGGGCAACCTGCATTTTCTTCTATAAGAGCCTATAGGTACAATTCATTTTTGAATGACTTTTTTATTTTTTTCAGGAGAATCAATGTCCTATTGTTTTACTATTTGTGAACTTTTATACATCATTGTATATTTATTGCTAAAAATACACCAAAAGAAAGGTCTCTCAAAGGACTAGAAAAGAAAAGTTGAAAGCTTTAAAGCATCACCGTAAAATGCATTTTTCATGTCATAGTGGTTAAGTGCTGCATTATATTAGCGATTTAGCTATAGGATCAGTGACTTTTCTGTCCTTTATTGAATTTCTAATATCATAAGAAAGTTACTAATGTGATAAAAGTCTTAAAGTATTACTGACTTTCTATCATGCTCTTGAAGTGAATTTTTATAGTATTAGCAAAAACAGAGTTTCAGAATACCATATAAACTGGCCAAAATGATAATAAAAAAGCTTTAAAAATCAATAATACAGTTTATTCAGCTGATCTATTTGAAGCTTCTCATATTTCATCTTAGATCTTTCTTTTTTAGTGGCTCCTCCTCATTTGATGAGTAGAAGTGGCAAAATCCCAACTTCCTTTGAAAAAACACCTAGTTTTCAATAGATGTCATTGCTAAGAATAGGCTCTGAATACTGCTGATGTAATTTACAGAAAAGAATGATAACAAAATAACTGAAAAACAACAAATATCACTGCCAGCTATACAAATTGTCTAGCAAAATTATATCCAGTCAGTGAATCATTTTATAAAAGTTATCATTTGTCTTTCTAAATTTTGTTTTCCTGTTTCAGGTCTTACACATTTGGAATGTTTCATTTGTAACAGACTGTCATGTGTTAAGGAAGTCACTTTTATTTTCTGTAAAAAATAATATTAAATATGAAAAAATAAAAAGTAGGACAAGTTTGTCGCTTTCCAGTTCTAGAGAGACTAAGTAATTGTTTTTGTCACTCATTCCATTTTACAAATGTGAATTTGTTACTATTGCATGTAAGTGAAGGCAACGTGAACTTATCACACAAACAGATTAAAAATATCTAAATTCAAATGAATTTTCGGTAGCTTCACTATGATTTGGAAGCAAGTCTGTCAGGAAATTCCTAAGATCTACTGTCTTATTGAGGATATTTATACTCTCATAAAATAACTATGCTGAATTACTTAGTGATTAGTGCTACTTGTTCAAGAATTTTTTCTGCATAATTAAATGCTAAAAAATGTGAACAATGAAACAAAAAGTGGTAAGCATTAATATTTTTGGTTTATAAATATGGAAAGAAACCATTAAAATTATTCATAATCCCATAAATGTTTCTGTATTTGAACACAAAAAGGAAATCGATGATTTTAGTAGAATAACTGAAAATAGTTGTTTTGTTTCATGTCTTGGTTATTTTATGTTTCTTCATCACTAGGTTTAAGTCACCAAATTGATTTATATTCTTCTATTAAATTGATTCTTAGTTATACTTATTTGTGTGATATGTGTATTCTCTTTGCACTATGTATCTTCTAATTTAGAGACTATATTAATGTCTAGTAATTTGTATTTGATTAAGAGAAAAAAGATTTCTCAATTTCATGTTATGGCAAATCTTCAGTCAAGAATTTACACATTCATCCCACTTTTAACATCTATGTTCTCTTAAAACTGGTAATCCATACTGAGATCACAATGTTCCTTTAACCTATAGTGCCTATACATTTATTTTCCTTATTAGAATACAAGCTATATGTGGAAAGGTTCTCTGTATACTATGACACTTAGATCATAACCCAAATTTGACTCAAGACTTAAAGAACCAATCTTAATATCACAACTCCAAAAGCAGCTTGGATCAGTTTTGTCATTCTCCAAGAAAATTGATATCTTGATGAGTTTAGTCTTTCCTTTATTTGAAAGATTGTTTTACCTTATCAGACAAAAGTTTTAGTGCCACATATGTGTACAATTACAAATATTAATTCCAAAATAATATCATGTCAGTGACTTATAGTCAAAGACTAATTGAATAACTTATAGTTTAACAAATAAGATTTATTATTCGTTGCATCAAGGAAGAAGGACAGCATGGGGAAATACGGAAACTCACTGAAAGAGACTTATTTGAGAAAGAGCTTAAGAAAGTGGGGACTTATTCCATGTCATATATTGTTTAGAATGGGAATAAATCTATGATTGTTTTAAAATCTTGTCTACTGGGAGAGATTACACAGAGGTTAAAGTTTTAATTTATAAATGAGCATGAGTAAATACTTGCAATTTTATGACTTGAAAATATTCCCGTTTTGTCAGTATTCAGACATGATTACGTAGTGATATTTTTATTTTGATTAATCATTATAAGAGTGATTTTGTCTTAATTTGATATTCTTTGAAATTGTTTATGCTCAAGAGAAGGACATTCAGATCTAGCTGTTATTGCCAGGTGGCTCATAGCAATACCAAAATCAGACGTTAATGGGAGAGCTTCTCGATGTTAAAGATCACTTTCCTTTTTCCTCTATGTTTTTTAAGAAGCATCCCACATGCATTTTTATTTTGTTGCATATCTTGGTTGTTCACCCCAGCTCTGGTATGAGAACCTGGCTCCGAGATCCTGGGTTCTTGGGATGAATGTGGGCTGCACTGGGGCAGAAGGCTGCTGATCAAACAACTACTCAACCCAGGCCTGCCAATATAGTCAACATATTTCTTTGATATATGAACTAGCAAACCAAACATTTACTAAATAGATTTAGACTTTGTATCATAAAATAAATATTAGAAAAACTGTCTTTAAGAAATTATTTTGATGCACATCACGGTGGCCTAATGAGTTAAATCAGTCACTGTCCAAATAAATCCCAAGGTCCCTGGTTCAAGATCTGGACCCTGGGAGACACTAATATGTACAACTGAATAAAAATAAAGCGCTTCTTTCTCCTCTCTTGCCTGCCTACATTCTTGACTTCATTCATGCCTATACCTTTCCTTTAAAAAAGAAAAAAATAATCTTGCAATAATTCTTTTCTCCAAAAATATAATGCTTGATTATTTTCAAAGTAACCTAAATTAAATCAATAAAAATAGAGACTCAAATTATAAATAATTACTTTGCATGGTAGTCACCATACATGTAAAATTATTTTTCTCACCATGTCACTAAAACTGTGACACTTTCTAACAACAACAAAATGCTAACATATATAAAAAAAGTTTTCATGCTCCTGAATAAACATGTTGTACAGTTTTTAATACCGTCCCATGATGTAATGTCAGTAACTTTGAGTAGCTTGATGTTTATTTTATTATCTTCCAGAGAAAGACCTGTTTCTAACTTTATTAATGTATAGATAAACTGCTGTCTCTCTTAGCTATATAGAAAAATTAATGTGAGTTTACGATTGCCAACTCAAATATTAGTAGATGTGTTAATTATCAGTGAATATTTGAAAAATCAAGTTCAGAAACAGGGCCTGTTCTGTGTGCAAACTTTACAGTCTGCACGAGTATTCCATCACAACAGTTCTGGTTTGGAAAAAATAGATTAAAACTTCATGAATGTGAAATTTAAAACCATATTCCTAGAGCTCTCAGTGAAGGATAATTTAACTAATTTAATAAAAATTGTCCATCTTATGGGCCTGAGGAGTAAAGTCTGAAAAACTGATGAGACTCTCTGCCTAAAAGCAGTAGAGAAGGCTGAGTCTTAGGGAGATTATCATTTCCACAACTGTTGCCTCCCAATAGTAATTTTATTTGTTTTGCAAATCTAGAAAGAAAACTGAACCTTGGTGTAGGTTAGAGGGCAACTATTGCCATGCATCTGGGATTCTGGAAGTGCTAAACTCAGTGTCAGGCTTCTCAATCATTTCTGTCATCATTGCCACCAACCTCCCACCCCCTGATTTTGCCAAGCAGTACAAAAGAAAAGTGTTTGGATAGATCTAAAGAGAGAATATACAATTGATATCAAATGAGGAAAGTTAATTGAGTATTTTCTATGTAAGGGCACGGCTGCAATTGCTAGCTGTATTCTGGTCACAAAAGAAACCATGTGTCCAGAAACATGATGATATAGACCCTATTACTGGTCAATTAAGAGATAACAACAGAGTGGCAGTAATTTGCCTTTCCATCTGCAGCAATCTGTCACTAACTCTAAAAGTCACTTATCCTAGGAAGACAACCCTAAAATAACCTGAAGAATTAAGAATAAAATATAACCAACAAAGGAAGATTTCAGACAATAGTTACCCAGCCAGAAAATCAATTTGACATTATTGTATATTATTTTGTATGTCCTATAGATTATTTCAATTTCATATAGAAGTGAAGATAACTTTCCTTAAGTCCATGGAAAATAATGGGAACTTATCTTTTCACAAATAATAGAACATTTGAAATAAATTGCATTTTATTACTCTGAAATGTTTTAGATTTGTGGATAACATAAACATTCTGATTTTTCAAGCTTACTCTATGCTAAAACATAGAAGCATAAAACAAATCAAGGCACTGATTTTCAATTATATTTAACCATGTCTTTCTTTCTGTAGCATTACTTCAGAGAAAATTATTAGGTGTTTTTTTCTTCTCATTTTAATTAATTTATAAAGTGAATTTTTAATGAGTTTCATAACAAAAGTCAACCAATTTGCTATATAGACTGATGTGCTTAAAACTTGTGTGAAGTACTTTATTTCCATTTTATAGATATTAAAACTCATCTGTAGGAATGGTTATAATAGTTCCAAAGACCATATAACTAGTACTTGAACTTAATTTATGTTTGTGAGCTACTTTTTAATTCAGTAAAAAACAGCGTAAAAAATGTAGCCACTCAGTTAACACAACATAATTATGTACCTAATGCCCATAACAAATTTATATATGAATCATAAATTCCCAGGTGATATGTGATAATTATGGAATCTCCTTAACAAACGTTTACGTGAATAATACATATTGGAAAATTATTTAAAGTGAATTATTGAGGACATCACACATTTCACTATGCTGTGCTTTTATTTATTTGCTTGAAGTTTTTATGTGGTAGTGTTTGTAAATAACAGGTTAACTAACACAAGGTGAGCAGTACTACCAAGATCAATAAAATAAAAGATAACAGTAATTATAATAGTTTCCTGTTTCTATAGACAATGATGCAGAAATTACAAATGCAAGATTTGCATTAAAACCATATGTGAATTAATTTTATTTGATATTTTTGGATGCAAAAGAAGACATCTTTCTCTCTTCTCAGTCATCTGAAAAACCAAATCCCATTTATATGAAAAGGGTGACAAGACCATCTATTTCATAAGACAATCTGTGTGACAATATTTTCTTGATCCTCTCAATTTTAATATCCAAGTACTCTCCAAATATGTTAACCATTTTCAGAATATAAGTAACCAGACATGATCCTCATCTTTTAAAATGTCAAACAGATTCTATAAAGGAAACTTTGCCTGTTAGGGGTTAGCACATTTGCCATATTCAATTGCAATGAAAATATCAACTGCCATTGAATTTGAAACCCAAACATTTTCTTGCTAAAAATTTTGTTTGAAAATTGTCAGCTATAGAATAGAAAATGAGCACTTATAAACAAGATCATGTAATGCTCTCAAAATCTTCAACAAAATAGCATACTCTTTTACTTCTTTGTTCCATCAGATTTGTACATTTTACATTACTTAAATCGCTGACAAACAGCAAATTTCTCTGTAAGAAATTTGCCTTCAGTCTCCAAACTTGCATTTGACATTTAAAACTCACTGCAGTTTCCACCATCGATGCATAAACTCCTCTATTTTATTTGCTGTAGCTCCATGCGTGTGAGAACATACTGTTAAATTTAAAATATCAGGTTTACAATTCTTCTATCTCATCAGGTGAACTATTTGTGACAAAACTGCCTGTCAACATCATGTGATGGAAAAATTTGATGAGATCATTTTTCAGTTAAGTTGTCATGGTATTATATATTTTAATTTAACATTTAAAATATTTGCAATCTTTGATTTCTGGTTTAATTTGAGAGAACATTTTTATATTCACTTAAGTGATAAATGTAGTAACTATTTTTGTTTGGAGTAATTTTTAGTTTGGAGTTATATAATGGGTCTGTTAATGCTAAAAATTGCCTCTGGAAATAGACACACAAAACAACTTGAATTCAATGGGAAGAATGGCACGCTTGATTCTAAAGGCAAGTAATGGGCATGCTAAGGGAAATTCTTGTATGTAGAAAGAAAGAATAATCACTATACTATTAACTATTTCACATTCTGATAAATATTTTTGTGGTCAAGTCATAGTACTTACTACATAAATAAAATGTTATTTTAATATTTACAAAATTAAATTGACAATATTATCTAACCTGTAGCCACAAAACAAACAAATAAACAAAAAACATACTGTAAATAAGATTTCCCAAGTACCTAGGGTTTCTTTAATTAGATCAGAGCTATTTTAAATAGACATATTTAAGCTCTTGATACTTTCTTAGCATCTGAAGATACTTTGTCTTTCAACTGCTGTTTTTCTCCCAGAAGTTTGGTTATACTGAATATAATTCCTGTGAAATTTGAGGGATAATCTGTCAGATACCCTAAGTCAGGGAGTAAGTAAATCTTAACCCAAAGAATAATAGGACTGCTAAAAATATTATTTTTTTAAATTCAATACGCTTAATTAAACATTGAGGTAGGTATGATATAATATTGCACATCTAAATCAGTTGTTTAAAGCTGTGTATGGTGTATCATAGCAAAACAAAAGGACATCTATGTGTGTGTGTAAATTATTCCGGCACAGGCAAGCAATTCCTAAGAGTGCTTTTTAAGGCCATTTTAGTGTGTACTAAGATATATACTTCAAAAGATGAATATCACATATAATATCATGTATGTTCCAAAGGGTGCATTATATTGAATTACTAAATATTGAATTTCAGGCCAGCATAAGCAAATTTTATCTTCTTTCAAATTGCATTAAAAAAAGGACAAAGTACATTGACTGTCTTTTTTAAAAATCACTGTAGATAAGTGTAAGTTATATATTCTTTTAAAGAATTGTTTGTGAAATAACATGAAACATTGATTGCAGTAAGAAAAAAGCATAATCATGTTCTCATCAGCATAAACATCAAGTTCAATTTTTTGGAAAGTTAGGAATTACTACGAAGGAAAATATTGTTCTACTATAAAAATATTCAGCCAAGTTCCTGTATGATGAACAGATATGATTACAATATATTGCTATGTGTATGAAGGATAAACAGGACAAAAGTGCCAGGAAGATCTTTTGAAATTGAGGATTAAAGGAAAAGCTTATATATTTTTTCTCAGAAATGGGACATTGAACACTAGCAATAAATGAATTTACTAACTATATCAATTAAATGTAGTCTTTATTATGCATAAAATATATTAAAACCTTTTATGTTGAAAAATAGAGATAAATGTGTAATGCTACATTTTAAAGTATTGCTATGTGAATGAAGCATATGTGTATGCATGTGTGTGTATGTAAATTGCCATTACTTTGTAGAACTAAAGGTTTAAAATAGTTTATTCCTAAGAGTGTCATGATTGCTACTAGTAGATGATAGCCTGTAAATATACTGAATATCTGTATTGCTCTAGAAATCTGGATACTCTTGTGCAATGAAAGGCTTAAATCTAGTATACTATGCAAATTTTCAAATCCACAAAGGTCCGCCAACAGGATTTCTTTTCTTTCTAATTTATTACAAGTTGTTTGTGTACTTTTTGCCTTTTAGTTTAAGTTGATCCATTTCGTTTCATAATTAGTCTTGTATTATTTTGATGCATTTTATGTATTTGTTTTGCTCAATATAATAAAAAGTAATTAAAATAAGAATCATAAAAATGATTTAAAGAAAATGAGAATTATGCTCAGATTAAACTGTAATTAGGAATTTAGAATATTATATATCTAAGAAATAGAAAAATATATTTGAAATAGTGGTAATAAAAACAAAATCAATGAATTTTGATATTTTACAATATATAAACACTTTGTCTACCAAAGACAAAGAATATTCACAACAAAAACGGTGAAAATATTTAAAAAGCTCTTTTTTAACAAATATTTCAGAAGCATATGTTGCATTTTCTGTTGAGTTTTCTCTAATTCTCATATTTGAGGGATACTTTCTTACCTTAATTTTTAAATAATGCTAATTTATTTCCTAAAGGAGACATTTTAGGTATCAAACTCATTGAAAAGTTCAAAATTTTCATGCACGTATATATAAGTATATATATATATGTATATGGGTATGTACATATATGTATGATTTTTTAAATTGGGAAAGTATTTTAATATTGTTTTTCTTTTCAATTTGAGCATATTCTGTGTTTAATCTCATTTTCTTAGCTAAAACTCAAATTTGTGATTTATATACTTTCAGTATTACATGGTTTCATTGAGAAAGTGTATTGAATTATTTTACAATGCTTAATATTTTGAAGTATTCTCTAAATGAATATATTATATATATATACACACACACATAGATATGGATAGAGATGGAGATAAAGAGATATCTATCTATCTAGTGTAGCTTAGAGTTCGGCCATACGTGAAATTTTAACGATTTTGCACATATCCAATTTCTTAAAGATTAACCTACTTTGGGAATTAGAGTACCTAATAATAAATGAACATTCTATGACTAAAAGAAAAAGTAATTAAAATAATCATTGTTCACTAATTTGTAGTTATGCATATTTTTCTTTAGATAAAATGGGTCATTTTGCCCAAAGTTGTCCTGTGCTTTATGTGCCTAGGATAGCGTATTTTAAATTTATCAACAGAGTTATGCTCCAAATTTTATTATAAAATGAGTTTTTGAAAATAAAACATCAGATTCAGAGTTTATAAAGCAAAATTCCTTAATAAGTTATAGAATTGGAAGACAATTCATGATCATATTATCAAAATTAAATTGTATTTGTTTTATATGTCACTGAATAGTTATATTATTTTAAAGCTAGCTTTACAAAACTCTACAAAAACAGGACAAATATTTTAAAAGTATTTATAATGAAAACAACATTTACCACAAAGCAAACATCTTCATCCTATAAACATAAATACATTTCATTGTATTTAAAATTTTTAACTTTGAACTCTAAGCTTATATCAGCTCTATCATCCGTAGCCAATCTAGATTGGACTAAAAGACTTAAGCTTTCCTCAAGTTGTTTGTAGTTCCCAGTAGTATCAATATTTTTATGAAATAGAAAAAAAATAATTTAGAAGTCAGTTTTTCTCAGTGTCTTGATGACTTCATTATCAAATTTTCCAATATTAATGCAATATAATATCTACAAACAATTCAGGTAAAAGTATTTGTTTTGAATGAAGCCTAAATAAGGCATACCCTAGTGATTTAATGAATAAAGCCACTGCCTCTGGTCAAGATAGTCCACATACATCCAAGGAATTGGGTTCACAACTTGGCGTCAGGAGAAGCAACCAAGATGAACAGCTAAATAAAAGAAATGCTTCTGCCTCCACTCTTTTTTATCCTGCCTGTCTCTGCTTACCTTCACTCTTGCCTGTAACTTTTCTTAAAAAACGTAAGTAAAATAAAACCTATTTAAAAAAAAAAATCATTCTTTTATTTTTATTTTGTATGCTACATTTTTCCCTAAAAATAGCTGTGGTTTAAAGCTTTAATATCTGTTCATAATGGAGATTCATTAGCTATACTATTCAAGATATATCTTTGATACATATCATATCATCTTTGATACAAGATATACATCAAAATAAGGCACAGATGTTCAACATGAAATTATGGAAAATATCAAATTAATTATTTTTATTTTAATACACATTACAAATATTTAAATGATAATGTCTCCAACTAAATATCAGTTTCTAACTTTGCTATTGCAAAAACAAGTTGATTTTCATGGATAAATATTAGGTAAATAGTGTTAAAATTTTACAACTCTATTAAGTCAATGGCTTGTTCAAAGTATTTTGTCAGTAAATAAAGTGAACTGGGAAATTTTGCATTTATTAACACTAAGTTGTACTTAGCTCACTTAATAAAATATTATGCAACTTTTTTAACTTTATTAATATTTGAAAGATTCAAATGCAAACTAATGGTAAACTATCTTTGTATTGTTAAAGTTAAGCAAGTGGGACTTGGAATACTCAAGAGAGGGAAAAATCGGTGTGAGATGCACAGCAACTGGGTTTGCACAAACAAATTACTCATCACATTGAAAATTCATGAAGTGAAGGAGAGAAAAAATTATATTCTGGTTCTTTTAAAAAATTTATAATAGAATATCTATCTAAAAATGTCTTTGTTCCACAGATATAACCAACTTAATTTTCTACAGAATATTAAAAAAATGTGTAACACCTTCACACACTTCTATAAATTTATCTAAAATATACTGAAAGATTTAATCCTAACTTCAAGACCAAGTTTTATATTGTGAATTAAATATTTGCTTTAACTGGCCTAGTATTACCATCACAAATTAATTATTTTTACTTTATGTTTCAAAACCTCCCATTATGTTTTTGCCTGTCATGCCCTTTACTTACTTGAAATGCATGCAGTCTTGCTGTAATTGGTCAAACCTCCTATTCTGTCAAAAACCCTAGTTTTTGATATTTTGGGAGGACTTTTCTCAGTTACTATTCTTTCAAATATTACTTCTTTTTTTTTCTCTTTTACTTCTTTTACTCCCATTGAATGTACAGCACATATTTGTAGTTGTACCACAATTCTTGGATAGTCTGTGTTCTTTAGTTTGCTTGTTTTATTTGAGTTAGTTGTTTTATAGCAGTTTTAAGTTTACAATAAAATTGAAAGAATGGACATTTTCCATACATACCCAGTTCCCAATATGTGTAGCTTCATTCAGCAGAATGTCATATTATTTTTATCAAGGGTGAACATACACTGGCACATCATAATCCCCAAAAGGCAATAGTTTACCTTAGGATTCACTATTAATATTGTAGATTCTGAGGTGAAAAACTGATGCCATTGATGCATCTTTATAATACAAACAGTATATTCACTGCCCTAAAAACCTTGTGTTATATTTACTTTCTCACCAAGTCCTCTCAAACCCTAGCAATCACTGATCATTGAACTGTATTCAAACTTTTGCCTTTTCCATAATGTTATACAGTCTGCAGGCTTTCCAGTTTGGCTTTTGTCACTTAGTGATATGCATTTAAGTTTCCTCCATGTCTTTTAATCCTTGAAAATTTATTTGGCAATAAAATAATATTCTAATAACAAAATGTACTACAGTTCATCAATTTGTCTACTGAAGGACATCTTGGCCTCTTTCCAGTTTTGGCAGTTATAAATAAATTTTCTGTAAACATCTATGTATGGATTTTTATGTGGCTATAAGCCTAACTCCTTTCAGTAAACACTAAGGAGTATGATTGCTGGTCATATGGTAAGAATATGTTTAGGATATATCTTGCTCACCAACATATGGTGTCAGTATTGCAGATTTTGGTCATTCTAATAACTGTATTGTGGTATCTCATTGATATTTAATTTTCATTTATCTGATGACATATGAGGAAAAGCATAATTCTACATACTTTTTAATCATTTATATATATTTTATCAAACTATTAAAATAGTTTTGCTTTTTACATTTGCATTATAAAACTGAAAATATTTTGGAATTAGCATTTTCACTGAATAAAATTGTAAATGACTTAAAATCAATTAATTGTAATTTTTAAATAGAAAAAACAGTGACTTTTATGATGATCGTAGTTTAATTAGGTTTCAGGTTATAAAATAGGTGACATCTTATTAATTGAAAATCATCAGTATTCATTTTGCAGTCCTGTGGACTAGAGATGCCCTAGATTTTAAATAGTTAATGGAGAACCTTACAAGTGCCAAATAAAAATCAAACACAGGCAAGTCAAAAGAAACTATTTTGAAAGAGTATTTATTGCAATATATAAAAATTCCAACTATCAGGTTTAAAGAGTAAATAATGTTAGAAAAACGGTTTGTGGTTAGCGTTAAGCAAGCAGAGTGTACTATTGAGTTACTAAATAGCGAGTGTTCCTTTAAGGTTCATAGATCTTCTGAAATGGTTAATAAGGAGGTGTTGTATGTTCAATACTTGCTTTAGCTCAAGTGGGCCCAAATCAGAGCTCTTTCAAGAGGAAAGAATGCTAGTTGTGTGACCAAGTCAGGTTGTTGGATTTTTTATCCAGACTGGCCAAAGCTGATTAGTAACATGAAATACAGTAGAGAAAATTTGTCAGCACAATGAGAATTCTGTTACTTAATCTACTTGTAGGTGACTAAACCCTACATAAAACAAGAATATGCTTTCTTTAATATGTCTAATGTCTTTGGTTGCCCAAAAGGAGCTCAATGCAGGAGTTTTTGTTTGTTTGTTTGTTTTTGTGTTCTGCTACTGCAACTACTTAAAATCACTGTTTATACTTTAGAAAAGACAGTATAGCTCATATGACTCACTAATTCAAGGACATATTCATTTTTTTCCAGTTATGTCAAAATGAGACTAAATAAAGCAAGTGAAAAAACATAAAATAATCAAAAGATAGCATTTGAAATTATTGGGTTTCACATATGTGCTGGTGATGAATAAGAATTCAAACTGATAGAAAATGAAAACTAAAGAACTTTAAAAGTTTCTGCGTTTGTTGTTTTGGTTACTTAAGCAGCATTTATTAATAACTAACTGCAGTATGCAAGGAAGGTACTCAGGATGACAGAGCTGGAATTCCTATAAACCCAAGCAGGTTGAACCTCAGGACTCTCATTTTTGTGTCCCTTTCAAGGCCTTAAAAGGAGCCCTGGCAAAGGGTTCGCAAGGCCACATGTTGTAAATTGCTTTGACGTAACATAAATTAACCAGAACCATTTAAAATCAACATTTCTTAGTATTCATTCTCATTTCCCCTTGTGTCATGGTGGAATGATGACACCATGACAATGTTTTGAAACCAGCTAAGGGAAAATTAATTTTGAAATACTCAGTTTGAACTTAAAAGGATATAATTATGTGGCTCACATTTCTTTTCTATATGGATAAGTTATAGTTAGTTGGAAATGTAGCAGTGAGTTCCAGAAATACCACCACTGCTGATCAGAGTGTTGACTGCACAGAAATGTACTGTGTTACAAAGGGCTGTGTGGAATTGTGTGTTATTCTACAAGGACATGTGGAACGAGCAAGACCCCCATTAAATGATCTGCACACAACAGCATGATTTCTAGTGGTCACTGTTTAAAATTTCTATTTTATCATGTAATTAGAACCAGTTGACATTTTCTTGAAATAAAAAAGAAATAAATTAAAGCCAATGACACAAAAGGAGAATGATATTTCTTAAATTAGTTCTTAATGTCACTTTTATCAAAGTACACTAATAAGCAGTCTTGAATATGTTCTGTGATAATTGTTTTCTCTGCTATTCTCTTTCCAGAGAGAGTGATAGCAGAAGTGTGATTTGGCGATTTAAAAAAAAATATTGGCATGCCCTAGTGGAGTAATGCTTTGGTCAGTTGCCTCTGGTGTAAGCCCAGTCCACATACATTCCAAGGACATGGATTTGCAGCTGATACTGGGGAGAATTACCAAGTTGTACAACTAAATAAAAATAAATAAAATACCTCTTCCTCTTCTGTTGTTCTGTTTGCTAGCCTGAATACATTCATTCCTACATGCAATTTTCCTTTACAAAATAATGAAATGAAATTTTATTAATAAATACTATGGTAATAAACTATGTGCATATATACTGCCATAAACTATATTATGGAAATATACTTTCTCAGTGTATATATTTATATATTTTTATCTTTATAGGTATCCCAGCATCTGAATTGATAGTCAATATCATTATTTAAAATTGTTTAAATTTGGTTAAGTTGAATGTAGGGTTATTGAATTTGGGTTAATATGCTTTCACTATGTGATAAAAACATAGCTGCTAATTGGCAGAGCTGAAAATGTTACCCTATGTTAAGCATTTTATGAACATTTCTACATGCCTAAGTGTGTTGACTTAGTTAAAATAAATATTTGTAACAATTTTTAAGTTAAATTAAGTAATGTTTTTGATTCAATGTGTTATTTTTCTTAGCATGTGCTATTTCATAGAAACTCTCAGTGAGTCACCTCTCTCATTGACACTTCTTAACATAGACCTGAGATGGGCTCTGTTTATATTTCTTTTGTATACTGGGCTTGTGTACACTGCATAATTATTAAGAGCACACCCATTTCAAAGGAAGAGGTATTTTATTGAAGAATGAATCAAATGTAGATTTACTGTAAAATTGTGTCAAGAGAATGAATGAGTATGTGCATATATGTATGTGTCTAAACCAGAGGCACCAAATACTAGAAGCTAGTTTCCCCTTAAAAAAGTATTTCAATAAAATTTTAGCTCTATGTATGAAAATTGGCATGATAAAATACTTAGGGAAGTCAACTCCATGGCCCTTGAGTAGACAAATGTTTCTGAATAAGTTACAAAAATCTAGTCATAAAATACAAATTAGTTAAGTTAGATTGCAATAAACAAAAGACATTCTCTTCAAAGAAACAATCATGGGGTGCAAAAGGCAAATCAAGAGTGAGGAAAGTTTTTCACAATACATGTAACTGACAAAGTACGTGAACTTAAATTATGAAAAGATATCAAACAAATCATTAAGTGGAAGACATTTGAATATAATAGACACAAATTTCTTGAACAGACAACTCACATACACAAAATGTCAAAAATTCACATATACAAAAAGTCAGAATGGCTAATAAACCTATGCACATTAAAAATACAATGTGGTAGTACCACCCTAGGTCAGAAGTGCAAAAATTAAACAGATACAATGCATCAAGGTGAGGCTTTGAACAAGTTACACCATGGTAGTACAATTTGTTAAAAACATTCAGGAGAAACTTTTGAAGATTTCTAATATTTTTTGAAGGTTCAGGAAGGAATGAAAGTGAGTAGGCAGTAGACAAAGGGAGAGAAGGAAGAAGTATCTTTATTTTATTTTTATTTAGTTCATATTGGTTGCTTCCCCTATGCCAGGGACTTGAACAAAATTGTATGTGTCTTGCTCCTTCAGAGGTGATTGAATAAACCACTGCTTCACGAGAGCTCTCTTCTAATAAGTTTAAATACATAGATGCACCCTGTTGGGCAGAGGTTAGATCCACCACCTCCAAAGGGTGCAGTCAATTTATATCACAAGCCCCCAGGATTCCTGTCCTTAGTCTCAGCGGAATGACCAATGTGAAGAACTAAATAAAAATAAAATAAAACACTTCTTCCTCTTCTCTCTTCCTGCTTGCCTTCATTTCTGCCTGCACCTTTTCTTTAAAAAAAAAAAAAAGTGCACTCTAGTAGCCTAGCAGATGAGGCCTCTGGATGTAGTGCACATACGTTCCAAAGACCCAGGCTTGAGACCCAGGGCCAGCGGGAACAACTAAGACGTACAACAAAATAAAATAAATGAATGTTTCTTTCTCTCTCTCTCTCTTTCTGCCTGAATGCTACTTGCTTTCATTCCTGCCTTCACATTTTCTTTAAAAGAAAAAAAATGGATCTACATCTATCCTAATACATATTAATTTAATCTCTAGGCATATTTAACAGAAACCCAAATATTCACCAAAAGACATTGTTCGGAATCTTCATAGCAGCATTAATCTCAATGGCAAATATCTGGAAACTACTAAACAAAGCAAAATAGAATAGAATGGAATTCTACTCAGTAAGGCGTACAACTTCTATAAAACAACAAGCAATACAAATGAATTTCACAAAAGAAGTCAGATACAAAAGAGGATTATTCCATTGAAACCATTTACAGAAACAAGCAGAAACAACAAATGCATCAGAAATTAAGCCAGTCTTGGTGGTAGGGTAAGGGACAAGGGAATCTGAAATCATTTTTTAATCTATGTATTATTTAAAACTGAGAATTTTCATTTGCAAAATTTATCAGTACTTATAGGCATTTAAAATATAAATTACACATATATTTTACTATTAAAGTTTTCAAATGTATTTACATCATCCTGTCAATATTTATTTTCAATAATTTATGAATCAATAACAACCTCTTTAAATATAAAAGCCAATTTATTTTCAGTACTTCCTCTTGTTATTTTCTCCTTACTCCATGTTTTTGCATGTATTTATTTCTATGCGCTCAAATCCTCCAAATATATTGATACACTGTAAATAGTTTAATCAAGACTTGGCATTTAAAATATGAAGAAAGACTACTCTTTAATGACTCTTCCCATAAAATTTTATACTAAACTGAAGTTGAGGATTGACTTTTTACTGGAACTCAACAAATGGTGAAAGTCTAGTACAGGAGAAATATATTTAAAAATGCTGGTTGTGAGTGTCAGACTTGAAATTACTCAAAGGCATTTTCTAGATTAGATCATCAGTTTTAATACGACTCCTTCTGGGTTTTTTAGGTGTTTCTTTTTTTCTTCGCACTGGGAAATGTGCATTGTTGTGAAGCAAATGCTGAGCTCAGGAAACCCCTGTAAGAGAGTTGCCTAACTTGTAGCGAATGATTTTTGACACTGTTTTCTGGTCCAGTTCTTCTGAAAATTTCTAAGTATGCTTTGAATTGCTTATTATTTTAATTTTCAAAACACAGTGTAATTATTCAAGTGGGGCACAGAAAAGGTCACAAGCATTCCTGTAACATCATTGATAATATTTATTTTTTTATGTTCCATAAAGTTTCAAAATTTCACATGAGTGAACTTCCTTACTATATTAATGCATGATAGTAAAAATATGTTAGTCACTTGAAAGAAGTAATTTGAATCTATACTCAATAACTCAAAGTGCAGAATATTTGGCTGATAACAGTCAGGCTAATATGATGCAGTCTTTCTTGCTGGATTTGGGGGAATTGTTTATTGGTTTTTGTTTTTTATTTCCAAGATATAACAGGATCCATTTATCTAGCCCTCTGGACTTAAATACTTATACTCTTTTTGACCTTTGATAAATTCATGATGTGAACCAGGTGACCTGAGTGGTTAATATACTAACACAAGTACCTAAATGACACGAAATGCAGGAGCCCTAAGTGCCAACCTCTACAGCACTCTATTATGACTACTATCACTGCAGATTTATAAGCTGAATAACACAATTTGCAAAAAGAGGTCTTCCTACTTGTGCATTAAACTCCACTTTGAAGTGGTTCTGAACTATAGACAGTGAATGTTCAGCTACATTTTGTCCTTTCAAGCGCTCATAGAAATGTCACTGAAAAGTGCACAGCGTTTTCCTTCCTAAGTTATTTTTTTATCTTATTCTTCTTTAAAATCTCACTCTGTTATATGTCAGTGGAAAGATGTTAATGTTCATTGGCCCATCTGCTAGATGTATTTTGCCCCTTGCCCTGCCTCCAAAAAGCTCCTGTGACAGCTGGACCCGCATCTGCAGTAGACTTACAATGCGGGACCATAATTTGATTTCTGCTTACTCCCTCCATCTGAAGGCCTTTGTCACCAACCAGATTAAACACAGAAGTGTGATTTTGAAGCCTTGGACATTAAATTCAGCAACTTACAATAGCGTTATCTATGAAAAAACAACAGCCAGTCCGTCCTACCTAAGACCAGCAGAAGTGGCATTTTCTGAACTTATCTGAGGAATCTCAGATGCAGAAAAAAAATCATTTGAAAATTTATTTCATTCTTTAATACATTTCTTCTCTTAGAAACGTAAACCTGTTTATCTAGTATATGTTTTACAATGTTCTTATCCTTTGCTTATCAATCCCAGATTTTTTAGAAGCATTACTACTCACTAATTTGATAGTTCCTCCCTTTCTCCTTTATGGTATGGAAGTAAGAGTGAGGCACCAGATCAATCAAATGCATCCTTACAGCTTATCAGTAAATAGTCTATACAGTGTTTCTAATAAATCTTAATACATGGAGAATACTGTTTACTTGACAATGAATTTTTATGCAATCTTATTTGACTCCCATATTAATTCTGGGAATTTTTTTTCTAGGTCATCTGTGATGATTTCTAATTTCAATGAAAGAAACTGAACATTGTATAACTGAAGAGCTCTCTGAGATACCTTTGATTTGGATATATAACTAATTGACCCAACTTATGAGTTCCTTAAAGGCTTTGACTTAATCTTGCTCTGGGTTATAATGGGATATAGCACAGAGATGAGTTTATTAATAATAAGTTCTATATGTATAAACAATTGGTTGAAGCATCTACTAGTAAGTGACAGAAGTATTATTTAAATTTCACCATCCAACTCTAAGTTTCTTGATTTTCACTTCCCAAATGAGAGCATCACTTGTTCCATTGCTATTTCCCTTGATGTAAAACATTCCAACCTCCTCCTGTAGTTATTGCCTTCTTGGATTTAAACATGATTGTATTTTAACTTTTCAGAAAATGTGCCAGAAAGCAATCTTTTTATCATCAAGAATGAAAGATGCATACTAACTGTATGAATTTGAGGGTGAAAGATTTCATGAATTGAAGGTGAAGCGTAAAGTAAATTTGAAATAAATGCCTTAATAATGCCTATTTGTGAGGGTAATTCAATGGATAAATTAATTTTCTTCCCCAATAAAATAAAAAAGAAAGAAAATGAGGTAAAAAAATTGTTGACTGTCTTGAAAGAACAAAGTATTGGTTGAATGAACTTTGAGATTAATATTGAATTCATAAGAATTAGTGTTTCTATTCAAAGTAGGGCATCAAAATAAATTTTGCTTCTAAAGTTCACAGATTTTTGGAATAAATTTTGGAATGTGTTAAAACTAAATGTAGTTTGAAAATGTGTTGAAATATCACATATATGTGTATATTTAGACATCTTTCAATAATTACTTTTGAGTGAAGACACCTAATACCTTATTTTAAACAATTTTAAATTCACAAGTAATACCATGGAAAATTCAAATTTGCAGAAACAAAGGACTTTATATGCCAAATAAAGAATGTACTATTTCTTATTATAAGGAAAATTCAGAGAGAAAGAGAGACTGGGTTTGGGGGTTGAGTAGTATTATCTGATCAATGTTCTTTCTGTATTTTTACAGGCAGAGAGTTGAAGGGTATCTTGAAATGTCATCTAGTCCAATGCTCTGCCTTGAGGCAGAACATCACTGAAGCAAATGAGAATCAATACTGTTTGTTGAGATGCCCCTGCCCCCAACAACATGCACAGCACCTTTGTATAACCTTTATATGTATTTTTCTTGTGGCTATTTAAAATAATTGAAATCCATATGGTTTTCTGAAACCTTGAGGTTCCTTTAGGACTAAACAATAAGCGTCTGAGACAAATCAACCCCTCTTTGAGGAGATCTTTGATCACAGGTCTTAAGATTACTTTAAAGAAACCTGACGTGAACCACAATTTAAATCGGGGGGGGAAAAAAGTCAAGTGCCAAGTAATTCTCATACTTAGATAAAAGTGGCTCAAATAATGTAACTATTGAAATGATTTTGTCATTTAGTGAGAATCTGTACACACTCTAATGCTTCTTAGAAAACAGATGTTGATTATGATTATGTTGGTATTTTAGGTAGGGAAAATTATTGAAAGAAGATAATCTACTCTTCCTTTGCTTCAATAAAGCTCTTTTTCATGCAGGGCAGACCATAGAAGAACACTGTTTACTGGTGATTTGAGCTTTAAGTCTTCATCTGTGGTGTAGTCCATATAAAGGCTAAGGACATGGGTTCACATCTCCATTGCAGAGAGAACAGTCAATGTGAACTAAATAAAAATAAAATAAAACACTTCTTCCTCTTCTCTCCTCCTGCCTGCCTACTCACCTTTCCTTTAGAAAAAATAATTAAAAAGAAAAGTAAAGCAAAGCTGTTTAACCAAATCAGGCAATAGTAAAAGAAATGGCAACAAAAATCACAAATAATATGTAATTATTATTTATAAAGTCTGAAAAACTGGGAATGTTTAAAAATCATTGTTTTAACCTGTTATGTTGGGTTTTTATTCTAAGTTATTCTCCTGCAATTCTTATTTTAATTCCACATCTACTCTTCCCTTTTATTACTCACTTCTCTGCAGCACACACAAAGGTAGTCTTAATATCTATTTTTGGCATACATATTTGCCAAACAAAATGTGATAAACATTTTCTTTCAATGTGTTAAACTTTGCAAAATGTTTTTGTTATAGCAGTCTTTAATATGTTTGAAAATATCTTTGACAGATTTACTGCTGATTCTTATAACAGAACTTGCACATTGAGTAAGAAAGTTCCTACAATGAATTAAAAGTTTACAAACATTTTCGTTGCTTTTGAAATTTTCTTTAAGTTTTTTGTTATGAATCTAGTTTTATTTATGTTTTTTGGCTTTATTCTTTTTATGAAGAGGGTATTCACATATACATTAAAATAGAGAAAAGAGTATAAAGCATCTCATCATGTCATTAATATTCATGAATATTTTCAATAGTTATTAGCATTTCTTTATATTTATTTTCTCCCATAAAGTATAATTTAATGATAATAAATTACAATATTTTTAACTAATAATAAGGTCAACCACTCAAGTTTCAAATGATGCTTTCATGAAAATTAAAAATGTCCCCAAAACTCAGCTTCACTAGAAAGCATATTATTGCTGGAACGGACTATGGCCATAAGAAAGAAAAAAAATTCATGAAGACTTCTGAACAATTCTGAGAAGCAGAGGTGCTATGATCAAATCCTATACAATCAGATAAGAAAAATAAAATGCAGATGGAATTTGGGTACCACAGATATCTAATAAAAAAAGCAGCAATACAATTTAGATTTAGTTTGATGATTTATTATGTACATACTACATTAATTTATTTGAGTTAAAATTAATAAGGGATTGCTATTTAGTAAAACTTTAGTAATAACTTATATAATTTATCAAGAAATATAGAAATAAAATAACTTTATAACAGAGATTAAAGCAAAACAACTTTCAAAATTATTTAAGAGGTATTAAATTTAAAATTTTGAAATAGAATAATTTGTCTTTAATATTCAAGATTATATGAATACTACTGGTTAAAGTATTTTAAAAAAGCAAACCTATAAAATATAGTTTGAACAATACAGTCAACATAAAACAATTCTAATTAAAGTAAGTAGTTTAGGTGATTGAGCCAGAAGCTAGGGCCAGGACTGTGTAAAGTCCAGTGACTCAGGTTGGTGACTGACCCAGGGCAGGGGCTAATGACTAATATAAATAAACAAGAAACTAAAAATGCTTCTTCCTCTTTTCCCTTCCTTTCTTCCTGACTAGGTACCTGCCTTTATTCTTGCATGTCTTTCTCTTAAAAAAAATAAATAAATAAAAAGGGCTCTAGGCAAATATTAAAAGCTAACTATTAAACAGTCTTCTCTGAACAGGCAATTTAGAGTTCTATTTGTTCTTTCACTTTGACACAGTTCACCGTGGGCAATGGCATCATCTTTCCTCTCATTCTGTTACACTCATATGTAATAAGGGAGTTAAGTCCATAAAATTTCTCCAGGGAATAAATGTAGTTAATTATTCTAAACTTAGATCACAGAAAAATAAGTTATATTGTAAAACCAATGTTGAAGAAAATAAAAACAAATCATAATGGACAGAAATTTCTCAAAATAGAGGCGAGAGAGGAAAAATAAATTCATTAACATTAACATAATTTTACATTTATGCATACATACAGGCATATTGTCAAATGACTAATGATGTGGATTTTCAGTGAATGATATTGTATAAAGAGATATTTCTATATGTTCCAGCTCTTATCATACACTAATATAGTAGATGTTCTCAATTCAAGTGCTTAAATATCTAAAAGTATTTTCAGTAAAATGATCCATGAATGTAAACGGTTTTTTTTTTTGTTTTTGTTTTTGTTTTTTCAATAAAATAAATCATTCTGTGACCAAACTCTTTCTCCAAAAGGAATTTCAAAAAAATTTCTGAAATTTTGAAACAACTAGTATCCCATAATTCACTAATTTCTGCTATTTTTTTTTTTTTACATTCATCCCCCTCCCTTATAGGATTTATTCAGGGAAGCAATAATCTCTTGCAATAAAGTTGTATTTTGAGGATTATAAGGGAAATCCACAGAGATTAAATGCTGTTTCAATTATAGGTTCCTTCCAAGATGGTGGCATCTTTTCCTTTCTGGTAGAACTTTGTGGAAATTAAGGTGCTCCTGGCTATAACAGTAAACTTGCTAAGAAAAAAATGTCACCTTACCTACATTATATCATATTTGACCTACATTGAAATTTAAGGGATTTACCTAAATTCTAATTTGAATTAATGGAAAATCATGTTTTCAATAAAATTAGTAATAAATTATTACTATTTATTTAGTGTATATATATGTTATGCAATATATTTATATAGGCTATATTATGTAATTTATGCATAGACTGCAATGTGGAAATAATATATAATATCTACCTTTCTGAGTAGAATAGATTAGAATTGGTACTAAATAAATGATATACACACACACAACACAAGCACACACATATGCTTGTATTTCAAGGTTATTATTATCTTTGTTTTCCACATTCAAAACTGGCAATTAGGAAATGAAGTCACTTGTTCAACACAATGTTCCATTTAGTGGGTACATAAAAATTAATAAAATCCTACTTTGCTTAACTTGTTGCCCAAATTCCGTCCTTCAATGATATATAGTTAGAATTAGGACAAAGCAAACTTAAAGTTTCAGAGTTATTTATTATTTTCCTATTTTTTTCTTTGTCCTAAAAATAATAAATGCAAGAGAAGAAACATTATCTTTCTATAACAAGGTTTTTCTGTAATGTAAGTATTTAAATTTAGGTATTTAAATATATAACAAATATAGACATACATATATATGTATTTGTGTGTATATATGTATATGTATATAATATTATATATATGTATATATATACCAGTGTGTTTAGAAATATGGGAATCAAGCAAAAAGCAGCAACAGTAAAACCTTCATTCCTAATAGTAAGGTTGACTGAGTCTTTTTCCTTCACTTAAAAGGTAAGACTGGGTTGTTCAAAATATGAATATGTGAGGAAACTTCACTACATGGAAACCGAATGCACAGGTAGATACATTCATACCTTTAAAATATCTGAATACTTTTATTCAAATGTTTATGCAAGCACAGCCTTGAGCCCCTCCCATCAGCCCTTTTGACCTTTTTCCTAATTGGCAATTAAGATCTGTGCAAATACAAGGAAGGAACAGGGTTCCCAGGTTTGGCCCCATCCATTCTGAAGGACACATTCCCAGGCACAATCGTGGTTATGTGATTTGAAAGACATTGCTGTTGTCCATAAGAAACACGTTATTTCAGGTAAAATAAAATAATAATGAAAATCAATATATAGATCATTAGAAAAATAAAAGACTGTCTAAAGATAAAAGAAGGAAATTTCAAAAAGAAATGTCAATAACTTTTACAACCTACAACTTAACATAAAAAATTTAAATGAAACATTAGAAAACATGTAGAAAAAGAAAAATCTATATAATACAGAGAATGTGTTAATATATAAATAGCATGACTTGAAGTACAAAAAACTCTTTAAAAATGGAAAAATAGACTACAGTTTACTGAAAAATATAAATAAACAGGAGATTATTATTTTAGAGTACATCTTTGCAATTAATCAAGGAAACAAAAACTACACACAGCAACGTATCATGTTCAACTAAGAATTTAGCATAATTGATCTGATATTAGTGAAATCTTCCAAATTTGATATGTCTCAAATTCTATTTTATTAATTTATTGAGATACTCAACCCATAGATATGTGATTTCTCTTAGAAGTGAATTCAGAGATAGCATTTGTTAAAATAAATGTTATATATTTCTAATTGTTGAGTCGTTGTTATGTTAATTAATCTTGCAGTATATAGGTCATTTCTAAAATGTTACGGTCTATAAGATCTATAGTTGCAAATAAGCTAAGTAAAAAAATGTTTGTTGACAAGATATGTTTCTTAACATCCTTTTCAAAATCAAAGTACATTCTCTAGCCTAAATTGATGTTAATTATGATAATTATATTAAGTATGGTTATAATATTCTATTGTTTCTAATTTTATATGTAAATTGTATAGCTACTTTGTTATTTTTGTATATTCATTGTGCTTATGGTGCATAGCTTTGGAAATAACTGCAATGTAAGTGCTGTATTCAGTCTTTAAATTTTTAAATAACAAATAAGTGGTCAAAACAGCTTTTTTTTTCTGAGTACTCTTTAATTTTAATAAATCCTTAAATGGAATTTCTACCATATCTGATGAAGTGACACTATACATCTACACAATTTTTGAATTATAATTGTGTTTCTTTTAGAAATATAAGTGAACTATTTACATTTGAACCACAATGTGTACTTCCTTGAAATTGTTCTAAAAAATTTATGCTTCTGAAAAGTTCGTTAACGGAAATGTGCATCACTTCATAATTAACCAAACCTACAACAAATTAAAGTGTTGATTGTGCAGGCAAAATAATACTAATCTGTAATTATAATCAAGAATAGCAGTAACTGAAAACATAAGACAAAATTTTGCAGATTATAAGAACCACAAGAGATTTCGTAGTTGAATCCAAAGTAAACCATATAATGTACTTATATACATTACAAATTTTGATAGGCTCCAATCATTTATTTAGTAGTTTACTGTTTGTACATAAAATAAAATTTCATTGAGCTTTCCATCATTAGCTTTATAAAAAGTTTTTTAAAATAGCATATTAAGCTCAGTAACCTCCACTGGAAGAACACTTGCTGTGCCAAGTTATCACATGCTATAAAGAAAAGATAAAACAAATGAGTTTATCAAAAAAAAAAAAAAAAAAAAAAAAACTTTGAAACTTCTATTGCCGGCACATCCTGGTTATTTCAATTATATTCTATACATTGATGCTAATAATTGAGTATTTCTCTTTTTAGAGAATTCCGATTAAATAGATACCTAAGTTTGATAGATGGACCTGTTTTATAATAAAAGGCAAAACACTGGCATTAGAGGATCCCAGACCCTTCGCTAATAATTACCCATTCCTGTTTCTAGACATTAATATAATGATCAAATGATCTGAATTCCTTAAGTTCAAATGTCATTTTCTTAGATTACTAATGGTTGTTCTACCTCGTCTCCTTTTCCTCATCTCTGAGGAGTAATAATAGTATCTTTCTCCTAAAAGTGCTAAGGAAATTAAGTGTATACGGTTTTGCTTTGTATATGGCACACGGTACAGACTAAAGCAATTTTTCACTATTGCTATTGTATATGGCATTATAATTGTTTTCTACCATTGCTAGAAAAAATAATAATAATTTGGCTGATCATATGCTCCATTTTAAACGGGAAAGTACCATTTGTTTTCATATTTCCCAGCGGTCAGTTTTGTTCTGCTTTTGAATAAACCAGGGTCGTCTATAACACAGGGTAACAAGGGCAAGAGTCGCCCCAGGCCCGGTCTGCTCAGGGGGCTTGAAAGGTGCAGCCTGTTTTGTCCCATTTTGAAATATGGTAAGCCTAAAAACTTGTTTAAAACTGATGTCTCTGAATTAAAATATTGATTGTATTTTCTGCTTTCTCCAAAATCTCTTTAAGCATCATGCCACATTAGAGAATTGTTACATTTTATAAATTAGTTTGACTGTGCCCTTGTTTTGAATTATACTTCATAAAAGAGATGTTATCATTACTTCAATGGGAAAAAGATGCTAATAGCTCATAGAATTGTTGGCTAGCACTTCTAGTGGTTTTTTATGATCTACAAACAGATTTCAGGTACACACATGCTAGCCAGATATAAATCGACAGTATAAGTTCTCTTTTTCATTTACTCACATGTACACACGCATACACGATTTATTTGCTATACGTCTGACAATAAAATAATGTAATATTTTAAAAACAATATAGAAAATGGAAGCATAATTATGAAACATACATTGAATTGTATATAACTTTGCAACCTCTTTCAATTTGAGGAAGTTGTATGTGTTCACTACTTTTTGATGATTGAAGTGACTACTGAGTAGAAATGATTTGTGTTCAGTTACTCAAGATAGTCCCAAATTATGGTCAAATGGACTGCTAAACAATTGGCTATATATAAAGATATAATCTTTAAAATATATTAGGGAGCATCACTCATGAAGAATACATAGCATAGTAGACAAAGTAGAATATATAAATCTATGTATTCCAGATGCTTCTTTAAAAAAAAAAATTCAACAGCTTTTCAAGATATAAGAAACCTAAAACACCTAGATATTAAGCAATTTGCTTAAGTCTATAATGTTATTTAGGAACAGAATCACAACTACAACAATTACTCTTCTGACATTACTCTTCTGACTCATAATAGTATTCCACTCTGGCAGCAATATATCAGTTTCAGTGCAGGTACCTTTTTTTTTTTTAATAAAACAAATACATTTCAAGCAAAGACAAATATAAATCTCTTGAAGAATTCTTCCATTGTGTCTCTAGACAATTTAGCTCCCTCCCCCAGCTTTATTGAGATTTATTAACAAATGGCATTGTTCGGTTTGATACATTACAAAGTTTTTACCACATTAAGGTCACTTAACATGTCCATCCCTAACATGGTTTTCAATGTACCTATGTAGCACAGGGATGCTGAGAACATTTAAGATCTAATTTTTAACAGCTTTCATGCAAACCATACCATATTGCTAACAATAATCATCATACTATATTTGATCTCCAGAATGTATAACTGGAAATTTGTACTAAACTGGAAATTTCACCAAAATGTCCCCATTTCTTCCAAACTTCAGCTCCCACCAATCACCATTTACTATATTTCTATGACTCGTTTTTTAAAACATCCCACATACAAATGAGATCATGTGTGCTTTTTATGTCTATTTCACTTATTGTAGTCCCTTTGAAGTTCATTCACCTTATCAAGAATAGAAGAATTTCCTTCCTTTTTGATGGTAGAATAATATGCTGTTGCTTCTCTGTGTGATACTAGTATCACTTCAGTTTGGAATCAGAATTGGAAATTCTGAGCAAATGTTTGCTACGATTTTTTTTGATGCATAGCTTCACTGATTTTCATTGCATCTATGCAAACTGACATTACCAGCAATGTGTAAGAATTCCCTTTTCTGCTTATTATCACCAGTAATAGTCTTTTGGATAATAGTGTTCTGAAAGGTGTGAGGTGATCACTTATTGTAGTCTTGATCTGTATCTCCCTAATAATTATTTGCTTGTATACTTTTTATATATATATATATTTGTTCATTTGTAGGTCTTGTTTGGAAAAATGTCTATTCAGGTCCTTTGTTCATTTTATTAGAGTTTTATGTATTTTTAAAAAATGTTTTATTGAAATGATAGTACATTATAACATTAGTTTTTTTAAGGTATACAATACAGCAGATCAACATCATTATAAAATAGTTTTATTCACCATCATTTCAGTATTTCCTTCACCTAAATCAATTCCTTCCAGCTGATTGATACCCTCCCCACTTTCCTTCCCAAAACATCTGATATTTTTTACGGAAAGTCTACTGCTTACGTTTTTTTAAGTCTAATTTTGTTTAATTTAGTTCATTTGTTTGCTTGTTGTCTCTATAACCACATATAAGTGATATTGTAAGATGTCTATCTTTCTCCTTTTGGCTTATCTCACTAAGCATCATTCCCTCCAGGTCCATCCATGTTGCCAATAATGACAAGATTTTGCCACTTTTGATATATGCCACAACATTTATATACACTCATCTGTTGATGGGCATTTATGTTTTCAGATCTTGGCTATTGTAAATAATGCTGCAACAAACATGGAGATGCGCACACACACACACACGCACACACACAAACACATATTTATATATATATGTATGAATATATATCTACATATGTTATCTGTCTATATGTAGATATATATCTGTGATTACATGTTAATTGTGTTTTTAGGCTATATAACCTAGTGGAGAAATAGCTAGGTCATATGGGATTTCCTCTCAATTTTTGAGGACTCTCCGAACTGCATCCCATAGTGGTTATACCATTTTACATTCCCACTAATAGTGCATAAGAGTACCCTTTTCTCCACATTCTCTCCAGCATTTATTGGTTCCATTCTTTTAGATAAAAGCATTCTCACAGGTATAAGGTGGCATCTCATTGTTATTTTGATTTGAACTTCCCTAATGATGAGAGAGAGAGAATATCTCCTGTGCCTGTTAGTCATCTGCACGTCTTCTTAAGAGAAGTGTTTATTGAGATTTTCTGTTCATTTTTAATTAGTTAGCTTTTACATTGATTCAATGAGTTCTTTATATATTTTGATTATTAATCACTTGTAAGATCTACGATCTGTAACTACCTTTTCCCATTCAGTAGATGTCTTTTGTATTTATGAGAGTTTTATTCACTGTACAAAATCATTTTAGTTGGATGTGATCCCATTTGTTTATTTTGGTTTCTATTTCCCTTGAAATTGGAGTCTAGTTCCCAAAGGAAACTCTAAGGTCAATGTCCTATAGTGTTTTGCCTATGCTTTCTTCTATGTATTTTATGGTTTCTGGCCTTGTCTTTAAGTCTTTAATCCACCTTAATTTAATTATTTGTGTATGGGATTAGGTAGTGATCTACTTTCAAACCTTTTCATATAGCTGTCCAGTTTACCCCCAGCGCTGTATATTGAAGAGACTATTTGCTCCATTGTATGTCATTGGCTCCATTGTCAAAGATCAATTGTGTTTGTGTGTATGTGTGGTTTAATGTCTGATTCTCAGCTCTGTTGCATTGGTCTATTGGTCTAATTTTATACCAATACATGATTGCTTGATTATTATTGATTTGAAGTCAGTGAATATGACTCCACCATTTTTGTTATTTTTTCATAAATATTATTATTGCTATTCTGGATCTCTTGTAGTTCCAAAAAATTTCATGATTTTTGTTCTATTTTTCTGAATAATGTTTTTAGGATTTTAATATAAATAGCAATAAATCTGTATATTGCTTTAGGTAATATGTCCCTTTGACTGTGATAATTCTTCCAATCCGTGATTATGGAATTTCTTTCCATTTCTTTGTATCATCATTCTATTTCTTTCACCACTGTCTTACAGTTTTCAGTGTACAGGTCTCTTACTTTGGTTAAGTTTATTCCAAGGTAGTGCCACAACCCACATGGCTGGTCGAAAATGGTCTCCTAGTGGAGGCTGCAGGAGCCTAAAAAAATACAAACAATATGCATTTAGAAAAGTGGGGGCCAGGTGGGGCACTACTCTCTGTTTGAGAGGCAGTGACCCAGATTCTGACTCCTTGGTTTATTTTAGAGATCTGGGTTACTATGAGACAATAAGAGGGTTGCAAAGCGAAGAAGGGCTGTAGGCATTAGCTGTTCCACTGCTCTCAGGAACATTTGAAGGTCAGAAGGTCCCTAAGCTCAGCTGAGGTTTTCTGTGATCTGCTTCTATCTCTGCTGACTTGTGAAGGCTTCCACCTCGGCATGTCTATCAGAATCAGGCCTAAAACAATCTGCTCTCTACAGGTATTTCATACTTTTTGGCACAATTGTAAATGAGATTGTTTTCCTAAATTTTCTTTCTGCATTTTCACTACTTGCAAATTGAAACACAACAGATATTAATTTTGTAGTCTGCTATTTTATTGTATTTTTTGTTGATTCTAAGAGCTTTTTACTAGAGTGTTTAGGGTTCTCTTTATATATTATCCTGTCATCTGCAAATAGTAATAGTTATACCTGTTCCTTTCAAATTTGGATAGCTATTATATCTTTTTATTTCCCGTCTTCATTGACCAGAACTTTCAACTCCATATTAAATAGCTCTATTAAGAGTGAACAGCCTGGCTTGTTCCTAAAATTGGAGGAAAAGTTTCAGCTTTTCTCCACTGAGTATTAGGTTGACTGTCATATATAGCCTTTATTATGCTATGGTACATTCCATCTATCCATTGTTTGGAGAATCTTTGTTATAAAAGGTTTTTAATCTTTTCAAATGCTCTCTCTAGTTCTATTGAGATGGACAGGTGGTTTCTGTCTTTCTTTTTGTCAGTGTAATGTATTACATTTATTGACCTAGGCAAGTTGAACCATCTAAATCTGAAATAAATTCCACTTGATCCTATGATTAGTTTAATTAGTTGTTGGATTTAGTTTGCTAGTATTTTGTTGAGGATTTTTGCATCAATATTAATCAAGGATATGGGCCTATAATTTTATCTTTTGGTGACATTTTTGTCCAGTTTTTCTGTTTTGAAATCAGGATAATGTTGACATTATAGAGTGTGTTTGGAAGATTGTCTTCTTCGATTTTTAAGAACAATTTGAGAAGCATTAACTTAATTTTTATTTGAGCAATTGGTATAATTCACCAGTGAAACCATCTGGCACCAAGTTTTCATTTTGAGGGGAAATATGTAATTACTGTCTAAACTTCTTGCTTATGACTTTTTGGTTCAGGACTTCTATTTCTTCCTGTTTTAGTATTGAAATGGTATGTTATTTAAATAATGTGTCCATTTCTTCTACGTTTTCTAATTTGTTGCCATACAATATACATAGTATTCTCATAATCCTCTGTATTTTGTAGCATCAGTCATGATTTTTCTTTCACTTACAATTTTATTTATTTGCTTTTCGCTCTGTGGGTCTTTTTAATAGCTTGCCTATTTCCTTATCCTTTCAAAAAACAACTTTTATTTTAATTGATTTTTCAATTATCTTTTGGATATCTGTTTCATTGACTACTGCTCTAAGTTTCATTATTTCCTTTTAATAGACTTTCATTTATTTTCCTCTTCATTTTCTAGTTCCTTTAAATGAAGGTTTAGGTTTTCATTTGCTATTCTTGTTTACTGAGGAGTATAATATTGCTATAAATGTATCTTATGACTGCTTTTGCTGAATCCTGAGATTCAGATAGACTGCGTCTTCATTTTCATTAGACTCCTGATATCTTTAATTTCATCTTTGATTTCCTCTTTGACCAAAAAGTTGTTTAATACCATGTCTTTATTCTCTGTTCTTTTGAAGTTTAGTTGATCTCTAGTTTGATGGCATTAGTTATGATAACACTATTTAAGGTTTCAATGTTATAAATTTATTGAGATTTGAATTTGTCCCAAAATACAGTCTATGCTTGAGAATGTGACATGGGCACTTGAGAAGAATGTGCAATCAATTGTTTTATGGTATGATACTCTATATATGACTGTTAAATCCATCTCTTCTAGTTTATTAAGGTTATTTATTCTTTATTAATTTTCTACCTGGATTGCCTCTTCCTTGTTCTGAGTGAGTTGTTAAAATTTCCTACTATTGTTGTGCTTCATCTATATCTCCTTTTCCATCTGTCAATATCTGCTTGATATATTTGGTGCTCCTTTAATAATTGAATATACATTAGTAAGTGTTATGTTTTATTATATTGATCCTTTTATCATTATATAATGGTCTTTATCTCTTGTTACCTTTTTTTTTGTTGGAAGTCTACTGTGCCTGAGATGAGTATACCAGCTCCTGCTTTGTTAGTTTTACTGTTAGATTGACGTACCTTTTCCCATTCTTTTACTATGTCTATGTTTGTGTCTTGAGCTTAAGTTTGTCTCTTGCAAACAGTATATAGTTGTTTTTTTTTCTTAATCCAATTAGCCACTTTTTGCCTTTAAATTTGTGAATTCAGTCCTTTTGTGCTCAGATTGATTAATTGAAATTTGAAGACTTCTACTGCCATTTTGATTCCTGTTTTTTTGATTCGCATGCCTTATTATTTCCATGTTTAGTTTTCTGTAGAATTTCTACTTTTTGATTCAGGTATAAAAGTCTTATTTTAAACATTTCTAACAGTAGAGGTCATGTGGTAGTAACGCTCTTTGGTTTTTGTTTATTATGAAATGACCATATTTCTCCCTTATATCTGAGAGAGAGTTTTTCAGATATAGTATACTTGGAAGATAGTTTTTATCTTAGAGTATTCTGAAAACATCATCACATTCTCTCCTGGCCTGTGGTTTTGTTTCCTGGCAGCATTTAAAATTCATTCTCTTGGAATTTTTTGTAGTGTCTTAATCATATGTCTATCTTGGTATAGGTCTTTTAGCATTTAGTTAATCTGGTAATGTGTTGAATTCATTTGCTTGTTTTTTCATTTCCCTCCCATGTTTGGGAAGTTTTCAGCAATGATATCTTTGACTATATCTCTGTTCCCTTCTGAGATAAACATTCATATGTTGCCATTTCTAAATGAGTCGGGTAGTTCTTGAAGTATTTTTTTTTTAACACGTATGCCTATCACTTTTTCCATTTGGTTTCATTCTATATTTTTATCTTCCAGATCACTGATCCTATCCTCCATTTGTTCAACTCTGTCTCCATTGCTGTCTTGGCATTCATGATCTTGTTTTTCATATTCTTTATCTCTTGGATCTCTATTCTATATTATTTTCTTTATGTTTCTTTATGATATAAGATTTCTTCTATCTGTTCCTTAATTACATTTTTGAGCTGATTGATTTATTTTGGTGAGTTCTCTTATAACTCTTTTATCTGTTTTTTTAAATTTTTTTTTATCTCTCTGAGTTTCTTTATGATTGAAACTTTAATTTCCTTATATTTTAAAGAGAAGACATGGATGATTATTTTTGTCCCCATGTGATGATTTCTTCCTCATAAGCTGGGTTTTTCCTGTCAACAGTTGGCCCTAGTTTGTTTATTTTTTTAATGTTTTTATCTCTTGCTGTCTTTCTTCTTGTGCTGAGTGGTAGGGTATGCAGTCTCGTGGGAAGGCTGCACAAAGACATAGAAGCAAACTAAATTTCCATCAAACGATAACTGAATTAAAAAAACATGATATATATTTATATAAATATATATATAATGGAATTCTATGAAACTATTAAAAATATAATTGTGCTCTTTGTAACAATCTGAATAGAACTGAGAGGATCATGTTAATTGCAATTAGTCAAAAAAGAAAGAAAAATGCAGGATGGTTTCACACATGTGTAGAATATAATGAAATAAAACAAATGAACATACAAATCTCAACAAAATTAACAAGAAATAGGACTGTGGTTATTGGAAGTACAGGAAGCAGAGAGGCTTAGAAAGAGGAAGAAGCATGATGGTAAAGGACATAGGATCTCTATTGGTACATACTTCATGAAAAATACACTGAGATTCATTTCAATATTCTAAAATGAATAAAGTATTGTAAATAAGAGAAATAATAAATATTAAAAGAAAATAAATACAATAGAGTTCACAATTGGGAAAAACAAAAACAAAAAGCAGTTTCATTTTGGAATCATATCAAAGAAGATCATGTAGTTCCCTAGATTGATTTCCTAATTTAATCAAAATAAGGTATTTTTATTTTTATAATTATTCCAGAAACTCAATTCCACTAGAAATTGTTCAAACATGTTCTCATGAAATTTTAAGAATTTCTTTTCTATATACTAGAAATATTTTACTTATTTACTATGCTTCTTTCAGTTATCAAATACTAACACTTAGAATGGCCTTTGTTCAACAATTTGTCTTATCAGACCTCTTTCTATTTTCACCTTATATATTCTTTCTTGATAATCTCATATATTTTCTTGACACTTTAAATTTGATAAAACTAGAAGCTGTAACTACTAAAATATCTCCAAGTTAAACATACATGCCCACATACATAATCTCCTAAATTTTAGAAATGAATTTTATACAGTTCAATTTGGATGTTTGCCAGGTGATTCTAACTGAACTCCTGAAATGCTAATATTACTTATTATCTTCCTGTATGAATGATTTGTTTTAAATTTTCTATTTAAATCATGTATTTCATTGACAAAAACAAAAGCATGATCTTTCCTAGATATTATATATGTTATCCCAAATATTCTGAGTGAATATATACTACATATATATGTGTATAAGATTTTAGTATGGTATATTATATATATCAGATATACACACACACATATATATAATTCTCTTTTTGAGGGGAAACTGAGAATGAATAAAACATATTATTCAGTAGGGAATTATATATTATAGAAGAAATAAAAAACAAATCAATTGAAATACATTTTAAAATATAGTTGACAACACAAAGGAGAAACAAAATCCAGGGATTAAAATATATATTCCATCTACTTGAAGTGTTAAAATGTAAATAGAATCTCTGCAGATGAAAACAAAACAGCGAATATCTAGAGTAGCGATCTGGAATGTGGAATATGAAGCTATATGAATGAACTTTCCATACTCGGCTTTATTAATATACATAGAACAATCTTACACTTTGCACATATATTTAAAGTTACACATTTTTCCTACAGAAAATATTGCCAGAAAAATATATAGAAAAAATTCAGAACATATAGGAGCACATAATTTTTACCCCCAATTCTAATATTTATGTGGAGGTTCAAATCAATCATTAGAAATAGATAATGTTGTTTTTTGTATCCTTGATGTGACTGACTCAGCCTCTTCATCTTCAAGAAATCTTTTTCCAAATGTCCAATTATCAATAATTCTAGTTTTCTAAACAGTCACCCTTTAGAATAAAAATGTTTATTAGAATGAGTAACTAGGTTAGCCTACTACTCAATTACAAGCTTTTTTACCCCCTGTAGAAACAGCAATAACACTTGGCATGAAGTACTTCCCTGTTTTACACACAGAATATTAAAAGCATATGTATTCAAAAATCAAGATTAAATACGCTTCATTAAAGATGCTCATTTAAAAAAAACTTTTTTTCTATGAGTACATGGTGGCAAGGAAAAAATGACTACTAATACAATGTTACAACTTTGATTTTGTTCATAAAATACCAGCAGTTTTCATCAATATTGGAGCCTGAGGCAAAAAGAAAGAAATGGTGTGTGTGTGTACCTATTTATATATTTTGTGTATATTCTATTTCTATATGCATCTACATGTTTTATGTATTTAAGTTAATTTTTTAGAGACCATTACCATAATTTAAAAATATTGAAACTTTTTCTCAGTTCACAGTGGCACTGAGCATGACATTCATCTTACTTAAAAGTTTGCTATTTTATTCAGCATGTATTTTTGTAAAAATATTGCAATAATATTTTTATTGCTGTTTTGGTAGTCCTCAAATTTTGCACACTAGATAAGCTTCTCATTTGCTTCACCTTGGTTTTTATTCCATTAAACCATTACAGCTTCTTTAACATCAATGCAAAGTCAACATTATGGAAATGACTAATGACAGCTTAGTGGTGTCATGAACAGTTTTGAGTTCATAGAACTCAGTGACCTCATGTCACATTTTCAAATCACTGCTTCAGGTTAAAATGATTAAAAACTTATTTTAAAATAACTTCGATATTTTATATATATACACATATATACTATGTGAATATATATACTATACATTATGCTATAGTATGCAACTACCACATTATATATGCATATATATTATTTTTTCTTTGTATAATTTATTTTTGCAGTTTGTAGAGGTTCAGTATGAAAACGCATTTTAGGACAAGGAGGTAAATACATCAGCTCCCTGAAATTTGACTGGATGATACTTAATACTACATGACAGTGGAAGAGAAAACATTTCAGATGGATGAAGAACTTGTCTTCTTTGCTGTGAATGCATAGCCTTGGTGGAAATCACTGACCTCAAAGTGTGCTGCATTTGTGGGGTGGGGTGGTGGGAGTGGGGTACACAAGACTTGAAAGATTTTTACTTTCATGTTCTGGAAGGTAATGAGAAGAAGGAGGCAGCTGAAATCTTTGAAGCATTAATAGGCTCACCTTGCAATATGCCAAGCTTGTCCAAGAGGAGAGCCCAGATGAGAAAACACTGACAGTTTGATGTTAACTAGGAGACTCTTCCCACAGGGAGATAGATGGGTGGAGAAGAGGCATCAGAACAGTCAAGGGCTGCTGTGGCTGCTTAAAGTGGAATCAGGATTATGGTGCTTTCCACTTCTTTCCATTCTGTTAGCCTCAGGGGACTTTGATATCCAAATTACAAGGACTGACATCAAAGTTCTGAGCAGGATGGAAGTGGAGAGTCAAATTCTGTTTCCTCGAGGTGTTGCATTTTCAACAAATAACTTTCATTCTAATAATTCATCTTTCCACATCCCAAACCTGAAAAAAGAAAGTAAAGCATGTTGATTTTAAATCGTAATTTTTAATTAAAAGGAAGTGTATCAGTTTGTTGTAAGATCCACATGTTTAAAATAATGAGTACAAGGGGCATTAAATGGGGATATGGAACAATATAAGTGGAAACTTTCAACATAAGGGCGAAGTTTTCTTTTGTTTGCAAAATTCCAAAGCTTATATGTACAATTCACATATAACTCAATGAACACCCTTTTCAGAATGACTTCTTTTTATGATGCATTTTATTTTAAGTAATAAAAACAAAAGATTCTTAAACTTGGTGAAAATTAACTTTTAAATTGTGTAAGCAATAGAACATAATTTGGTTGTCTTTCATCTTCTGCAAATATTTTATATTGAGTGAAAAAAATAAAAAAGAACATATTTCCCACTGTCATAAGTTCTTTTAGATATATCTCCTTTTTATCTGGTAGGAAAAGTACAATTTTCTCTTTTACTCTGGATCATTTCTGGTTTTTGGAATCAGAGTTTTTTAGAAGTAAACAGTAAGTGAAATATTTAAGAATAGCATTTTTTTTATTTGGTATTTATATTTATTATGTAGTGATTAATTTTGTCAATTGTGTAGTATTTCTCCATTTGATCCTTTGAACTATCAAAATAATACTCTCTCCTGTATACACTATATTCCATGGGACATAAGCATTCTATTTGTGATTAGTCCTCTATGTTTGACAGAGAGTCTGTGAAAAATCCTTTCTTCCCAGAGACAGCGGATTACTTTCCTTTTGTATGGTTCTGGACCCTAAATTAGATATTTATACTGAGAAACAATCCACCACTTCATTCAATACAAAACAAGTCTCAAGTCTTCCAGAACTCTGCCCATTTTATCACAGTCCCTCTCTTTATGCTCTACCTATTCTACTATAATTTAGGGTTTTTTTCTATTCCTCAGTATTTTCTTTTTAAAAAACATTTTATTGAAAGAATATTGCATCATAGAATTATATAGATTTAAGGTATGCACCATCATAAATCAACATCTGTTTATAATACACTAAATTTGCCAACAGACCAATTCCATTTTTTACCACATAATTAACCCATTTTGCCAAATTAACCCACCCCACCCCTTTCTCATCTGGTAACCACTAATTTGATTTATAGAATGAAAGTCTATATTGTTAGATTTGGTTAGTTTGATTTCTCTGTATACCATATATGAGTGAAATCATGATTTTATTTCTCCTGATTGATTTCACGAAATATAATTTCTAGACACATCCATGTTGTTTCAAATGACAGTATTTCATCTTTTTTGATGTAGTTGAGTAGTATTCTACAACTTATTTATCCACTTAACCTGTTTATGGGCACTTTGTTTCCAGATCTTCACTATTATGAATAATGCTGCAGTAAATGTGGGGATGCATACAATTCTTTGAATTAGTGTGTGTGTGTGTGTGTGTGTGTGTGTGTGTGTTTTTCAGGTAAATAGTGGGATAGTAGAATCTTATGAAATTTTAATTTTCAATTTTATTGGGAATCTTCATTCTACTTTCCATAATTGTTACACCAATTTACTATCCCATCAACAGCGTATAAGTGCGATTTTTTTTGCCAGTCTCTTGGATGATAGCCATTCTCACAGCTTGAGGTGACATCTTATTGACTTACATTTCATCAGTAACAAGAGATACAAAATATCTTTTCATGTCTCTATTGGCCATCTGTAAGTCTTCCTTGAAGAAATATCTATTCAGATCTTCTGCCCTTTTCAAAAATTGAATTGTTTGTTTTTCTTTTGTGGAGTTTTATACAATTCAAACATCAATTCCTTGTCAGATATATGATTTGAAAATAACTTCTTCCATTAAGCAGGGTTTTTTTTTTCATTTTTTAAAATAGTTTCTTTCATTATGAGAAGCTTTTTAATTATGTAGTGTTGCCTATAACAGATGCAGAAATGATCATGTGTCAGGCGATTCTGATACCGTTCAAACTAACAATAGTTAACTATTGCTCATTATCATTATCATTAGAGTGAGACATTTCAAATTATTTCAAGACTATAAATGCCTAGAAAATAAAATCATACTTTTTACACCTTAATCCTCTACATCATTAAGTATCATAGTATGAACATAAATGTTTATTAAATTAAATAGGCCACATAAACTGGACGTCTACTAGCATGGATAATATGATTTCATTTTCAAACCCAAATAATAAAATCTATTTCTCATGTTATACGAATTCACATAAAACTCTAGAAATTTCAAAAGTATTTTCAAAAAAGTATCAGAACTAAGAAAAAACTCAGCAAAAATTATCAAATTTATATAAACATTAAACAAACTTTAACCTTTGCTTTAGTTGATCGGTTTTGCATGTGGGTAAAGTGTATAATTAACAGAGGTTCAAAAATAAAGAACTTGTGTGAATTGAATTTTACAACACGCTTATTATTATGTATAAATTTTAATCCCACTAATTCTACCCATCAAGGAAGGAATCAATACGTTATAGTAATTAATTGTCCTGTTAAATTCAATGGAATTATATATTTTATCAATTTAAAAATTTGAATTAAGCTACACTGCCAGAGTATCTGGGAAAAATATTTCACCTAATTAAATTTAAAATATAAGCTGCTATTAGAGTAATTCTTATAGCATTTGCCAAATAAAGAAATATCAATGCCAGTAAGGTCAATGCCAGAGTCTAGGCAACATAAGACTGTATCATATAAAATAAACAAGAATATGCATTCATTTAGTATCATAGGTGTTCAGTCTTGACAGTTAAAGCAAGAGGGTATTTCAGGTAATATTAATGAAACATAAGGATAAACAGTTTTAATCACTTTGTGATTATCAACAGTGACAACAGCAAAATCATGACTTTATTCTAAGAAATGTTTTCAAATAATTTATTCCATTCAACTTACCTCAAGAGGTAACAATCTTACTGCCGGATGGAAACAAAAAGACTAAAAGGTTCACATAAACTGGAAAGCTTAAGGATTTATAAACTGACATTTTATTCCATAGAGGTTTTTATATAGACTCAGTGTAGTGCTTAGTAAGGGAAATTCTTTTAACTCGCTGAAAGATTTAGACTAAAAAGTTCAAAAACTAGGCATTTTTAAAGTGTTTCTACTTTCTTAAATGCTAAACTTTCTGAAACTAAATCAGGGTTAGGGTGAAATGAAAGTTCCTCTTAACAAGATAAATGCAATCAGTTTAATGAACTCTTCTTGAAGACAAGGATGAGATGGAAGAAATTATTTGTTCATTATGCTAATTAAAAGAGGGGATCTAAAGTCTATGAAAACAAAGCTGATTAAAGCATATCATTTGTCTACTTAAAGTCATGAAGCGCAAAATCCACATACAGTGTGCAAGCTGTGGATATTGATTGGAGACTGTACATAATTATTATTTTTTTACATGTGGTCAAGATGGTTTTGGGTTTTACCTATGATTGTTTGACATATTAAACACATATGGAAAACTGAAATTCAAGAAGAGGGAGATCATTGAGCAAGCCAGAAGGAAACTCTTAATGTTTCATTGCAATTAAGCAGCACATAAACTATGGCATATAGAAAAATTTCTAATTTTTTTTTTTTTTTTTTATGAAACTGCTAAGAAGTCCAGCTGAAACAGTGTTCACAATGTATAATGTTGGCTTGACAACAGAGAGAAATATTTTTCACCATCTTTTTTTCATTAACCAGTCAGAGGCAACTTGCTGGAATGTAAGAGTTTAACCATCATTTAACAACTCTTTTTGATCCACCCCATACCCTTGGTGAGACCTGGAAAGTGTTTCTCTTGCAGTCACAGTTTCAATTGTTAACAAAAGTCTTAGTATATGACTGACTATGCCTAACATTGAATGCTGCACTGCTGAAAAGGAATAAGAAAGTTTATTTCTGAATAAGGTTAAATGTGGATCAACTTCTTTGCTAAAATTCAAGAGATCAAATGGCCAAAAATTTGGAATCCATTTTTGCAAAACTTGATATGGCATATTAGAATAAAATGACTACATATACCACACATTTTATATGATAAAATGTATTTCAAATTTTAAGTACAGACTGATGAAAACTTGGAAATTTTATAAGCTTATAAAATATAGTTTGATACAATATGTATTTATTGAGTAAATTCAGTACTCCCAACTGGTATTTTACACATCTATTTAATTTCACGTAAAACATCTTTTCTAAGCAGAACAGATAGAAAACAGTTCCCATTTCATGCCATTTCAGTAATTTCTTCTTTCAGTCTTCAGATTGTACTTAACCATGTGTTTCCCTACAAGTTTTATTCAGTATTAATAGTAAGAATCTGTTGCATTTTATAGGAACCTAAAATGTTCTTATCATAAGGTCTTTTGGAAGACCACTGGTGTCTATGAATCTGAAATAGTAAAGACATTGACGAAAGTATAAACAAATGAAAAGCATTGTATTAGTATCGGCTGTGTTTATCTATACCCCGAATATTTTGAATGCTAGTCTCACTTGTATTTTTAAGACAATGTGATGTGATGAACAGAAAAATGAACTCTAAGTCTGAAGACTTCAGTTTGAGTACTGAAACAACAACTTTGAGATACTGGTTGAAGCAATTTCTCTTTAAACATATTTCCTCATTAGTAACATAGAAAACTGACCTGATTCTCTCCACTGTTAACTTTAAATAAAATATAGTCAGCTAATTTATAGAACAAGGAGTTTACTCTGGAATAGAAAAACAACTGCAATTTGGAGTATGCATGATGTTAATTAGCTTAGTAAATTCAGAAAATTAAGTAAATAAATAAAATGTCAAGGAAACTTGCTTATACAGGGAAAAATGAGAAGTGAGAAGCTGTTATGAATGAGAGTTCATTGCATACAAGGAAGAATTCTGCATCATGACAACTTTTTATTGGTGGCACTGTTGCTAGGCAGGATAAACATTCCATAGAGTAAATTCTTAGTTTGGAAGTGTCAGGGTAGCCTACATCTTGCTGGGATGTGCGGATGATGACAAGTGATAATGCATCTGAACTCTCTTGACAGGCTTTCCTCACTCCAGTTTTAATTAAAGTTCCATATTTATTTCTCATACTATCCAATTCATAGTGATATTTGGGGACAGTATATTACAGAATATAACAGCTAGATTATTATACAGGAGTCATTTGGTTGCTTATTAAACAGATTTTGAGGCCCAGATATTATTTATATAGTTAACATCTGAGGATGAATACCAAGAACCTAATATTTAACAAATTCCTCAGCTAAAGTTTAAACTTATTTGTAATACAATTTCAAAAGAATCATAGGTTGCAAGAAATAATTCTATGCATAATCTGTATTTTTATATTTTTATGTTAGTACAGATGTTGTATGCATGCTTTTTAGAACTCTTAATTTTCTTTAAAAATCTATACTTATTAAATGATAAGATATTACTATTCTTGGTACAAAAACACTATATTTCAGTTTTGATCTCTAGCTTTTTGATCTCTATGGAGCACCGTTATTTTGTTTTCATTCTTATTTTTGTTCTTATAATTGAAATTTGATTTTGTCACATGAGATGCATAGCACACAACTTGAATCTTGAAAATTAAGTTTCTATTATTTGAACCCACTTCTAGTCTGTAAGATTTAAGCTAGTTGTTTTGAAAGTGTGAATCCAGAGATCGAGAACCAGCAGCATCTTCATCACAAGGGAACTTTTGAGAACTTGAAAATCAAAAGTGGTATCCAGGAAGCTATGCTGTATAAGACTTCTAAACTATTAGGATGCATGCCAAATTATGGAAGCCACTGCTCTAGGTAATTGAACTAAGGATTATCTCTTAGATTATATCCTGGTAGAGCCATTGGGGAAATGTAGTACATGATATTTAACATAGGATCAACAGAGTATTTTCTGTTTCTGAAATCAGGATAATTGTGATAAGACCAGTGCTGTTTTTCACAACTCAGCATTTTTTAGAACCTATTGTCAGACCACTCCAGTAATGTCTCCTCAAAGGAGCACAAAGAATCCCCTAATTCTTATATTTGGGGGTAAAGTTTAAGATAATGCCTGATAATCCTTAAAGATAAATGTTCTGGTAGGAGGTATCTCGTTCTTTTAGAAATAAGCTTGATATTTTCTCTATACCTAATTGCGCTGAAAGTTTAGTTATCTTTTCTCTTCTATTGGGAATGGAGTTAAGGTAAATTACTAGAGTTTATTTTCAGTTGGAATCCCACAGGGAGTAAAGTTATGCTAATGGTATGCTGAGAATTCTAGTCTGATATCCCTTTAAATCTACATCTAAAATAAATTCATTGTGGGTAATCTTTTTTTTTTTTTTATCCAGTCTCCAGTATTCACAATTTAGGAGAGGTAATACGTGAGAAAATCTTTTTCTGCCTATTTTTTTTTTTTTTTACCAGTCTTATGACAGGGAAATTCTATGCTATTTCTGAAAGAAAATAAATTTGATTTTTTAAAAAATAGATGGCTTATTCTAGGTCAGTGTTTACTAAGTGTGGTGCTTATAACATTTTATTTATACTCTGGATATTCTTCAGTTGGAATGAGTTAGAGGTTGACATTTGAAATCTTTCCTTTTCTTTTTTTTTCAATTACTTTTCTCCCTTCCCTTTCCTCTTCTCTTCCTACTTCTCCCCTTACTTCTTTTTCCCTTCTCTTCATCTGTCACTAGTTCTTCTTTCCTTAAGTCTTCCTTTTTTTAAATGAGACATTCACCGAAATCCACTACTAAAGTCATCACTGCTACCTACTTGGGATCCTTCTGATTCGGTGAGATTTTCAATTCTAATCACTCCAATAGGCCTTACCAGGTGCTCTGGAATTTCCAAGCAAATAGTTAACAAATGAGAAGCCAGAATTATAAAATGATAGCATTGTCATGGATCCTATTAGGTAGACCACAGTAGCCCCATAATCTCAGACCAATTCAATCCGCTTTCCTGGGAAAATAACTGATAATCAATTGATAGGTCAATGTATCTGTGGTTGGAAGGAAAGCAAACTTGGAGTACGGGGTGAGTTGTTTCTTGCTGTGCAGACTAGATATCTTAATGAAAACTTTGTTTTTCAGTGGCAGGAAAGTAAAAAAGTGCCCACAGAGTTGCAGAGATGGAGAAAGAAAATGATGATGTCATTTTCGTCTTAGTTTTAATTTATTTGTCTTGTTATGATATACTTCTGTACTAGGGAATGGGAAGTAACACTTAATTAAATGATAAACTGAATTAATAGGATTCTATATATTTTAAAATAAAAACAATCTGAATCAATATTATATCATATGATCTTCTTACTCAAATGAATAGTTAAACTGGCTTTAGGAAATAGGATGAAACTTAAAAGAACAATACAATTCTGTTGTCAAATATATTTTAGTTTGAAACATGAAGAAAAACTAACATTTTAAAAATGCATTTTTTGTGAAGGCATGAATTTATTATGTTCTTTATTGATATTTTAAAACATTGTGATGTATCAACTATTTCTTGATCACTGTGATTTAAAATTAGGTTTATTTAAAAAGAGATAAAATACTTGTAAAGTTAATTGGATTTTTATATTTTCTGTTTTCATATAACTGTATGTACATAATTCTCATTCATATATACATTATTGTATGCTTTTGTCTATTTTGAGTCACAATTATAAGAGAACAAACTCATTTATAAAGAAGGCTAGTCTTCAAATAAAGACATATTTCTAAATGTCCCAAATCATCTGAAAAATACACTATCAAAGTTTAAAATAGAAAACATGATATATTTTATTTCAGTATAAACTGAATTTTTAAAATTAAAGTTTCAAAAAATTATGATAGTAGAAATTAAAAAGACATTCTGAGTTATACTACAATTTTCTGAGTAAAAATAATATGCTGTAAGTCATGTATTATTATAGATATATGATAACATTTTGTTTTAGACAGATTTCTTGCAATAACTTTTCAGGATAGAAAGAAATGAACAGGCATTTATTGATTAATTACTGAGTGTTAGTTAACTTGCATGGATTACTCAGTTATACAAACAGCATAGCATATACTCATAAATTTGCATCTTAAGATCAATGTTTTGTCCCTAAGTAACTGAGAATTAGCATAATTGAAAAAATTGCTGAAGAATTTACAGTTTTGAGAATTGAAGCTAGAACTTCAATCACAACCTTTGTGGTCTTTCTTCCAATACATTTACCACGTTTTTCAAGTAAGCACTAATGGACTAAATATATGGAACTGAATTTCATAGCACTGAATAATGATTTGATACAAATATATACTTGATTATGTAGGGCTGATTTTCATAGTTTGAAACCCTTGCAGTTTGGTCAAGTGAAAGTTTGTCCTTTTGTTGAAGTCAGATGGAGACTTGCAAAAGAATAGATGGTGCTGCCTTATTCTGTATAAGTAGAACTTCTGTTACTATGGAAAATTGTTTTGAATATATTTAGTTGCTTAAAGATAGATATTTACTTTTATCTTACATATAACAAGTAGATTTAAAACATAAAATAAGCAACTCATTTCTTTTGCCTATCAGCAGCATTATCTTCTACTTAAGCATCAAACTACTCAGTATAATCTACGCCAAGAAAATACAGACTTTACATTCTACATTTCACTACTAATTAATTGATAGAATTGAAAATATCACGCTTTTTATATAGAAATTACTAAAATTTGGTTAGACTTGCAGTTATAAGTTGTGAAGTACATGTGTATTTTACATACTAACAAATAGAAAGCATGGACTCAATAATCTTGAACAAGCGTAATTTTTTCAGAATGTTATGTAATGTCCAGAGTTTGCCAAAATAGTCACAACAAAAAATGTATGCAGAAAAGGCAATATTAGATTGGAAATTTCCTGAGATCTATTCTGAAACTATCATTAGGGGCCCCCAGAAGACCTATTTTGTGTTGGATGCTTGTCATCTGTATGTACAGTTTCTTCCTATGTGCTGAACTCTCTCCTAGTCACAGAGTTCAGGAACTTATCATACTGAAAGGAGCTGGAAATTACTGACAATTGCATATCAAATAGAGATGAACACATCTTGGCAAACGTTTAGAGAAAGTATTGTTGCTGTTTATTTGTTTATTCTCTGATCTTTCTGATATAAGCATTTAGGGAGAATTGAGCAGAACAATTGATGAACCATCCTATCATGTTATGTCTTATGTTTAAAAAACAAAGAAAAGAGAGAGAGAAAAAAGAGGGGGGGTGGTAAGTGGAAGAAGAGAGAGGGAAAGAGAGGGAGGGAGGAGGGGAAGAAACACATAGGTCACTTAATCCGTGCATAATAATGATGCAATTGTAAGTAGAAAATTTTGTACCTTTTGCTAACTTCGACTTCTATCAGCAGTTCAACAAACCTTTTGTACTTCATCTATTAATGTATCCTTGGTCCTCCTTCACTTTATTCTCAAGTCTCAGTTCACTTCTCATATTGTAGGTAAATATAATTCTAATACAACTTTGTCTCCAATTCTTTTTTTAAGTTTTGTTGCTTTGATGATCTTGCATCAAAAATTATAAATATGTCGGAACAAAAGCCAACTTTTTCTTTCTATGCAGTGTCAGACATTTTTATTCACATGTTCACATTATTGTATAGATCAGTAAATTGCAGTAAAAGTTACACATCACATTGTAGAATTGAAATTTACTCTGTGGAAAGTAGAGAGAGTCACATGTATTTTACATTCATAATATTAACTCATCAAACTTCTATGTCATCTCATGATGCTTTAATACAAATGATACTATGCCTATATAGGACAGAATATTGATTATTTTTTGCAAATGTAAGAACAAAATCAGTTTATTTTGGTATATGTTCTGTGTCTACATTTTCCTAACTGAATTACTAATTAGGCTAAATTTTAATGACATTCCACACTATTATGTATTACAAGATTTTCAAAAACATTTTCTACAATAGTTTTTACCAAATCATTTGGTTTGGTAAATCAAATGTCTTATGTCTTCCACTTGCTTTTTCTCTTTCAGTGATAGTCAACAATTAACAAGGTGTAGACAAGATGTCTTTTGGCTTTAGGATCAATGTTTTATGTAGGAAAAATCCAAGACATTGTATGAGCTAAGTTATTTAAACACCATTTAAAAAAAATTGTTCATGAAACAACTTATTTCTATTTAATCAATAGCAGCAGTAGTATCACCAATTAGTCTGTATTCAGGAGAGAGCTGAAGGGTCATTTGAGTTAATGCAGTATAGGCAGTCTATAAACAGTAATGCTAAACTTGAAACCTAAATGTAACAAACTGAAGAGCTGTAGATAACTGTATTCTGATATCTCATGGTAGCACATGTAAGTACTATGGGCTATGTTCCCTTGATTTACATTCTTCATGACCAGTGTTCATTGTGAAATGCCATTTTTGGTTTTTTGAAAACTAATATTAACTTAGGAAGTTGTGTACTGTTTATCTAAGAGAGAAGGAGCAATGCTGTTAAAATGTATTGCCACAATAATGCTGCATTCTAATAGCACCTCAAAATTCAGTGACTTAAACAAGAAGCATTTATAATTTTGCTCACAAGCTAACAGGCGTGTGGGTTCAAGTTTCCAGTTGTTTCATTCTATTGTCTGGGTTTATAACTGAGAAAACTAGATTGATTTAGATGTTTCATATGTTTTCTTCAGAAACATAGATCAAGTGAGTCCAAAAGAAGAAAGAAAAGTAAGAGCCAGATACGATCCTGGAACATCAGCATTTTTACTATACTCTATTGATCAGAGCAAGTCAAAAGTCTATCTCATAGTCATTGTATTGAGAGTTAGACTCTTGTGGGGATTTGTAATAGACTTTTAATAAACTCTTACAAGAATCTTATACTTTAAAAGATATAAAAATAAGTCCTGTAAATGTTCATTTCTGATTTTTAAGCTTAAAAGTTTAGTATTCAATTTTTAAAAGAATGAGAATTACAGAAAAACAATTTCGCTTCTTTCAATAAAAAGAATCAGTGAAAGTCTTCTACTATTATCATTTTGATAAATAGAATGCCTGCATTCTAATATCACAAGGTGAGTATCATTAAAGTGACATCTCTGTGTTTCAAGTCTAACACTGAACTATGCAACTGCTGATCTCCTAAAACAGTGAGCTCAGCAACTTCATGTTATGCTCTAGGAATCCCTTTCAGAACATATATCAATGTAGCAAAACATTGTTTTTAATTAACAAAATGCCAGGTCCATATGTTATACATGTCTTTCTTCATTGGAACTCTTGTTGACATCAACAGGAATATTTTGTGCAGCATATGGTCATAATAGGTAGCAATTTTAATTTTGATTATTTTTAACTCTCAAACAATTGTAGCTTTTTCATTATAATTTGTCTTTTCTTTCAGTTTTTATTCTTTTAAGAGACTGGAGGTTTATTAGCAATAGCAATGTAAGAAATTTAAAAGCACAAAAGACATAAGACAATTTTCTATAATGCTGATCTATTTTTTCAATAAATATGCAAAAGAATTGTTAAAACATCTGCGTCAATGATAGCAGTGAAAGCAATTTGCCATAATGTAAATTATTCACTTTAAAACTCTGGTTTGTTTTTTTGTATGTATTTGATAGTTAAAGATGAAAACTAAATCTATGTTCAAAATTGGATTCTGAAGTTTTATATGGAGGTTAAATGGACAAATATTCACATAAAATAAAAGTAAACTGAATTGTATTTGTATTTACTTTTTTCATTATTTGTGACAATTTTCTCATTCTTTTACTTTTCCTATTTTCTCTTTCCACTTTTTCTTTTCTCAGTGTTAAAATTAGAAAATGTGATTACTACATTTGCAATAGAGCTGAGTTGCTCATTGCTTGATATTTTATTATCTCTTCCTCAAACTATACAAGCATTGGAGTAATGTTTAAGATCACAGATCTAACCTGCATTGTGTTTGCTAATTTGTGGGCTTTTTATTCTTAGCTTTCTTCATTTTGATTGTAGATCTTATACATAAGGTTTTTCATAAACCATAGGTATTAACTCAAACCAGAGGATCACATTGATGAGTGAGCAAAAGTTCACTATCACTTTTGCAAGTTGCAAAAGCCCTTTAGTGTGATGGAAAACAAGGATGGCATTTTTGACTGAGCTCCTCTAAGGTTTTCTTCAGTAACATGAAAACAAAGTAATATCTGGTGCATGGTAATAGAGGATGACAAGTTAATTAAATGTGTAGAGTAACTTTTCTTTCTTCAAAAAGAAATTTATATAAAGAAATACTTTTATTAAATATCATTTTTACACTGCTTTTAAAACAATAAATTTGCTTAAAATTTATTTTTTAAACTACCTCAAGTGACATGCCTGAGAATAACTTAGGAAAATAAAGGACTTTCGTTATTAGTGGTTTTCAGTTTTCTTTCTCAGAATACAGAACAGAAAAAAAATACTTAAAACAAACATAAATCTACCTCGCATGTTTTGTGGAAAAAAATCTTCATAATTAAAAAAATTCTTTATGAACCTGAATCTAGATTAATAGATACATACTAGTCATATACGGATTTGGAAAAAATTTTGACATAAAATGTCTAATTCTGTTATGCTTACTAAGATGTTTAGAGGTTGATTGAAATTTGTGTTTAGTTGACTAGTTTTTTTAAGTCAGTTATCAAAATAAATTTACTGGCAGTTAATCATTGTTATTTTATACATATATGCCAGTTGGTAATTTATTCCTAGTCATTTGACTAGGTAAGTTCACATTGATATTCGGAAGCAATCACCATGAGCTATGTGCTTATGTACTTTCATACAAAAGTGTGGGGTGTGACGGGATAAATGTGTAAAGAATGAGTCATTTTTTGATTAATTTAAATGGATAAGAGGTGCAGAGATTTGAGACATGCATCCTATCAGTACTCTCTCTGAATGCTGATTAAGATATTTTTTTCTCATAAAACAAAAACAAAAATACCTGGGGAACGTAAGCCTTCATCTATCTTTTTTAAATCACCAATATTTTTGATAGTGACATCTTTAATTACATTATGAATTCCCCCAACCCCAAGAAAGTATGATCAGAGCTTTTGTAGTTTTTTAAACATACTATTGCATTTCTTTTTAAAATAGTGACTAGCAGAATTTTGAAATGTTAAGACTTTTGTTGTGTTTATTATGAAGGTTTAAAGCATATCGATGTGTATTTATACACCACATAATTACAGATCCCCTCCTACAGTTAATCATGCATGCATATCCATTACACTCAAAGCTTCCATTCCTTAATCAAGCATTCTGTGATTATGCAAATTAAAAACATAATGAGGTACACTTTATAAGAGATAGAAAATCAGTATTGTTAAATAAGTCTTGAAAAATTAAAAATTAGACTTTTTGTACTGGAATTCTTAAGAAACTTTCATAATTTGCGAATTAGTCACAGAGAAAAGTGGCATATTTTCATATAGATCATATATTGTTTTAGTTTTTTCCTTTCATTTATTTGGCTTTCTTTTCTCATTTTCTGTGGCTAAATGTTACCGAAATTTCTGATCACGTCTAATAATCAGAAAAAAGATGAGGAAGACACAAGAGGCCTTCAGTCCAGATTTATCCTTTTCATTCTATTGCCTTCTTCTAACTAAGAATTTGTTTTAAGGAATCACTTTCCATGAGTCATTTGCCCAATGAAAATCATGGTACTTCCAAGAGTCAGTCATAGAATTTAGTGTTTGGCATGTTTTCATCCAGGGTATGTTGACATGAAAAATATAGCTCCCATTTTCAGAACTATTTCTTATGCTATTATGTACCTTGAATGTAGCTTTCTTTTAATCATTACGATGGACTATGGGTTGGTAATTTGCAAGCCAAAGTGAAATTTTTTGAGACTTTTCATTATTTCCTATCATAAAAGAACTCAAGATGAGAGAAGTTGGAATAAAATGCGTATGTGTATAATTATGTGTATAATCCAGCTATCTCTGTTAACAGATCATTGTAAGGGTGAATTAGTAAATATTTAAACTTTAAAATCAAGAAAACATCATAATATAAATATTATTTTCTATAAAATATAAGAAAAGTAATTTCAGAGTACTTTAGGACATCAGTATGTTTTCAACAATGCAGTGTGATTTTGAATTAATAAGAGGTATCCTTATCTTCAGTTATTTCCTCTAGCTGTATATGTGATGCAACCTAAAGAATTAGTCACTTTCAGTATGAGTATATAGATTCAGTTACATTTCCTGATATTTATGAAATTATAGTTATAAAGTAAGACATTTGACTTCATTTCATGTATCAGTTAAAAACGAAAAAGAACAATAATCCTTCAGAATAATATTGAAAAACATAGTGACTGCTCTTACAAGGAGAGAAAAAAGTAAAGCTCTCCATGAAGATATCAATGTTTCAAAAGATAGAATCAGTTTCTCTAAAAGTCTCAGTACTTTAAGATATTATTGGAAAAGCTATTGTTAAAAGAAATTTTATTTTCATGTGACAGGTATAATAATTTCCTGTGAATTGGAAAGTTAATAAGAACAATATCCAAGTTCTAATAAGTGTGGTCTTCATTTGCTAAGCTACATTCAAATTTATTATGCCTTGTGAGTTATTTGCATTAGATACTTGCATTGGAGGAAATTCACATCATTTTAACTTATCTAAAATCCCCAATTTCTCTCTTTAGTAGTGTATTTCTTTGCCTCATATTTTTATCACTAGTGCAATGTTCCATTAAACTTGATCATGAGATGATATTTGAAGATTTTTTAATCCATATATTTTTACTTCTCCAAATGTTTCTTGTCATTCAATAAATGCTCGTTTCCCCCTTTGTGGATAGTAGTGTATAGACATTAAAATTAAATGGTCAGTTAAAGTGATCAAGAGATATTTTAACTTAGAGTATTATTTTGATTTGAAATAAAAAAACACTTTTGAAATGGATACTTCAGATAGACAGAATTTCCAAAGTCTCAGTTTGGAATATTCAGTCAGTTACATAGACTTAGAACCTTGATTATTGAAGAATAGGTTTAATGAGAGCAACTATAAAGTATAGAATGGTATAGGTTAAGCTTGAGGCATGAGGGCCATAGTCATATAAAAATCTAAACATACTGAGGAGAATCCAGTATCAGAGGACTTGTTCCATGCTTGGCATTCAAATGACCAACAAACCAACCATTTTATAGCAAAATAGAAAGCCACACGTGTTAAAACAGAAATAAAATCACATCTATTAGTACAGATTACTATAAAATGTCAATTCTTAATATTTTATAGGACAAATATTTATTGAAGATCTACCACATTATGTAGAAAAGGAACACTGCTCCTGCTCAAATAGAACTTATTGTAGAGAGAGAAGAGGGCTAAAATTAAGAGATTCTGATATTAGCAGATACAGGTGCTTCTCAGCTAAGTTGAATTTATTATAGATAACTAATGCTACATTTCTACACATATGACTAGTGAATGTATATTCAGAAAATATATTTTGAACCTATCAAAATTCAGCTATTAAAAAATATTGAAATAATATTATCTCATAACATTCCATAAATGCAAGGTGTGTATCACTGTAAATCAACATCTGCACATAATACATTAAGTTTTGCACCACCAGTTCACTACCAGCTATTTTAATCCTTTATGAGACTGGAAAATTTTAGAGAGCTAAACAAAGGCTCAGAAAAGGAAACAATATATTTTGAAAACAATAATTACTGACTGGTTTATGTTAGAATCAGCATTTTCATTAACATTTTATAACTATACTTTTTTTAAAACTAGAAGTTTAACAGCAATTTTCACATGACCTCTGGTTGTTTCTCCCTCCATTATCTAGAATTTCCAATCAACAAGAGAAAACATATTCACTAAACTTCAGAAAATATTCTTATGTGTTCTAGATATAAAAATAAAAGACTTAGATATGTAGAAACAGTCAATTTTAATATCTTGAAGCACTTCCTCAAATATAGATTCAACATTTATGTACTTAATTAGTAACTCTTAGTGTAACTGGAATTTTGTAGATTTTTGATTTATATTTAAATATATGAGACTATTCAGCAGCAGCTACAAGATTCACAATGGTGTGGCTAGGTTTCTAGTACCTAACTTATTCATAATTATGTGTTTTCACATTAGCTGTATATTCCCTGAGTGAATATAATTAAAGTTAGGGAAAATACTATTGTTGTATAGAACAGAAGGGCATTATCTATCAATAGCTCTGCACTCCTGAGGTCCTAGAGTTGGATCCCTGCTGTATTAAAAAGAACAGTGAGATCACTAGACTTTTACACAGACACCCAGAAAAATGGTGAAAGACTGAGAAAGTGGTAGAAGTACCAAAGACATTCTTTCCTCTTTTTTGCAATTTTGCCAGGACTTTCTTTTGTTTTCCAGTTATGATTTATGGCTGTGGGAGTTCCTTGAGCACTTACATGATTTTGCATTATCATCTCTCTGCTTTCTGGAAAGATTTAAGTACATTTGAACAACTGACATTGACACCAAGTTTTGTTTAGAATGGAAATGTTCCAGAAATTTCGGTTTATACTTGGGAGACAACTTGTGGTATTGTACAAGACACTTCTGTGAAGAAATGTACAATATTTAGCCGTCTGCAAATATGTATGAAGCAACAGAAGGAGTGAAGACACAGAGCAAAGCTTTAATTGTCTGTTTTTTCTTAGAATAAATGGGAGAAGTTTATCTTCCTGTCTTTACCATACAGGTGGACACTGATGCTAAATGCCAACACTGTTACTTACATAGTGATCATCAAAGATGTAGCCTTTGTCATAAATGGAACCAGGAAGGGAAAGATTGTTCTAATAAGAAGTAATTTATGTCCTGTTCACCTTCAAAGTAACATTTGTATTAAATTCAGGTTTTCTTTTTATACAAAAAGTAATATTCCGTGGTATGTGATTTCCAAAACAATCTGTGAATCGATTTACATGGCCTGCTTTTATATTTGTGAAAATTGCACTATTATTATTATTAATAATGCAAATTACATTAAGAAATTAAACACAAAAACTCTTTAGCTGCCTTATGCTATAATAAGACAATTCAAAGATAATATATTCATTATAATACATAATAGATTGCAAGATCTTTATTAGGATATTGAATGTATACATAGAACAATCTCATCATCATATCCAAGTAAAATAGAATGTATCTCGTGGAAAACAAAACAAAACAAAATATTAATAACAATATGCATTTTTTTTTTGCCTTATTAGTTGCAACAAGAAATCTAAGTGCTTTTTGTTTCAAGCTGATTGGGAAGCAAGTTATTTTTAATACATTGAATTCATAGATATTTGATCTTTGACATTTATAATGGCATTTAGTATTGGAAAGTTAATGAAGAAAACTTATAAGATCATATTAATTGGCATAGAAAAAACATACTTGCCCAAACACCCAATCTAATCAATTTATAACACCCAGCCACAATCATATTCAGCAGTGCAAAAGCAAATGGTTCATGCTAGATTTTTGAAATAAAGCACTGAAAATTCTAGCCACTGGAAAAAGTAAAATAATTCATTTCTATATACTTACAATGAACATGTAAAACCAAAATTAAAAATATAAAACATTATGCTGATAAAATGAAATATTTAAGTGTGTACTTATTAAACCACATGCAGGAAGTGTATTCTGAAATTTAGAGATGGTCTAAATAAATAAACATGTACTATGTTCATACAGCAGAATATATATTAAATGTCATTTTTAACCAAATACATCTATAGGTTTAATGCAATTAGTATCAACATTCTGCAAAGTGTTCTGTAACCACGAACAAAATTAAAACTTATATGGAAAGGCCAAGTTACTAGAATTGCTAAAACAATCCTGACAATGAATGAAGTGGGTATAATCATTCCACTGAACATTAAGGTTTATTGCATCACTACAATAATTAAGAGAGTTACTATTGCTGAAATGGTAAGATACATAGAGTAACGGAACCAAATATATATCTACATAGGTATGTGTAAGTTATTTTTGACAAGGTGCAAGAACAATTCAAAAGAAAAAAGATAGCCTATTTAACAAATGGTGCTAGGATAAATGACCATTCACAGTAAAAAAAAAAAAAAAAAAAAAGTGAACCTCAACCTAAACACAGATTATTAAAAATAAAACAAAACAACTTTAAAAAGATCAGAGAAGGAAGTGTGATGTGACTGGAAGAGAGTGCAAGTGATTACTAGGTTATGGGCAATATGAACTATTCCAGAAAATGGATATGCATGTTCAATTTGTGATGATTTTAGCATTTAAACTTCTGTTTTTTTACTTTTCTACTTCAAGTGTAAAAATAACAAGAAATTGCTCACAGTAATTATGGACGTGGGCTCTGGAAAGAGGAAAAATAACAACAACAGATTTTTCTCTAGTATGTTCATGAGTGATTTCTATTGCCTAAGTAGAGTTATACAATTTTGTTTGTGTTGGAGTAAAATGTCTAGATGTATATGTTTGAAACAGGTTTAAAATTAATTAGAAGTTAATGAAATATTCCCAGGCAGCATTTTTGTAAAAATTTAAATCAGCTGGGATAATTTGCAAAGGGATACATGAATGAATATGACATTACTCTAGTTTCACCGAAGAAACAGAAGAGGGGAAAAAAAAAAAATTGCATCTTTGTGTGGTAGACTTTCTTTATATAAGGATGTGGTTCAAGTTGTGATGCCAACCAGCAAAGGGAGACTGACAAAAAAATGCTCAGAAAAGTCTAAGGAAAGAGAGTGGGAAGGAGAATCACAAGGAAAAGAAATAAACCCAAGTAATACAGGGGGTCATTGGATCACGTAGGAAGATAATTTGTAATCAAGGAAGAAGAAATATGTTAAGATGGGACATGCTCATCTACAGAGTTTGGGTTGAAGAAAGACCCCAGTTTTTTATTCGATGAACATTTTAGGAAAACTTGAACTAGTTTATGACTTGAGATGGAGATTCCAGAAGAAAATAAAAAGTCAAATTTTTTTCTAGGGGAAGGGATTGATGATCGTGGCTGATGGAGTTTCGTGATTCACATCTTAGGGATACAGTGAAACTTTATTCCATGGAAGCAATGTCATCAGGGACCCCACAGAGCCCCCAACAACTCTGGAACAACAGAAACTGCCTTGAAGTGTAGCACACAGCTGAATGTCTGAAGATGGATTTGGAAGGACTTAATGCAGAAGCCGTGGCAGGGCAGTGACAGCTGTGGAAGGACTATAGCAGAAACGGCTAGCAGGGCAGTAGGTACAGCCCTAGTGCCAGGCAGCGAGGAGTAAAGATTGCTGGTGGCTCACATACTTAGCTTGAGTGAAGCTCAGAGAAAGAAGGGTTGAGGTCAGGACCCCAGGTACTGCATAGGTCAAAGCCTGGAAAAGAGCACAGAAGGGAAGACTGCAGCTCACCCACTTCTGAGTATTCAAGCTCCACTGGAGGAGCTCCATCACTGCAGTACATAGGTTGCTGTACTAGTTCTAGGTGTCTTGAGAAGAGGGCTAATCTCAATGATACTACACTAAGAGGCTGCATCAACTCCTGCAGATCAAAACAAGAGCTGCACTCTCACCTTGCATGGACTTTCTCACCCTTCACCTCCTTGACTCAGTTAGAGATTCTAGCTATGGAGGTTTGCAAGGGTCAACTTAAAAAAAATAGCTTCCTACCTTCTAATAACTCCCAAAAGTGAGTAGCACAGCTAAAGGGATAGCAAATGGAAAAAAAGAATGCAAGATACTTCAAAATCTCAAGATGATACCTCATCAGAAACCAATTTTAAGACATGGAGGTGATAAGCTGCAGATAAATAATTTGAAATAACTGTCATAAAGCAATTAAAAGAGGTAAAAATAAATTTAAGAAAAACATCAGTGAAGTACAAAAAGATATTCCAATACAAATCAATGTGTTCAAAAATAAAATTGCCAGGTGGAAAACAGAAAAAGAAATTTTACAAAGAGAAATTCAGAAGGTGAAGAATGCAGTAAAATAGATTGAGCAAGAAAAATGCTACAGAAACAGAATGGAGGAAAATAGCAGTGATATGTTGGATAGAAGTGTACAAAGGAACTGGTAGAAAGAAAAAAATTATATATAAAAAGTAAAGAAACACAGAGATTTTCAACTCCATTAAGAAAGGCAACATAAGAATAATGAATATCCCATAAGGTGAAGAGAGAGAGAAGGGAACAGAAAACTTATTCAAATAAATAATTGCTAAAAACTTCTCAAACCTAGGTAAGGTAATGAACATACAAGAAAACGAAGACAACAGGACTCCTGATTATTAAAACACAGAAAGAAATAAGCACAACACATTATTGTGAAGCTAACAAAAGTTCAAAACAAGAATATAAAATATGATCAAGGGAAAAAACAAGTGAACTATAAAAGTACTCTCATCATCCTATTGTCAGACATCCCAGCAGAGACTACAGGACAGGAAAGAATGGAAAAACATATTAAAAATATTCCAAGATAAAAACTACCATCCAAGAGTACTACATGCTGCAAAATTCTCTCTAAGAACTGAGGAAGAAATGTTTTCCTTGAGAACAAAAGCTGAAGTGATTTGCTGTCACTATACCTCCTTTACTAGAAATGGCAACAGATACTTTTCTATCTCAATCAAAAAAAAAAAAAAGAAAAAGAAAAAGTCAGCAAAAACTAACCAATAAACAAAACCAGAAACAAAGGAAGTTATCAAGTCCTCATATATAATCGTGCTGAATGCAAATGAACTAAGTCCACCAATAAAAAGATACAGAGTGGTTAGATGGATTAAACTGCCAAACCTAAAGATATGGTGTTTACAAGAGACTCAGTGAAGGGATAGAAAATGATACTCCAAGTCAGTGGTGAATCTCAACGAGCTGGAGCACCTATACTTATACAAGATTTAATAGACCATCTTGAAAGGTTGCAGAAGATTAAGTAGCTATTGCATATGACAAGGTAATAAATGTAACAGGAAGACATCACACACACACACACACACACACACACACACACACACACACATATGCATCCAATTTACAAGCACCCAAATATACCAAGTAAATATTAGCAGACATATGGGAGAAATTGTGTGTGAAACAATAGCAATGGACTTTAGCACCCCCAGAGTAAAAAGTGTATAATTGCCACGGAGTAATCAACAATAACATTGTGACAAATTAGATAAAAGTGACAACAGATATCTATAGTGCATTTCACTCTAATACAATAGAAAACATTTTCTTTTCAAGTGCTCATAGAAAGCATATTCTCAAGGAGAGATCATATGTCCAGACAGCAATAAAGTATCAATAAATTTACAAAGATAGAAATCATATCTAGAAACTTTTCAGATTATAATGACATGAAGAAGAAATAAATTCAAATTGAGGAGGAAAAAGTAGTGGAGAATAAATAACATGTTACTGTACAACTGCTATGTGAATGAGGAAATTGAAAGTATAAATAAACAATAGAGTCAAATAAAAATGAAGTAAAGACTTATCAGAACTGACGAAATGCAGCAAAAGCATTATGCAGAAGGAATACAAGAATTATGCAGGAAACAAGAAGAATTACAAAAATAAACTGAGAATTTGTCACAAGGACCTACAAAAGGAACTAGAAAATGAAGAATAAATGAAACCAAATTAATTAAAGGCAGAAAATAATAAAACAGCATAGAAATAAATAAAATAGCAAATAAAATAATGTATTAAAAATCAGTGAAACCAAGAGTTGTTTCTTTGAAAGGAAAAAAAAAAGCAAACTAGACAAATTACTAGCCAGACGCATTAACAAAAGGAGCAAAACAGAGTACAAACTACAAAATTAAATTACAGAAGCACAGAAAATATTATGAACATCTTCATGAAAATGACTGGATGATCTAGAAAAAATGAACAAACTATTAGAAACATATAATATTTCAAGACTAAATCAGGAAAAAAATTAGAAAACCTGTACAGATCTGTTACAAGCCAGGAAATTGGAATAATAATAAAAAATCTCATCAAAAACAAAATCTCAAGGCTGTAAGTTTTCACTAGTGAATTCCACCGAACTTTTAAGGAAGAATAAATTCTGATACTTCTCAAGCTGTTCAAAAAATTTTAGATGAAGGCAAACTTCCAAACACTTTTTATGACGCCAAAATTACTCTGATTTGGAAAAAAAAAAAAGACATCGCTATAAAAGAAAATTATAGACCAATGACTTTGATGAAAATTGAGGCAAAATTCCTGAACAAATACTAATAAACCAAAATCAAAAATCATTTGAAAGAATCTTATAGTACAATCAAGTGGTATTTATTCTGGAGATGGTTCAATATAAACAAATAAAATACTGTAAAAGGAAGGACAAATATAATATGATCATCTTAACAGATACAGAAAAGGCATTTGAAAAAATCCAACACTTTTTTATGTTAAAAACTTCCCAAAATATGGGTGTAGATGAATAGAACCTCAACATAATAAAGTCCATATATGATTGATAAACCCATAAACAACAACATATTCAATGAGGAAACACTGAAAGCTTTTCTTCTAAATCAGGAACAAGGAAAGAATGTCACGCTCTCCTGTACTAGTTAACAATTGATTACAGTATTGGAAATCATGGCTAATACAATTAGATTAAAAAAAAAAAAGACATCCAAATTGGAAAGAAATCAAAACTATTATTAATAGAAGATAACATGATAGTATATAGAGAGAAATCCTAAGACTTGAGTAAAAAGTGCTAGAAACAATAAATAAATATAGTAATGTGGCAGGCTATAAGTTACTTTTTAAAAACATGCTGCATTTCTATATGTAAGAAACAAACTTACAGAAAGAGAATTTAGGAAAACAATGTAATTCATAATTCATAATCAAAAATAATGAAATAGAATAAACTTAAGTGAAAGACCTATCATTGAAATAGACATAAAGGGCACTAGAACTCTGGTGATGGTCTGGTGTAAAATTCATACAGACTGAGTTGCTATTTCAATATATCAAAACGCATATAGCAGTGTAAACAAACTTTATAATAAAATTAATATGAAATTTAAAAGAGAATATTTGTATTTTAAATAATAATGGGCATATTTTTATAAAGTAATGTTTTTGTACACTACCCATTAAAATCCTAAAGACATTTTTCACAGAAATAGAAAATAATGCATAGAATTTATTAGGAAAAATAAGAGACTTTGAATACCAAAACAATTCTGAGGAAAAAGAACAAAATGGAGGTGTCACATTCCCTGACTTAAAACTATACTACAAAGCAATACTAATTAATTCAGCATGTTATTGGAATAAAATCAGACATATATAGATTAATGGAACAGAATTGAGAGCCAATAAAAATACATACACACATATATGAACTATTAATTTATGACAAAGGAACAAAGGCATGCAATGGGACATTGTCAAGGGAAATAAAATCCAATATAAACAAATAGGCTTATAAAAAGCCAGAAAGCTTCTGAACAGTGAAAAAAATTCACTTCAAAAAGCATCCTACAAATGGGGGAAGATTTATATCATACATTTGAAAAGGTTTTAATAAACAAAATATATAAAGAACACATAAAACTCACAAAAATACAACATAAATACAATTAAAATATGGGCAGAAGATCTTAACAGACATTTCTCTAAAGAAGAGATACAGATGACCAATGGACACTTGAAAAAATGTTCTACCTCTCTTATTATTAGGGTAATGAAAATTGAAACAGCAGTGAAGTAACATCTAAAACCTGTGAGAATGTGTATCATCCAAAAATCTAGAAAAAGCAAGTGTTGACATCTTTGCAGAGAAAAGGTAGCTCTTATACATGTTTGTGGAAGTGTAAAATGGTGAATCATTATGAAAAACAGCACAGAGATTCCTCAATAAAGTGAGAATGGAAATCCCATATAATCCGATTATTCCTCTGCTGAGTATTTATTCAGAAACCACAAAAATAATTTCCAGACATGTTTAATCATTTCACCCATGTTTAATACAAACTTATTTACAATAGTTAAGAGATAGAAATGACCTAAGTACTCATGGAAAGAGAGGATTTTAAAAGGAATGCTAATAAGCTATCAAAAAAGATTAAATACTGCCATTTGCAGCAACACAGATGGATCTAGAGGGATTATGCTTAATGAGAAAAATCAGGAGAAAGACATCCTACGACATCACTCCTATGTGGTACTCAGAGAAACCAAGAAAAATAAGTTAAATCAAACAAAATAAACTTTTAGTCAGTAAAATCAAATTAGCAGTTGCAGGAAGAGAAGAAGAAGGTGGGCAAACTGGGTTGAATGGATCAATTGTATAGTGAAAAAAAACTGAAATTGTGGTGAATTTAATTTGTACAGATGTGGATTTATTGTATATTTAACCTATAGAATATGATGCAGTGTTCTATCAATAAAATTAATTGAAATAGCAAATTAAAAAAGAGTAAGTAGGAAAAAAGTTTTAAAGGAAATGTCCAGGGAGGAATGAAGGTGAGTAGGCAGGTAGGCAGGAAGAGAGAGGAAGAAAAAGTTATTTTATTTAATTGTTCTTCTTTTATGGCTCCCTGTAGTCATGGGTCTTGAACCTGGGTTCTTGGATCTCTGTGGACTACACCACCAGGGCATGCAGCACAAAATTTTCAAAAAGCTTGAATGCTTGGATTGTAATGTTTCTGTAAGAATTGTAGAGTAAAACAAGGTTCACAAGAGAAGAAGTATCTTTTCTTCTTAATACATCAAATAAAATGTAGTTAAATTTAAGGGATTTGAGTTGAAAATTATTTCCCTATATTCCTCATTTGACTTTTATCCCTGAATCTCTGACCACAGTTACCTATCTTTTCCATTCATCTCATACTTCTATTTCTGCTCTCAATTTCTTCAAATTCTGGGCTCTGAGTAGTTTTTTTAAAACATTGTTTTCTAAACTGACTTTCCCAACATAGGATGCTCTTGTTTAATTATTGTCATTCCTTCTTTTCAATTCCATCATACCCTTAGCATACAATTCATATATTTTCTTTTAATCTCTCTTCTACAATTTGATTTCTCTACTCTTGCATTGGAAAACTTCTCTTTCTTGCCTTCTAGACTGTGAAATGCCCAGGTTGAAATCAGGAGAAAGAATAATTGACACAGACTTTAGGGTGGATTATTATTATGAAATTATTCCTCAACAATAGGAATGTTACCTCAGTGCTAAAAAATGTATTCAGAAGGACAATTGTGTGCTAAGTACTCATACTCTTGCTGTATCAGGGAGGTTAGAGTCACAATAGTGATTTGGAGAGTGCGATCAAGTCATACGAGATTCGATGGAGGAAGAGGTTTTTAGCTTGCTGGTTTAGTATGGGGGATAGTAAAAGGTCAATGATGTCCATGGGCAGCAAGAACATCGACTTGCTGTCTTACCAGTGGGATTGCATTAGAGAAAGAATAAATTATATTTCAGAAAGCTATAAAAGATATTTATTTTTCTTGGTAGCCAGGGGGGTCAGAGGGGTAGATGTAAAAATCTCAGGAAAATCACAGAATCGAGAAGTTCTCTGTGAGTTGTATTAATAATATGACTCCTTTTTCTAGTCATTCTTAGCTAGATTTTCTACCAATTCCCTCTGCAGTCTAAGGTCATTCTTAAATCTATTCCCAAACTCTGAGTCTCAATTTTATCTCATTATCAGGCACTGACTCTTTTATGCTAGCAAAGCTTACTCACTAAATCTCAGATCACTTCAAATGCAAATAAATATTTGGGCTATAAACATTTTCTTTTTCCAGTAGTGAATCTATTGCAAGTATTTCATAGTAGAAAAAAGAAAATTGCAACTTTATGGACTGAAATACAAATCTACTTCCTTGCCTTCTCCATGAATAAATTAAATACGAATCAAAACAAAAACAAAAAAAGGACATATGAGAAAAATGAGTCATCACAAACTTCTCAATATGACATATACTCCTCAAAACAAACAAAGAAAACTGGATTCCAGATTCGGCCAAGATTGGTCTTCAACTTCCAAAGCAATTGGAAGTTCTCAACACTTCAGAAAGAGTCTGAGTGTGGAATCAAATCTATGAGGAATATTTTTCATTTGTATTTTCTGTTTTCTTTCCCAGCATTCATTCACAAAGGGCATCCCTCTGTATTGATATAATCATGGTCTGCAAACTGCGTGACTGGAGAGAAAATTCATTATTAGAAAGGAACAAGGTACATCACTGAAGAATTAGACGAGAACTCAGACCTATCCTCCTGCATCTTTCTGAACAGAGTTACGGAAACTTAACAGCAAAATAGAGGGCAGTAATGAAAAGTTTTAAAATAGGAACTGCTGAAGAAGCAAAGAGACCTCGGGTTATCAAGCCCCTGCTTTCCTTTATATCTAGTCCTTTCCCATAGGCCCCATTCAAAGTTGGTTGCCTTCAAAGGAGACAATTAGACTCCCTTGCCATGCCCACTCAAATACTTGTTTTAACATATGACAATTTAGATGAGGTTGCTTGTCTCCTTAAATGACTCTCTAAGACCATTTGCTGTTTTTATGGCCAGTTTTAATGTGCTGCCATGTTTTCAGTAGTTGGCTGCTAACACTATTTTAATACTGGCATATCTCTTGCAAGGAAGCAACCTGATTCATTATTATTAAGTTATCTTTTCTGGCAGTAAATTCTGCCTGGCTCAAAGATTATGTAGAAGAAGAATGTCCTTTCACAATCATGGTTGCCTCCTTGACATTTCTCTGATAAACTTGTTTTATATTATCTCCTGCTTTCTGTGTAGCGCTTTTCTTCCAAGATTTCATTACAGCCAGGGTGACAAGGATTTTGTTGTTGTTTAAGTAAGTTGGCATGTGCTAAATTACCTCTGATAGAAGAAGAACTCAATCAAAATTGACATTGTCTGTCTAGTGTTTTACTAAAAGCCCGCTAGGTTGTGATATGCTTTAATGCTTAGACCACTTCTGCAATGAACATTAAATCAACAAGTCTGGCTAGCATACCAATTCAGGGAATTAGCACGGAGCTCAGATCCTCTTGAAAATAAGGTGTGACCCTGCTGAAGATAATTCTGACTTCCAGGCTTTCATGGAGGATATATTAATTCATTAAATTATTCAAGCGTGCTGCATACAAATGCTGACAGTGATTCTAAGGTTTGTTGTCTCTTATTAATCACTTTATTATTCATATCATTCTTTCACTAGAGGCATTAGAATATGGTTGATTAATATCTCATTTCTATTGTTCTTGTGAGCCATGTTCATTGACTTTGCTCTAGAAAACATTGATTTCTTTCAAGCAAATGTGAAGAGAACAACAGATAGTTATCAAATCTTGTGGCTTTTTCTTTTTTTTTTTTTTTTAATGATTGCATAGTGTCTCCTAACAACCACGGCTATTATACCTGATTCAGCCCACGGCTAGGATGGATCATGTTGATCTAATTTTTTTTCCTCTCTTTTTGGAGTTTACTGAATCACTTTATTGATCTTTGAAGAATTTTGGAGAACAACAAAAAATCAAAAGACTAGGAAGAAGCAAATTAAGGTAGGACCAGACTCTTGGTGGTAGACTTATGTATCATATACAGATGTTGCCGTATAATGATGCACACCTTAAACCTTGTAATATTATGCTGCAATGTGTTTTGCTACTTTTTAAAATGGAGGACTATAGAATCTAAAAACTAGTAATAGTGTGAGCATGATTTTAATCTTAGCCAAGAACCCAAATTAGATTTTAAAATAATTTAAAATAAAAATCTCATATGATCTTGCTACCAACTATAACCATAATGAACAATTCGCTGTAAAGTGCTTATATAATCCTACCTTCTACAGGTACATGTATTTCCTTTTAAGATTTTAAGTTTCTTTATTCATTTTACTTTTTCACTTGACAGTATATTATATTATGTGGCAGTATTAAACATTTACATATATAATCTAATTTTCCATTACTACATATTATTTCATTATGTTAATGGACCATAATTTATTACTTGTCCACTATGCTGTTGTTTATTTTTATTATTCATTTCTAATGATTAGAAAATATTATCTATGACTATTTCTGCTTTGAGGTACTTATGAGGTTGTATATATAACCTCATAATTTTCATAATTGGTCTTTGTGTCAATGTGGTATTATTGTGTCTTAACTTGAAAAGAGATAAATATTATCTGACAATCCCTTCACAATGCAAACTCAGCAAACTCTCAGTCTTCCTTGGTACTTCATTGCTCTCTTATTTGGTGGCTTTTATATTGGGAGTCTATCAATTTGGTCTGATAGAATTTGATGGAATTTGACCAAGAATTATTTCTTTCAGTCAGTTTATTAAACATAAAGTGAGGTGTGGGAAATTTAGAACACTTTTGCTGCTCCAAATATCAAGATTAATATTGCAAATTTTCCTTGTTCTAATCTACAAGGCAAAACCATTAGTTATAATCATTTACTTGCCAAATAATTTACTTTGCTTTTTGAAGTCTAAATAATTTTAGAGGTTGTTTTGAATTGATTTACAAGAAAAGTAGATTTAGATTGTTGTGGGTTTTTTTTTTTTATAAATGTTAAAAATCAGGTTTGTTAACATTTCTGTAATTGTTTTACAGAGAAAAAAATTACAATAAATAGGAAGGCAAGCAAATGAAGCCTGAAAAGAAATGACAACAGTGAACACAGAAGCATGTTTCATATGGAAAAATGCTTATTATTGCTGATGATTTTTTCTCTCTAGTGTTTATATTAAATACCCATTTAAAAAAAAAAAATCTAGGTGCTGCTCCTGACATTAGGGTCCTGCCCTCACTCAGCTGCCTCGCCATGTATTCCCCGGGCTGAGTGGCTCACCATAGGAAGCTCCACAGACCATGCTGCTTAGAGATAACTTCTCAACATCCATATGGCTTGATTCAGGTCCTTTACAAGCTTGGCTGCACGCACTTGTACCTGGTATTTACTGACCCTGCTGCTTTCCTTCTGTTCACTGCATCGCCCTTGTATGCGTGTTCTCTTCCCACCTTCCTGAAGTTAATAATCAAACCACGGGCAGAAGATTGCCCCACAGAAGTCAAGGCCGTCTCACTTAGCCAGTTTTCAGGTTTCTGGCTGTCTTAAATCTTTAAAATTTAGCTCTGAACAACCCTAGAGATGCGTAAAAAAGCCACTGAATGAGAGTTTAGATTTATAAGGGACAGCAAGTTCGCAAAGTACTAGCAGACAAAGCGGTAAAGATAGACTCTCAGAAGCATTGCAACTTTGAGCAAATCGCCTCATCTCTTTGGCCTCTCTTTCCATGCTGCTTTGCGTGTACCGGAAGGAACACGGGAAGAAACAGGAAGGGAGATGGCACTTAGGGAGAATGCCTAGTCTAAAGGAAAGTTTGTAAGTTTTCATTTCTGAGAGACAAAGTTTCAAATCTTGAATTTGCTACTTCAGACATTGTCAAATTATTTAAACTTGAATTTTATTTCCTTCCTCTGTTAAGTAGAAAGAATTTTACTTGCCTTATGTTTATCTAAAGGTGTTTTATGCTTTCTTCTGAAATTCTGCACTCAAAATTTGAAATTTTTTATTTCCTTTGATTTTATTTAGACTAATCTTGAGGGAAGGAACATGCTATTATTTTTTCATTGTACCTTCTTCACCTGGGAGATAGGATGAATCCAATAAATAATTTGTAGTGTGACTCCATGATATCTCTTCAGAGAAATATTGATTTTTGTTAAGACAGCTTTGTAGCTCTTGTTTTATAATAAAAACATTAGTCTCCTAGGTTTCATAAAGATGGGAAAAGTAAATTAGAATTGCGTTTGAAGCTTGCTAGGTAGACACACAAACAATAGTAAAAGTTTCAGTTAACTGTTTGGGGATGTAGAAAACTGAACACACTTGAGTGTGACCAGATCTCTAATTCACACTAATCCCATAGGTATTATCACATTGCAGAATAGATTGGAATTTATAGAGATAGATACTTTAAGTTTTAAAGGAAAGATAAAATAAGATTAAACTCATTCTGTTTTAGAATGCATAAATGTGTGTAATATGTTTTAGATGTATTTCTATTAAAATGGTTACTTTTAATGCTTGAAAAGTTAAGCTATATGTAAAATTAACATATGTGTACATATCATTCCCCATCAATGTCAGATTAATAGAGTGTTCTGCCTTTTGTCATTACCAATAATTCTTCCACCACCACCCTTTGGCATTTTTCCCCTATCCAAATATGTTTATGTTGATAAACAGATCTTTTAAGGAATATTTCATTTAGGAAAGGTAAAAGTTCTGTTGCAAATGCCATCCTAACTCTGATTCAGTTGATCATTCAAACTGTTATACTTCTCTATGATGTCAATGAAATTCCCAGGCTCAGCCTGGCATCAGTGCCCTTGGATATGTTTGTAATCTGAGCCAGACATCTGTGAGTGCACTCAACAAGCCCCAGGGCAGGAAAGCTGGCATTTTTCCACCTGAATGACTGTTTAAGTAAAAACAGCACAGGGAAGAAAGACAGGGTAGTCTGTTTTCTTTGTAATTGGTGTTGGCTTGAATGTATGCAGTTTATGAACTAGCTTAAAGGCTGTTCATTTTCAAGAAGACAATGCTTTCACTTAATGTAGCAATCGTTAAAGCGTTGGAAGATACAGTAAAGTTTTAACTCTGTGACTAATCCAAAGTTATTCTTACAACTTTTCATGCATACCTTAGCCCTCTTTCTGCTCCTCTCCAGATAGATTACCACTACAACACTCATTGCATGCATACACACATTCCTAATGTATGTAGTAATTTCCTGGCCTTTGTGGTTTATTTGATAACTGCATTAAAGTATACTCCCAATAAAGTAATTTCCAAGTCCCTTTTGGTGGCTGAATTAAGTGAAAAAATTATTATGAATGACCTGATGATATGGAATATGAAAGAAAACTAACTATAGAAAAATGCTATAAATATATTTCAATATTTCTATATAAATTAGAATTTATAAATTTATAAGAAAATTGTAAAAATGATGTTTCTTGTCTAAACATTCAAGTAATACATTAAAGGTTAGTTTTGGCAATTATTTTTTAGAACATATTTAATTTATTGAACACAGGTACAGGTTATCTGATACCCTGACCTCCCAAGGAGAAGGGTCAACTGATGGCAAACAGTGTGTGTGCATGTGGGGTGGCGGTGTTTCAGCTTCTGCTGCAGAGAGACACATACTTTATATGAGACTGTAATCTAGCAAGAAGTACCTCCTTATTTTTATGAGGCAAGAGTAAAAGTAACCTTGTCTTTAGAGAATACATATTTTGAACTCAAGTATTAATCAGACTAGTTGTCAGTTTTAAGGAGATAAGTAAGGAAATGCCATCTGCCTCATACTTGCAATATTATGGATTTTCAGCTTCTCTGGGCAAACTGAAACTGGACAATACCTTTCCTGGAAGAAAAAAGAACAAGTTTCCAGGCCTTACTGCAACATTGCCAGACAGCCTGTAATGAATCGCTGAAGTCTGGCATCTTACTTTCCTAACTGCTTATCTCCTCAATTAATATAAATTTATTGAATAGCAAATTTAAATATGAAGTTTTATTATTATTTTTAAGAAAATGTGAATTTGATGGAATTAATTTAGAAATCATAAACTAGAAAGTTACTAGAATTTCTATCAAACCCTTCATTTTGTATATATAAAAGATTTTAGGGTTAGGTTACTTGTTGAACTCCAGAGGATGCAAAACGCTTTATCAGAAATAATATTTGTACCCCAATGGTCATAGCAGCACAGTTCACAATAACCAAGACATGGAAACAACCTAATTGTCCAACAACAGACGACTGGAAAAAGAAGGTGTGGTATAAACACTCAATGGAATTTTATGCAGCTATAAAAAAATAAAATAAAATAAAATTACACCCTTTGCAACAACAACCTGGATGGAATTGGATGAAATCATGTTAAGTAAAATAAATCAGAAGAGAAAGAGAAATATAGAATGGTATCACTCATATATGGAATATAATGAAATGAAACAAAAAAAATAGATAAACCCCAGCAAAAGCTCTCAGAACACAAGATGATGACTGCCAGGGTGACTAGAGGGGAGAAGGAAAGGAAAGAAGGAAAAGGGTGATGGTAAAGCTACTGGATCTCTGGTTGAGTTGAGATATAATTGAGATACAAATGTCAGTATTAAAAAAATGAATGTAACATTGCGAACAAAAGATTTAATAAATATCAGTAATTTAAAAATTAAAAAAAATTAAAAGTGTTAAGATTCTTAACCTTGGTTTAACTCATTTACTATAAAAACATTTTTGTTATATAATCAGTTTTCCTATAATAAAGTATATTAAACATGTCTCAGATTTTACTATCTGCAGGTTACCTGTTCCTTTCAATTTGCACACCATTTTCTAGCCTGATTCCATAGTGAACTTGGTTCCCACCAGCTCTTCACCGACACAAGTCAATATCTGTTAATACGGAATTAACTATGATAATAGGATTTTTTTTAAAAGTTCCCTTAATTATACCCACAAATCAGTCAGTCAGAGGACATTCTTATATTAAAAATAATAATGAAATTCCCTCATAAAATATCATATTTATAACTTGGGTGCTTAATATACCTGGTGAATATAACCCAAAAGACCAGAAAAATTATAAAGTTAAGAAAAGTAGTTTCCTTTTTGTTGTAAAGAAGGGATTAGGGTCAGGTAATTTTGATCAAGAAGGCCTGTATCCAAATATTTTTTTTGAAAAAGGCTTTTATTCACGTATTTATTGTATGAATCAATAAACTTGGCTATCTATCTTGATGAATCAGTTCAAATATAAGAGGAAATGATGAGTGATGATACAAGTGACCACTCCTATTCAGGAGATTAATTTACAGATTGATTTATATTTTTAAAAAACCTATAGTATATTGTTGTTTGTTTGATTCGTTTTGCTCTTTTAATAGCCCAAAGAAAGTATTTTACTTTCTATGATGAAAGTATTTGAGGTTATAAGAGTTGGAATTCATCTTTGAACACCTATACCACTTAAATAAAGTTTCCATTTGTTCATTAAAAATGTGAAATGAGTCTCCTCTTTCAGATAAAAGACTAAGTTTATTATTTTGCCTCCTGTTACCCTCTCTGGGGCTTTTATTCATTTGATGTTTTATCTTTCTTTTTTCTCCCTATAATTTGCTCCTATCCCTCTACAGTAAGCCCTGTGCCTCAACTTCTAAATCTCCATCTTACTTAAAACTGACTTAAAAATAAAATATTTCTATGGCTGACTCTTCCTCTTTTGCTTATTGGAGCTCTAATTTCTTACATTTATTAATTTTTAATTGTTTTACATTCTTGCCATTTTACTCCTTAGTTAAATGTGATTTGTTTCTGATTCCTACTTCTCTCACTGAGATGGAGGATTTCTAAGTTTTAAGGTAGCACAGTGCTCTGAGACTATATTAAAAACATTTGAATGTAAAGCCCAGAAAAGAAATGCACAGTATCACAAAATTTGATGCAGGCCCATCTATATGTCTGTTCTGAAAAGTATTACTCCTCAATGAAATACACTGAAAGCAAAATTCAAGAACCACAAATGTAGTTTTTCACTACTATGTCCAAAACAACAGCATAGCTTCCAGAAGCCAGTAAGCATTTAATAAATAAGTGCTAAGTGGATAAATCAATGCTGAGTTGCTATGGAATTTAATGAGCATTTTCTAATAACTAGAATTTTTTGACTAATGTAGACCATGCAAAGCACTATGCTTTTTATATAGATTTATGTATGAGTCGCATGCATTCTAGAATCATTATCTGTCCATTGTATACCATGACATTCAAACCATCTAATCCAAATAGTTATAAGGAAAAAGACAGGACAAATAGCTACCAGTGAATATTCAGGGCAGTCCTTAGTCAAAATAAACAAATAAGAATACAATTCATAACCTCTAGCAACATTTCTCAGTACCTTAATTTTCACAGTCTAAACTCTGAAATTTTTGTTCACCAGTCATAATCTTACTTATCCTCCAAACTACCCTCTGTTTACTCTATTTTTTTCATCTTTTCCCCTCAGAAGTTACTAATTTTTATTGACTTAATATACTTAATTAATTCTCTTTCTCTTCAAGCATTAATGACTGCCTTTTGGAATCTGCCATATTATAAAATGCAAAAATCAAAGATTTGTCTAGAGTAGTTCATTCTCTACAGAGTCTGGGAGAGGAAAATATAAGTGGGAAGAGAATATTCTCTTTCTGAATGCTAAGAAAGAGCAAACTTTCATATTATCCATCTGTAATTTAGTAGGACAAAAGTTCAAAGTTCCAAAATAACTTACCCACAGGCTTATTAAAGAGTTGAACCAGGATTTATTCAAATTCACTTGGTTACAAAGACCATGATTACCACCATAGTTACTGCTGGCTTGAGATTTTATTCTTTCAGTAAACATTTAGTGTTAGTTACAATATACTGGTAATATAAATTTAACAGAAAACTTTATTAAAAAATTTACCTGATGGATACACACACACACACACACACACACACACACACACACACACACACACGCACACACACGAAAGGTACAGGCAAAAATAAAAATGAGTAGGCCAGGCAGGAAGAGAGAAGAGGAAGAAGCATCCATTCATTTTATTTAATTGCTCACCTTGGTTGTTCCCCCAGACCCCAGGTCTTAAACTTAAAACCTTGAGATATATGTGGAACTGCTTCCAGAGTGTACTAGAATGCTAGGCCACCAAGGTGCACTCCTGATGGATATGATATTTAAGTGGGAGAATACAAAATACAGAGGAGTTAAAACAACTTGTAAAATATGTAACATCTACAAAGTGCTACAAAATATAAAAGAAAATATGGATGGAATTTTAGAGAGCAGCAGATGATGGGGACTTTGAAGATTTAAATGGATTGGTTGCGATCATCCCTATGAGAAGAGAAGGTGTGAACAGTAGGTTGAAGGTAGTAAGAGAGCCAGGCAGGTCATTTTAATGTATAATTCTGTCTGATCATAAAACATCCAAGAAGTTTCCATGAGTCAGGAAGAGTAAACCAACAGGAGAGTAAGCGGGGGGTGGGGGGCGGAGAGATTAAATGAAATATTTTGTGAGTTTGTATATATTTATAAGTTAATATTAATAGCACATTATTTTATTAGGTGATCCAAATAGTCTATGAATCCACAAGTTTAAATTTCACTCTGTAGGGAAATGATGCTTTTAAGTTATTGGTAGTCATCTATATTAGTTGCTTCATTTGATTATGTATTACTCACTTTACCTTATTCTTTACTCTTATCTCCTGAACCAGAGCATGACCTTTGTCTTCTCACAGCTCTTAGAGTTTGAAACTTTTTTTCACTAGGAGCTCATTTCTCAGCATAAATGGCTGACACATGTTCATGAAGAAATAAATGCATATGTAAACAAAGAATCAAATATCTGAAATGGTTTATTTAGCAACAAAATATAAAATCAGGTTATGAACCTTTCTTAGAATTGATTTCTATATTGACTTTGATAAGCACTTATCAGAAGTTTGCTTGAGCTTGACATTTTAAGAGACAGACTTCCTATATTCTCAAAGCTTTATCTTTGTTAAGAGTTAACTGAGCAAAATGGAATTCCTAAGTTGTTTTTAGATTGTCAAGCTATTTTATAACTTTCTTTATTATTTATTTATAAGCATATTTATAAACAATATCTATCAGAAAAATGCATTTCATCTTGGAAAGTTATAAATGAGAATATTATTCATTTTGCTGTCCATTTCTGGATGAGGATCCACTTAGAATATTTCTTCAAGAACTCCATGCCAGGAAAATATTTGTTTTGAAAATCGACTTTCATGCTTTCTAAATTTTGAATTTTTGAATATTGAAATTTTATTGAAAATATGTTCAGTGGATACTGTGAAGGGTAGAAAGATTGGTTGAAATAGGATCCTGTTTTCACAAAACTTTCAAGTCAGTACTATATACAGAATTAAAGTGATGATGATTTTATCAATTAATACTGAACAATATATAAAACTTGATCCCTACATTAATCTTTCTGTAAGTATACCAGCATTTGCACAATGGCAGTCTCCTAATGAGGCAATTTTTCAAAATGTATCTCTGCTGTTAAGAAATGTATGACTGGGAAATGAGTACCCTAGTGTCCAGCAGTCTTGAACGCCCTGGGAGGAGTCCCACATACATCCTTACATACCCAGGGTCAGGTGGAACAATCAATATGAAGAGTTAAATAAAAATACAACAATAAATGAAAGGATTCTTGACTTCTCCCTGACTGTTCACCTTCATTTCTACCTGTACCTTTCTGTAAAGAAAACATTTGCATGACTATGTACATTTTTTAAAGAATATCATTTGCCCATTATCTCAAATTGCAATATACTGTACAAAACGAAGTTTGTTGATAACCACATGATTTATATGAAACTCCTATGGAGTTATAGTATCTCATTTTCTATCACGGAGAGCAGCTAGATATTGATGAGATCATACATACTGGTCAAAACCTGACATAACTGATCTTGAGCATTATGGTATCATCCATAAAATCCTCATGCACTAAAGGTTTTGGTCATTTGACTTGCTCAGAAACAAAGAAAGCAGAGTTTCTAACTAAGAACTAAGTTGGTAAGTGTATCTAGAGATCTTGTGTGGCTCACATTTTTCCATTTGTCAACTCTGCAATGAAAGCTTGGCATTCTTTTATGATATAGAGTCTGTTAGACTGTCAGGATTCCAAAAATATGATCACCACTGTTAAAGGCGATTTATTAGCTAATTCATCTCATTCCACTTTGGAGTGGGGGCTGAGTGGCTATGTTTAGAAATCCTTTTAAATAGGGTTCTAAAGTAGTCTTTTTGCCCACACAATAAGCCCTCCTTGATGAAAGAGGATCATACATAAAATATATTATGATCTAAAGAATACATCCTCATTACATTTTTAGATCTCCATTTCAAAGATCTGAGGCCTACTTTCCTTTCATGAAGTAAGACCTCTCTAAAGACCATCAAAAATGGGCTGTCACGCACCAGGTCATAAAATACATGTTGGTTGATTAAAGAAAAAATAAAAGGCAACATTGGGATTCAGTCCCCTAGAAGTTGATATTCTTACCACTGACTTTTACCCTTACCTGTATGTGGCACCTCTCTCAACATCCTGTCTCATTTCTTTTAGATCAGGTTGGTATAAAATATCCCTGTAGGTGACTTTATTCTCATGATATGGCTTGTGAAATTGAGTGCTTTGTTTCACAAAAGCCTGACAAATTCAGGTTTGCTCAATCTCTGAACACAGTTGTTAGCCAACTAAATAAGAATAGTAAAAAGCTGACAGCTGACAAGTTTTGTATAGATTTTATCTGCAAGTAGATTATGTCAAAGAATTTGAACCTAATGATTTGATGAAAACTCAATTAATGCATGTCATATGTTATCATATTAGCTGCAGCTCAAGATTCAAAGGTTGGTGATATTTAAGACAACAAAATGTTTTAAAAGCATAGACTTTTGAATGTTATTTCTCAATTAGTTCTTAACTTCCTCTAAAACTCATCAACATCTTAAGAATATCCGTGTAACAAACAGCAGTAGTACATATCTTCTCAGATTCTACTCACTGTTAAAGAAGAGCAAAATATAAGTAAGTTACCAGACAAGAATGGGATATAAAATTGAAAAACTTGTGACTAAAGCTTAAATAAACAGAGAGCAAACTTATTAACAACAAAGACATTATTAAAAAATAAATCACTGGCATGATCTGGTGGAGTAACAGTTAAGTCAATCACCTCTGAAGGATGCAAGACACACACCCCTGAGCTGGAATCTGGGGTCTGAGGGGGAAAACTACCTGCGCAAAGAACTAAACAGAAATCAAGTAAAAGCAATCCTCCTCCTTTCTTTTCCTGCCTGCCTGCGTACTTGCCTTCATTCCTGTCAGAACCTTTCTTTAAAAACAATAATAACAATCACAACTGAAACATGGAAGAATGAAGGTCAACTACTCGTGAAATCCAGCTAAGAACTTAAACAAAGGTAAAATACTAAGAGTTTAACTAATGCATAAAAATTTCATGAGACAGCCCTGGTGGCTCAGCAGTTAAAGTCTATGACTCTGGGTGGTGCAGTCCACATAAAACCCAAGGACCTGGGTTTGCATTTCAGGACCAGAGGGCCCAACCAACATGAACAACTAAATGGATGGATAAATTCAACTTCTTTCTCTTTCCTCCTGTTTGTCTGTCTGCCTGCCTACTTACTTTCATTCTTACATACTTTCTTTCTCTAAATAAATAATTACTTAAAAATATTTAATTGTGAAAAATATAAAGAATTACCTAAGTGAAAACCAGACATTAGATAAGAAAATTATTTTACCAACACCAAAATACATATTAAAAGTCAAGGGATAAATTTAACTTTGTCTTTTATGAAATTATATTTTTACAAATTATGGCAAGTTTTAAGTACGTGTAATGTTTGCATATTTTTCCGGATCACTTATAAGTAGTGGAGAGAGAAATGGGATGGGAGCAGGTGGTTAGCAATATTTTGGGAAAGGAGTTAATTTTGAAGCAGCTGCTGATAATTTTCCTACAATATTATTCATCATTTCTTTAAATTAAAATGATTATAATTATCCTGATATGTCACATCATATGTGACTGAACAGAGGAAATGACGATGGAGGTAGAGAAACTGCCTGTATCTCTGAGTAGATGCTCATTACTCCATAAACTCCTGAGTAGCGGCTTTCATGGGATGTTGCCCCAAAGGATGAAGTTCAGGTGATAAATAATATCTAGCATAAGGCTTGTGAGTGCCAATGACCAACCACCTGATTGTTGCTCATTTAGTGATTGTCATCACTTTAGCTACCATGCAGTCAATACCCAGTGTGTTTGACACCTGCTATGTTAAATTAGTACTTGCAGAATTAACACCTGCTGTCAGCCACCCAGCATGAAAGTTGCTTTCTTCAGAATAAAGGGGAAATGAATTATTTCCCTAGAAATTTGTATAAATTAGTTTTATGGTTGTAGAATTACTTGGAAAGATGTTGGAACTGGCAGTCAAGATTTATCCTATATATATATGAGAGAGAGAGAGAGAGAGAGAGAGAGAGAGAGAGAGAGAGAGAGAGAGAGAGAGAGAGCATGTTAGCACTATTAGTGACTCAGAGTCTTTTTTTCTGGTTGTCAGAAAATGAATGTATTGTCATTCCTAGACATGAAATGCTAGAGGTAAAAGTGTTTTCTAACCTAGGAAATTCTATACATGTTTTAAGTGGTATGTCAAAATGCCATTTCAAATTCTCATCAAATATTTGTAAATGAAAAAATATCTCTTGCTTATATTTTTTATAGTAGGAAGTGGTATGTTTTCTTATTTTTATAGACCCTACATTTTACTTTGTATAGTGTATGCATCATATTGTCTTTCTTTTAAAACATTTTATCTGTTATGATATTAATAGTATACAATTTTATATTTGATTATAAAATCTAGTAGATTCATATGTGTAGATGATGAAAAATTATTTAGATTCTCTAATATGTATATTCTTATGCACAAAATAATAATGATTCTATTATTATGGCATAATAAATAGAAAGCATCATAGCACACTACTTGAATTATAAGAAAACACTTTCCTGAATAACAGCAGGAAAATAGGCAATATAAACAAACAAAATCAAACCCACAGCGCTATTGTACTTTAAAGACAACTGTGGACCAGAAAAAATAAGTGCATAAGATTTAATAATTACTATAGATTTTCTCATTTATTTTGATTCTATATGTATAAATATGGTGGGAAAAGCTACTAAGTGTAAAATGCGGCTTCTGATTTCATGGTGTGTGAAGCATCACTGGGATCAAAGTTTTAGCACTTCCTATAATTAAAAAAATTAAATACTCTCAAGGAGCAAAATGTTGCAGGAGTAGAAGTTAAAAAAGTTTCATTTTGAGGAATATAATAGAACATTCAATGAGTGTCTGATGTTGAGGCAAAAAAGTTACATGTCCACTAATAAGGACCCTAAACTTTCAGTGTCTCAGTCTCTTTACCTATAACACTGGGTTATGACACATCTATAACATAAGGTTGTTATGAGCGTTAAGTGTTTGGAAGAATAACGCACAGGTAGTAAATGTTTTAAAGGTGATTATTACATAATTGAAAAATGAGAAATTCGAAAAAGTGATAATCAAAAATTTTAATCTGGCTGAACATTTGTGTATTTATTTTTGATCAACAAAATCAATAGGGGAAATAATTCCATGTGAAAGAAACAATGCCATCATAAGCAGAATACTTGAATATTACTGCTTATTTGTGAAAATCATGATGTAACATAAAACTGGAAGGTAGAATGGGAGTCTGTTAATAGACAACCTGAAACCATTGTCAGCAGGATACTTTATATATATAGTTAATACTAATAGTGATAATACTGAAGTTTTTAGAATAAAATGACTTGTTTTCAGAACAATCAGAAATCAAGGAAAAGTTGTGTAAGGAAATTGGATGAGTTTAACAAAAGATGTTATAATAAAGAGGTTTGGAGAATTAGCCTAATTGTTGTATTGTTTCCTGAACTCCTTTCAGTATGGAAGCCTCTGATTAATTATTATTGAGATAATTAGATACAAATCAGACAACTCTTAGAACCCAACATTTAAACTCATTTATCTCTTATTGTCTGAGACTCAGGTCATGGCCATGACCTTCTTCAGTGTTGGTTATGTAAAGAGGTTATTATAAGGAAATTATTGTTACTGTGATGTGAGAACTGCAGAAATTAAAGAAAACTTGGAAAATAGCAATTTTAGAAATTAAGATGCTAAAAAATCACCTGTTTAGAAATTCATTAGAAATCTTTATTAGATTTACAAGATTAAGTTTAAGAATATGCTGTTCTATCAAGGATAGAAAGAAGCAAGTTTTTGAAATTCAGTTAAATCCGGTGACTTTAAAGCAGAGGTGAATATTATCTTTTTTTGCTACACACCAAAAACCTAGAATTCAAGACTGTCTTTGCTAAAGGTTAAAATCAGATTTAATAATTAATTGTTGATGTTAATTAGAAGTTTCTATGCATTTGAAAAATGCAAAAATCATACCCTTTAAAACTTACTTAGAGGGAACATATCATAGAGGATGATCTTAATTGAATGAAAGAATGGAATTATGAGTACAATACAATAATAGTTATATCCTGCCTCCAAGATACAGATTTCAGTCCCATAGAGAGAGAGAACATACTTTAAAAAATGAGCAAGTGATATTATTAAACTCTGAATTATACTGGGTGATAGTTTTATTGTGTCAGGGAGCCTAGTTATAGAGTACTGCACAGTTTGAACACATTGATATGGTATTTAAGAATTGCTATAACCAGACAAAAATTAGAAAAGTCAAAATGGCTAATGGAGTCCTGCAAATGAATATGAAAAGTATACCATGTGGGCCCCAAAAAATAATTTTGCAGAGGACTGAAATTCTTCAGTTTCAGCTAACAGAGAGCAGTAAGTCATCACATAGTGACATAAAACGCTAATATGACCGTTCTGCCCACTAAGCCCTATAGTGACTTTCAATCTTACTCAGGGTAAATTAAAAATTATTAAAATGACCTCTGGGACCTTATGTCATCTGGCCCCCTCATTAACATTGTGTTCATACCTGCTCCTCCCAGGACAGCCTCAGGGGACTGTGACCTATTGCAGCTGCACATAGCCTATATTTTATATAATGCTGTGCTGCCTTCCTATAATTCTTAATAATTTTATCCTTGACAGGGAAGTCAAATGAATACTGTAGAGAATGAGGAGATTCACATGATGTGTATGATATACCTTGAAGCCCCATCACCGTATAGACTGTGAGACCATGAACACAGAATTTTAGTGTTGCGCAGTGCATAGATCTTTATTTAAAGTGAGAACACGGTAAGTGTAATCAGTTCAGCAACTGAGCAAGCAGCACTATGTCCACAGCCCTATAGGCTGCTCTTCCATTTGAATAAGAACTCAACTTTGAAAAGAAAAAGAAGGCAATGTCATTCTAAGAAACACAAATGCTTAAGGAATGCTGTCCTATCTTTTCATCCTCATGTTGATATTCATGTAAACACTCCTATTTTAGCCAACCACCTATGCTATAAACAATGACAAATAAGGAATGTAAAAGATAAGGCAATTCACAGTTCCTTTTATTTTTAGTTCATTTTTGCTTATCAGTAAACTGAAAGTAGAGAGAATTGGAGGAAGACACACACACACACACACACACACACACACACACACACACACACACACATATATATGGGAGGGACATAAGAGCAGTTGAGTTTGTTGCACTATTTTCATTGCTCTAATAATAACACTATATTGCAAAATGCAAATTGTGTAATTTCAGTGGTTCCATGTATGAGTTAAATGCTCTTAAGTTTGTATTTAAAATTTATACTGCATCATATAAACACTAAAATCAAAACTACTCATTTAGAAGTTTAATTTTCCTTAGGATAATATTAAAAAGTAAATTAAAAGTACCATGACAAGTGCAAAGAGAGACCGTGGAAGAAAGAAAATGTTTTATATTGCAATATCCTTAATAGTACATTCTTTAGCTTCTTAAACAAGGGACCCCACATTTTCATTTTTCACTGTACCTCACAAATTATGTAGACATATCTTCCTATTCCTTTCCAACTGCCTCACTCTGAAGCACTGCTCTCTACTGTTTTTCCTTGAACATGCCAGAATTTCTCCTATTACGAGGCATTTACATTAAACCTGGCCTCCTCCTGGTGTCTTCCCAAATGTCCATGGCAGGGTTCCTGAGTTCCATCACATTTATTCTTCCAATAAAATCACCCCATTAAAGCCCCCTCTGACCACTCTAAAGTATAGTCTCCTACATCAGTGGTACTCTCAATGGTACGCTCAATTAGTCTTCCTCAGTAATTTATATTACTTAATACCCATTATAAATTTAACTTAATTTTCTTATTATTTATCTGGTCCATAAATATTAATGGAGAGAACGAACAAATTACTTTCCAGAAATAAAGGTCTAGAAAATGCATAGTAAATTATTTGTGGCTTTTCCCTATAGAAAACATCATTTGAACCAAATGGTGAATTTTAGGCCTCTTACCTTTTGAGTTAAAGATTTAAAATGTGTGAACTTGGTAGTTAAATGGTGCAAAATTTTAATTATTTGGCAGGAGAAAAGATTCATATATTGTTTTTGTAATAAAATGTAACAAAGACAGATACAAATTAAGATTATTTTGTAAATCTTCTTCCAATTTAAACTATTTATTCTAATTTTTCAGTCTTTACTTGAAATTAGTGATCAGTAAGCATGCTGTATAGCAAATAGCAGGTATTCATTATAACAACAAAGTAGGTGTCAAATACTGTTTATTAGGGCTAACTGCTACTCCTTCTGGAAAGATCTTTACTTTGGGTTCTCTCCTAATTAAAATATCTAGACATCACCTGTCAACTTGTCTCCATTGGACAGCGAAAACTTTAGGGAACATGACTTGAGCAATCTCTCAGGTAAAAAAAGAAATGGGGAGAATTGTCATTAATTATTTAGAGATAATTCTTTCTCTACTGATAAAATTATAGTTACATAATATAATTCACTCCATTGGAAAAATACTGCACAGACTCAGATTAGTACAATCTGATAAGTAAATTAAATCCCAAAGATAAAGGAGTCAAAATGCAATGTTAGATTATGAATTTCATGCATTATTCTATTTCAAATACTTACGCATAACTAATATGTTCTGAGAATACCCCAAAGAGATACATGGAGATCCATTGTGTAGCTTAATGGTAAACTCTATGTTCTAGTGATAGAGATTTTCCTAATATTTAAATTACAACACTAATTTTCAGTTAAGAAATATGTGTAGTCACAAGTTGTCCTCACTACATTGTAATTGTGGTTTTTAAAAACTTTATATATGCTGAAATTTATGTTGCAAGTATAGTGCATGAAATTTCATCTTCATAAAATAAAACTTGATTAATAAGTCTATTTTCATAGAGAATAGTGTCACAAAGTTAAGGAGATACCTTTTTGTTTTTCATGAATCTGAATTTTTTTAAAAAATTGTTTCAACTAGCTGTTACAGGTATAAATGCAAGTTTTATTAGCTTGTATTTAGTCAAGAGTTTGAATTTTACCACAACATGTAGGTATATTTTCTGCACATACTTAAATATATAAATCTAATTGTTGAGTTCCAGAATATCAAGAAATACATATTAAGTTGAATGATAAAAACCTGATGATGTAAGCACAAGCTATTTAATATTAAACCTAACTCTTGCTAGGATTAACTGAATATTGATTTTTCAAGTAAGTGTTTCCTTTTTATTCTTGGAAAGGAGAAGTCACCTATAAAAAACATGCATAAAGAAGTGACCTGAATATATGGCTTCTAAAGAAAATTGGGTAAATTAATATTTTTGAATCAATTAACATTTGAACCATAAATATATTTAGCCAGTGACAAGTATGAGGTCTCACCAGGGACAGTGGGATCTTTTACCTCCAGTAATAGAAAGTAGCCAGAAGCCAGACAAAATCCTAGATAAAGGTTTTATTGGGTGCTAATGTGAGGGAGTCAGCAAAAGGGATCGAGTCCCTTGCTTCTCCATCAGGAAAGAGGGAAGGGAAGCAGGAGGGGAAGGAAACGAAGGGGGCGTATGCCTGTGGTTTAGAGTCCAAGGCTGCTTGGTTATAGTAGCCACAGGCTGAAACATTTAAACACTTCTTCAGTCACTTGAGGACCCCTAAAAATGGGGTTTTTGTGGAGTCATTGGTAGCTACAGTGACCTGGAGTCTCAGAAGTTGTTTTTGTTCTTAAAATGCCTGGGGAAAAGCTGAAGATAACAGTTTATTTGTTACCTTCCCCATTACTGAATTTCCACTTTTCCTGACTCAGTAGAATAGAGATTTGGAACTGCAAATGGGCTCAAAAAGCAAGTGTTCAAGGCTCAGTTACTGAATTGCGGTATATAAGATTCTTGGTCTCAGCTGTAGTACCTGCAGGTCCCCTTGATTGAAGGCAAGGTGTTCCCTGGTGTTTATTTAAGGACAGATAGGGAACTGAGAAGGGCTAAAACAGAGTCCTGTTATCTCTGCAGCAACATATTTCTCACCCTTCTTAGTTTCTCCTTGGGAAGCTTTTTTTTTTTTTTTTTCAATTTTTTCCTCTTAAACTAAATCGGAAATGGAGCTGGTGGTTACTCAATTCTAGGGGAGATGGGAAGTAAGGTGATTAAAATAGAGGCACTATTAGTAAGGTTATAAATAATATTCTGAAGCTATGATCCTAAGAAAGAAGAGTCTTCTTACTTCTGATTGCTATTCTTCCTGTCACATGCTCACTCTACTTTTCCATTATCTTACAGATTTGATACTTGAGTTTTCTGATTGTGAGCTACAGTAGCAGAAATAGCACTCACATATACATTGTCAAAAATTGTCATTGAATTGAAGTTGAACACTTAGGAAACATGAATTATATATGCTCAGTGACAGGCACAGAATCTATACATAGTATATAAGCGTTTCAAGGTATCTTTTGAATTGAGCTTTTAATTTACTCAGGTAACTTTTAGAAATTAATAAAAAGATTTTCTGAAATCTCACTAATGTCATAAAGGGACATTTATGAATAAAATAACATCAAAAGTAGTTCATTTTGTTCTATAAGCAAACTAAAAATAACGTGGAAAGACAAGTTTCACAGCATCAGGACAGTTGAGCATATTTTTATTTCAGTTGAAATTTTAGTCTATGTTCCTTTTCTTCATTGACTTTTTCTTTATGGAGTTGATAGAAACTTGATATATTGTGCATTGTATTCTTTTCATGCTCAACACTTGGTTTTTACAAGTTTCTCCTCTATTGGAAGCAGTAGTTTTGATCTCACATTTGTAGTATAACTCACAAACACAGTGGGATTCACCCAGCTCAACATTACTTAGAATTGAGAAAATATACAGGATAGGAAGCAGCATAACTTGTACATCAATAGCATAGTAAATATCTTTTGACTTCTTTACCTGATACAGATTCTGATATTCATGTCATGCTGAACTGGAAGGTGTTGTAAAAGGAAGGCTGACTGGGTGTGCAGCTGCTGATGTCAGTGAAGCTGTCAACTTGGGCTTCTTTCTACTGTTACCCTAGTTGGTCATATCATCTCTAAGTGATGTCCTAATTCCTATTACCCAACACAACAGTCACTCAATATGTAGAAAGTGGTATCAGAAACAGTACAGGTGCTTAGTCCTGAACACAGTCTTTAGTGGGACTTTTATTCATACAGGGTTGGTTGAATTCCCACCAATTTTGGTAGTTTATGTTACATACAGAGTTGGCAAAAGAATACCTTCAAATACAAACTTGAGGCCACATTACCTCTAGTTTCTAAAACTTTCTTTACAGTTGCACAGTGTGAAAAAAGACTATTGTGTCCAGTAATATTTTAAAGAAATAAAACAAATTATTTTTTCACATTCCCTAATGTTTTAAATGATTCCTGAGTTTGAGAATGAAAAGCTCTCACTTTTTACTCTAAAATTAAAGTGTTAAAGTTAAAATTAAAAAAATATTCCTTTTATTATCATAAAATTGTATAAAGAACATAAAATTAATTACATTTATAGTGACTATTCAATGTTTGAATAATATATAGCAACAATGTCAAGTTGAATATCATATATCTTTATAAAACTTATTTATATATGTAAATATTAAAAATAGATGTAATGATTATACATATATTTTGATTAATTTTCCTTGACTTATATTGACTATATTATTTACTGTTATTGCCAGAGAGCAGATCCATTATTTTAAAATAAAAATGGCTGACTTTGTGGTTTGAATGATATTAATGAATTATTTATCAAATTATTTTCTAAAATTCATAATATTTTATTATCAAAATGAAATATCTTAATTTGAGTTACTTTGATTTGACAGTAAGATCTTGTTTTTTCTCTCATTTGGATTTAATTCTTAATATAGTGGCCAAGAATAAATTACTGTTATTTCAAGCCACTTTAATATTTCAGGAACATCTCATGAGATTTTTAAATATAGTTTAGTATGGTATTAGAAAAGTTTAAGCACTTTAGAAATCTGTTAACTACCAGGTTGCATCTTTGCATTTGCTAATTAAAGATGAAAATCAAAGAAATAATCTTATTTTCCCATGTTCGGTCAAGTGATAAACTAGTTTTCCCTACTAAATAAAGAGCATAGGCACTTAACATTCCATTGGACACATGAAAGTCTCTAGTTTTGCTAACTCTTGCATGACACCTGTAAACTACAGGTCTCTTTAACTTGCTGAGTTATTTTCATTCCAGTTACACATCACACTGATATTGCACTTAATTGCTCAATCAACAGAATCACTTACCATACAAGGAGAAAAAATCATAAGCATAGATTGAAAGAAAAAGAAATTCTCTTTTAGAAAATCTACTCAGTATGATCAAATTTAATCCATAATAAATTAAAGTCAGTAGTTAAATTAAAATCATAATGCCTTCAGATGTAAATAAGGAATAACTTGCTCTTTTATTATAATCACAGAGAGTATGCTACACATGTAAAGTTTTCAAATATAAAACTCATGACATTTATTAGAAATTATTTTCATCAAGTAAATAAAACCCATTTTTTTTGGGACAGGTATGGCAACAACTATACTGTGCTTGATTATGTTGTTTGTAAGACCTACCTAATGGTGTTTTTTCTAGATCCTATACATTTGAATGTGTTAGAGAATAAAAAAGAGCACAAGAGCATTTCACATCAATCCAAATACAGTTATTATAGCTGACTTAAAGATCACTCATTACTGAAACTAAAATCTAAAAAATGTCATAACAGTAACCTGAGACTCTCATTAAAGTGAACCAATTTTAACAAATGTAGAAGGAATTTAATAAATAATTCTAAGAAATTGCTATTAAAAATCAATTTAATATCCAATAATATTTTGAATAAATCATTTAATAACTATAGTATTCTTCTTAGCAAAAATCACAAAATATTTTTAAACAGTGAAGGTAATTATATACTGAAGTTTATGAAGGTATAATTTTATCTGATTTTATCTTTTTACTGCCCACAATAATGGTATGGTTATTTTATTCACTTAAATATTAAAGCTACTCACTTGAATCAGCTGATTATAATAAGATTGAGTGCTTGGTATTTGACATTAAATAGCCAATCCATTTTATTATAAAGATTTTGCCTTAGGTTCCCCTTATAGCTATTAAAATTTAACTTGTCTTGTAATTTAGGCGAAGAGGGATCTGTTTAATCAGTTGTAATAATTTTAAGTGACTGTGTTTGACAAGCAGTCCTTTTCTGCTTTCAATTAGTCCCTAATGTAGACAGCCAGATCTGATAATTCAGAAGTGTTTTTTTTTTTTTTTAACCTGAATTATCCAGTTTGGTTTACTACATTGGCTGAGTTAATTGAAAAGTTGCCAAATTTCTACGTCATGCTGTGTTATGCAGACAAAGTAATAACATACTTGATATACCGAATGTTTTGATGGATAAATATGATAAAAACAAGAAACTTTTATTGCCATATTTATCTTCACTCCTTTAAACAAAACATGACCTCACAAATATAATCTACTTTGGTTGTCATTATGATTATTTCCATTTGCCAACATGAGTTGATGATTTATAGTAATCATCCAGGAAGATATTCATAAATTTTATGAAAGGTTAATATAGCTAAACTTCCATCATAGATGTGTGTACTTATGCATTTGAATCAATTTACTTGTTTAGCTGATCATATTTCTTTGGAACCTCACATTTGGTTATTAGATGATCCTTCCAGTTTATTTATATGTCTCTATAGATATTTCCATTATAGTGTCATTTCATCATATATGTTACAAATGCAAATTATTCACTGCTCAGAATCAATTTGATGCATATTGCACATTAATATGACTTTATTTTTAACAACTTTCTAGATAATTAATTGTATTTCATTATCTTTCTACGTGTTCTCAATCTAACATACTCAATATACAAAATATAATTTTGTTTCATTTAAAGTATTTACATTTTGTTGTTACTAAATGGTATGTTATAAAAATAGATGTAAAATACAGGATCAAAATTGTTGAATGATAGCTTTCATGATGTTAAAATACTGATTCTCATTTTTAGAGAATAAATGTTCAGACTATAGCTAAATTTTGTCATTCCTTTATATTCCTAATATAAAAACAAATCTGGCACTCTTCTAAAAGAGAGCAGAAAATTGAATCTTATAAATGTAGCAGGGACTCTTTTCCCATTTGGTGAGACTATATTGGAATTTGCGGGAGGTATGGAGTCAGAAAAATCATGGAGTAATTATTGTCTCTCTCAGTAGAGAGTGTCATACTTTTAGCTCATACTGACCACTGTTCAAATGGTCCTTCATGTTTATTTAAACAATCTTATCTGATTCCCTAGTTAATGACTATTCTTTGTTTTGTCATAAATGTGACCCAGTACCCTACTCTGATCTTTCAGATATTTTTCTTTTTAAAATTTGTTTTATTGAAGGAATATCATATTATAATAATAAATATAGTAAATCATAGTAAATCGACAGCTGTATATAACACAGTAAGTTCACCACTATTTTATTTTTCCATTTGCTACACAGTTATTCTCCCTTACCCCATTCTCCACCCACTTTCTCCCTTCTCTTCCTACAACATATTTGTCTGGGGGGGGGGCTAGAAGTCTGTTGCTTGATTTAGTTCATTTTTTAAGTTTATTTTTGTTTAATTCTTTTGTTCTCTTGATATCTCTATGCACAACATATGAGTGAGAACATACAACGTACTTCTCCTTCTGCTTCGATTACTAAGCATAATTCACTCCAAGTTCATTCTTGTTGCTAAAATGGCAGGAATTCACCTTTTAATAGCTGAATACTATTCCATTTTGTTTATAAACTACATCCTTATCCACTGCTCTGTCAATGTACATTTAGGTTCTTTCCAGCTTTTGGCTACTGTAAAAAAAACAAAAAAAACAAAACACTTCATGAGCATGGGGATGCATATATCTATGCAAATAAGTTCTGTTGTGATTTGAAGGTAAATATCCAGTAAGAAATAACTGGGCCACTTGGGATTTCCATTCTCAGTTCTCCTGGGAAACTCCATATGGCATTCCATAGTGATTGCATCATTTTTCTCTCCCATCTACAATAGATATGCATTCACTTTCTCCACTTTCTCCATAACACTTACTTTCATTCTTTTGAATAACAGCCATTCTCACTGGTTTGAGATAATACTACATTCAGTATTTTTTGCTTTTGCTTTTTATTTGCATTTCTCTAATAATAAGAGAGATGGAGCATCTTTTCATGTGTCTGTTGGCCATTTGTGTATCTTTAGTGAAATGTCTGTAAAGATCATCTGCTCATTATTTAAATTGGAATATTAGTTGTTTTTTATTGTTGAGCTGTATGAGTTTTTTATATATCTTACATATTAAACCCTTGACAGATGTATGATGTGCAAATATCTTCTCCCATTCAGTAGGCAGTCTCTTTGTTTTGATGAGTGTCTTCCTTGTTGTGCAGAAGCTCCTTCTTTGATTTAATCCAATCTGTTGATCTGCAGATTTCCCATCCTGGAGTCAGATCACAGTCTAATTTTTTAAGCTACTTCAGGGGATGCACATAAAGTTGCATGTATATTTGCCTTAAGATAATTTGTCATTGGATATATAGTAATGAGTGAGCTCCTTGGCTCAGATTGGGGAATGAGGAGTTAAAACTCATAGCCAGTCAACTTTTGTCAATTAAATTATCTGCCAATATACATCTTTGAATCACACTCTTAGTACTCTTCCTTTTTACTTATTTCTTTATTATAGTAATTATTCTAACATTAAAATAATTTCCTATGTAGAGGTTCCCGATTTCTTAGATATATTTCAACACACTATGACCTCCACCAAATCACCAAGTGTTCTTCCCCATTGTTCAGTGGACTCCACCACCATTTGTCTGGGCTCACCCTATTCCCTTTTGGTATCCACAGTTTTATGGCAAATGTTTCAGGTTATGTTTCATGAGTTTCTTTGTTTTGTCTACTCACTTCCCGCCTAGGAGTGAGATCATCTGGTATCTATCTTTCTTCTTTTGACTTGTTTCACTTAGCATAATCCTCCCTAATTCCATCCATGTTGATTGAAATGACAGGGTTTCATCTCTTTTAAGGGCTGTGTAGTATTCTATTGCATATATGTACCACATCTTCTTTATTCAGTCATCTGATGTTGGGCACTTAATTAATTTCAAGTTCTTAGCTATTGTGAATAGGGTCACAATAAATATGGGGATGCATATATCTCGGAGGATAGGTGCTTTTGTATCTTTTGGGTAGATATCTAGAGTGCAATGACAGGATTATATGGATTTCCATCTGCAGTTTTTGAGGAGTCTCCAAAATTGTTTTCCTTAAGGGTTATATCAATTAGCACTCCCCCCAACAATGCAAAAGTTTTCCCTTTTCTCCACATCCTCACCAGCAGTTGTTGTTTCCAGACTTTTTGATAATAACCAGTCTTTAAGGTGTAAAGTGACATCATTGTTGTTTGAGTTTGCATTTCTTTGATAGCTAATGAGTGTGAACACAATTTCACATGGCTCTTGGCTATCTGTATATCCTCTTCAGAAAAGTATCTCTCCAATGACTCCCTCCCATTTTTTTATTAGATTACCTGTTCTGTTGAGTTTTATGAATTCTTCGTATTTTTTAGATATTAAGCCTTTGTTAGAAATATCAAATGCAAATATCTTCTCTCAGTTAATGGTTTCCTTTTGGTTTAGTGATGTTTTCTTTTGTTGCGAAGAAGCTCCTTAATTTGATGTAGTCCCAGTTGTTTATTTATTTATTTTTTTGTTTCACTTGATGTTGGAGTTGAATCCCCAAGACTTCTCTACAACATATGTCATGGAAAGTCTTTACTATGTTGTCTTCTAAGATCTTTATGGTTTCTAGTCTTATGTCCAAGTCTCTAATCCGTTTTGAGTTAATTTTGTGGATGGCGTTAGAGAGTTATTTAGCTTCATTCTTTTGCATGTGGCTGTCCAGGTTTCCCAAAATCATTTGTTGAAGAAGCTTTCCTTTTTCCACCGTACGCTTTTGCCTCCTTTGTCATAGATTAGCTGACTATATGTGAGTGGGTCAGTTTCTGGTGATTCAGTTCTGTTCCAGTGATCTGTGCCTCTGTAATTATTCCAGTACCATACTGTTTTTATCATTAATATTTTGTAATATAGTTCAAAGTCTGGAATTGTGATCCCTCCAGATTCATTTTTTTTCTAATGCTTGCATTGGCTATTTGAGGTTTTTTATTGTTCCATAGAAATTTTAAGATATTTTGTTCTATTTCTTGGAAATAAGCCGGTTGGATTTTAATGGGTATTACATTAAATCTACATATTGTTTTGGGAGAGATGGCCCTTTTAATGATATTGATCTTCTCAGCGACGAGCAGGGTATATCTTTCCATTTCTTTGTATACTCCTCTATTTCTTTTAAGACGGACTTGTACTTTTCATTGTACAGACCTTTTACTTCCTTTGTTAGGTATATGCCCAGGTATTTCATTTGTTTAACTTATATTTTAAATGGTGTGATTTTCATGATTCCATTTTCTTCTAGAGTATTATTTGTGTATAAAAATACAAAAGATTTTGTGCATTAATTTTGTAGTTTGCCATTTTACTGTATTCACTGATGAGTTCTAGAAGATTTTGATAGAGTTTTAGGGTTTTTCGGTATATAATCATGTCATGTGCAAATAATGAGAGTTTTAATTCCTCTTTTCCAATTTGGATTACTTTTATTTCCTTTTCTTGCCTAGTTGCTCTGGCTAAGACTACCAGTACAATGTTAAATAGCAGTGGTAAAGTGGACAACCTTTCTTGCTCCTGACCTAAGAAGAAATGCTTGCAATTTTTCATCATTGACTATGATTTTGGCTGTGGGTTTTTCATACATGGCTTTTATTATGTTGAGTTATGAATCGTCTATTCCAATTTAATGGAGAGTTTATCATAAATGGGTGTTGGATCTTGTCAAAAGCTTTCTCTGCCTCTATTGATATGATTATGTGGTTTTTTCTCTTTGCTCTTATTGACATGGTGTATGACATTGATAGATTTATGCACGCTGAACCATCCTTGCATCCCTGGGATGAACTACTTGGTCATGATGGAACGACTTGCTCCCTTGTTGAATAGGTGTTAATTCTTCTCTGAAGTTTTCATAGAACTCATTGAGGAAGTCATCTGTCATGGGCTTTTATTTTGGGAGATGCCTTTGATTACGGATTCAATTTCTTTGCTTGTTATTGTTCTCTTTAGGTTTTCCAATTCATCTGGTTTCAGTCTTGGTAGACTATATTTTTCTAGAAATCTGTCAATGACCTCAAGTTTGTCCATTCTATTGTTATAGAGCTATTCATAGTAGTCTCTTATGCTTTGAATTTCTGTGGTATCTGTTGTAACTTCTCCCTTTTAATTTATGATTCTAATTATGAGAGAGTTCTCTCTTTTTTCTTTGTGACTCTAGCCAATGGCTTTTCAATCTTGTTTATTTTTTCAAACCGACTTTTGGTTTCATTATCATCTGGACTGACTTTTTGCTTTCTATTTCACTTATTTCTGCCTGAATTTTGATTATTTTCTTTCTTATGTTGATGTTTGGCTTTAATTATTCTTCTTTTTCTAGTTGTTTTAAATGTAGAGTTAAGTTATTTATTTGTGATTTTTCTTGCTTCTTGAGATAGGCCTGGATTATGGTGAACTTTCCCCTTAATACCGCTTTGCTGTATCCCATAGATTTTGGTAGTTTGTGTCCTCATTCTCATTTGTCTCTATGTATTTTTAAGTTCCCTTTTCATTTCACCTTTTACTCAAGAGTCCTTCAGGAGCATATTATTGAGCTTCCAATTAGTCTGGTGTCTTCCAGCTTTCTTTTTATGGTTGATTTCCAGTTTTAGGCCATTGTGGTCAGAGAAGATGTTTGGTATGACTTCAATCTTTGAAAATTTGTTGAGAGATGCTTTGTTCTCCAGCATGTGATCTATCCTTGAGAATGTTCCATGAGCACTTGAGAAGAAAGTGAAACCTGTAGTCATTGGGTGGAGTGATCAGTTTATGTCTATTAGAACTATCTGTTCCAGATGTTCGTTGAAGGTGTCTGTTTCCCTGTTAATTTTCTGTCTGATTGATCTGTCTATTGTTGTAAGTGGGATGTTGAAGTACCCTACTGTTATTGTATTGCTGTCAATGTCTCCAGGTCTAATAATAATTGTTCAATATATTTTGATGTTCCTTCATTTGGTGTATATATGCTAATTAGTGTTATGTCTTCCTGCTGGATTGATCTTTTAATCACTAGATAGTGTCCATCTGTCTCTTTTGTTATGCTTTTTAGATGGAAGTCTGTTTTATCTGATATGAATATAGTTTTTCCTGCTCTTTTGTTGTTGCCATTAGACTTTAGGATTGTCTTCCAGTCCATTGACTTTTAGCCTTTGTTTATCTTTGGGAAGAAGTCGGATTTCCTGAACGCAGTAGAAGGTTGGGTTATGCTTTTTAATCCATTCAGCCACTCTGCATCTTTCGGCTGGTGAGTTCAGTTCATTAACGTTTGGGGTGATTATTGATACATAGCTGCTTAGTTAGTGTAATTTTATAATATGTCTTTTGTATGCTGCTCCAGATGATGACTTTGTTTTTTCTCTTTTTAGGTTGCATGGGTGCAGTTATATTTTGATTGATTTTGGCTTTTTTTTTTTGCTTTCTCCCTGGGGTGTGTTTTGAGGTTATCCTGTAGTTAGCATTCACAGTTCTAAGTTTAGTATCTAATTTTATTTGAAAGCATATTAGCCTTCCACTCATTCTAAATATCCACGTTTTTGTTCTCTTCTCTTCCTTCACACTTTTGATATTTGCCGTCATACTGCTTTATTATGTGATTTCTTTATGCTTTATGGAGCATCTTTTAGTATATTTTGCAAAGCTGTTATATTGTAGTTATAAACTCTTTTAAATTTTGCTTTACAGACAAAGTTTTTATCATTCCTTCAGTTCTGAATGACAATCTTGCCTGATACAGTATCTTAGGGAGAAAATTCTTTTCTTTCAGCACTTTGAATAAATTATGTAATTCCCTTCTGGCCTATAGAGTTTCATTTGATAAGCCTGTTGACAATTTTATGGGGGTTTCTCTGTATGTGACACTTTTTTCTCTGGCAGCTTTTAATAAATTTTATTTATCCTCTATTTTTGACATTTCTATGATGATGTGTCTAGGTGTATTTCTGTTTCAGTTTCTAAGGAACGCTTTGAGCTTCCTAGATCTGGAGGCTTGCTTAATTCTTCAGATTGGGGAAGTTCTCATCTATTATGTCTTCAGATATGATTTTGTCCCCTTTTTCTCTTCCTCTGTGATCCCTTTTATGTGAACAGTGCTCCTTTTGATGTTATCCCAGAGGTCTTGAATGCTGTCTTCGATTCTTTGAATTTTTTTTAAATCTCTTTGCTGGTTTGCTTTATTGAGTTCCTCTGTCCTAGCTTCCAGATCAAGTATTCTGTTGGAAGCTTCATCCATCCTATTGTTGAGTTCCTCTTTTGAGTTCTTTAATCTAGCAATTGTGTATATTACCTATTTGATGTCTTATTTTATTTCTTTTCTTTGGTTCCTGACATTCTCATTTACTGCCTCTACTGATTTCTGGATTTCCATGAGTGTGTTAATCACAGTTACCCTAAATTCCTCTTCAGGTCATTTACATACAACTCCTGTATTCAGATTTTCCCCTGGCTTTTTGATTGGATCCATAATTTCACATATATTTTTCTGTCCCTTTGCTATATTCAGCATTCTCTTTATTTCTGACGGTTCAGTTTCCCTGGCATTGCATAGGTTTGACTTGCCAAGGATTGGCTATGAGGTTTAGGAATACTTTCTCACTGTAATCCAGATGGACGGGGTTTCCAGTGTCTGGCTATTTGGTGGGCAGGATTTCCACTTAGTGGACCCCAGACACTGGAGTGAAATAATTGTGGGAGGGGGTTGAGCTCTTTGGTTTATTTTTGCTTATGGCTGTGTCCAGCGCAATTTCGCCTTGTGGGCTCCAGCTCTGCTCCCAGTGAGCTGACTCTCCTTTCACCCCCTCCCAAATCGGTCTTCCTTGTCTTCAAATCTCAGCACCACCAGTGAGAGGTCTGCCTCTCACTGCCTCTACAGATGGTCCTGAAATCTCTAGCCACCGTCACACCACATGTCCGGTGACTCTGGAACTCTGTCCCAAATCCAAATCTGTGTCTTAGCTGAGAACCCTCTGGGTGCCATCACCCACCATTAGTGGCTGACTGTTCTGTCTTCAGCTGAAGTGCCAGTTGTTTCTTTGTATTTGTCTCAGGAAAATAGGTGATTTTGTTTTCGGTGTCTGTGGGGAGTTACTCAAAAGTGTGTTCTGTCGAGTCACTATCTGGAAGTCAATCTCCTTAGTACTCATCTTAATTGAAATTGATTGCCTGATCAGGCTTATTTTGAAAATTTTTAGGGTATGTTTTTTAAATATTTCAGCTGAATTTCTATATTGATATTCTGTTTTCTGTTTTTTCACCTGAAAAATAGTGTATTTTCAACATCCTCTGTAAAAAATAACTTCTTAAGGCTATTGTGACAGGTAAATTAGCTCTTCCACACCTGTGAAATAGTAAGAACTTTTTTAAATGTTAGACTATTTTTCTTTCCTTTAAAGCTATGAAGTATGTTGTCATGGGCATAAGTACGTGGACAGGAAGATTAGGTCAGAACATGGTTGGAAGCAGTTACTTTGACTTTATGAATCTGAAAATTTTTCTAAATTTCTTTTTCATCTATTGAATAATTTTCATTACAGATTGTTACCTCTATGTTTTGGCAGAAATGTTTAACCTGATTACTAATTTGTAGCTATGTGTTAGTGAAAAACCTTGTTCTTGTCTCTGATATTTCTGTTTTAATATTGCAGAATGTAGTCTAAATATTTGATCTATTTTACATGATGCTTTGTAATTAATTAGCATCAATCTGTCTTATTTCCAGTAAAATGTTATATGATATAGCAGACATTGTTAGTTGTCTACATGATCCATTATATTATTTTTCAAAAAATTGTTGCTTCTCTTTTTGAAAATTACACTCCTTGTGTTAATGGCATAGGGCAAACTTTAGTCAAGGAAATGTGAGTGGAAGTGCTGTGTCTCATTCAAGTAGAATGACACCACATTACTAATTTTTATTTATTGGACTTGTTACCTTTTTCTACACATACACACCATACATGTATTACAGAAAACATTGTGTTTTCTGAAACACACTAGCAATTTGCATGTTCAAATAGAAAAAAAAGTATTTTTTAAGAACCCTTTATAAAAAAAAAAAAACTCACAATATTAAAGTATGAATACAGAAAGTAAAAATAGACCAAAGAAAATGCCAGGAAATATCATAGTAAGGGAAAGAAGCATCACCTTTATACATGTGTTTACTTCTTTATTAAATTTATTGTCTCTCCTACAAGAGAGAAACTTCAGAAATCAAAGCAATTATTTAATCAATGTTAAGAAAGGAGAGAATTTTCCTAGAGAAACTGAAAAATCTCGGTAATGCTGTTCATCAGTTCTATGAGTACAAGAGGAAGAACTAAAAGGAGGGACAGTATTCACTCTTAAAATACCTAGCAAAAACGATAATACAGATATACTACAAAATCATAGCTATTAAGAATCTATTTGAGAATGTAAAATAAAAATAAAAACAAATGCTTGAAGAACAAAAATGTAGAAAATAATAATAAGCAATTTGCTAAGATAGAAATGAATTACCGTTTTTTTTCAGCCCTGTTCATATAATGGGACATAATGGAATCTATAATAGATGGATCTAATGTTGGTCTCATTAGATTGTTAAGTAACTTTTATTTAGACTATAAAATCTACCATGGGATTATAATTAACTGTTCACACTTAATCATACTCTAAAGAGAACGAAACACACATATATCTTTAAGAGAAAATTAAGGTATTAGTGAATTAGGAAAATAAGAGTAACTAGTAATAAGAAGTCAGCCAAATCATTAATGTTGCACTGACTTGATGAAAAAGATGCTAAATTACCCCAGTCACACAAGTCTGCAATAATTTGCCAATGTTTTCTATGTACTATTTCTAAATGGATTGGGATGGCAGGCAGTGTGCAAAAATGAAAGCTCAGGAGAGCAGAAGAATATAGCCTCAGTAGCATGTAATACTTTGTCTATCTATAAAGCAGCAGAACAGTGAAGTTTGAGACAGATCAGGAGAGCTAACCCGGATCAGGCAGAGTTTTGTTGAGAGTAAAGTATTCTTGGATATCTTACATTTGCGCATATCTGGTGATCAGGGCAATGACAATTTTTTTTGTCCTGAATTAAGATTGTTCACGATTGTTTCAAGCAAAAATTCTTGGAAAAGAGAGATAGCTGTCTCTTAGCAAGAAAGCTTCTACTTTGCTCTCTTATTATATTATCCAGTCTGATAAAGATAAAATCTTCCTTTGGTGGCCAAGGTTTTACAGGTTTGATTACATCTATTATAAAGATTTAGGGTTTGTAAACTCAGTATTGCTCAGTAGTGATGTAAACTCACTATGTGTTGGCATCCATCTGGGTTCATTTCTACCTTGTTATGGGACTTGGGGAAAGGGACTGAGTATGGGCAAAAGAGCTCATGCTACCTGGCTAATTTTCGTAATCTTTACTCTTCTTAGTAATTTTTATCAAGTGCAAGATATTGGCTGTTACTAGAGGCAAAAAGCAAGAATTAGAGCTATTTCACAAGACCAGAGGTAAGACTGAAGTAAGGCGGAGGGCAAATAACCTCCTAATGACACCAAAATGTAGCAACCTGAAATCTCCAAAAAGATCTCTGTCACTAATCATAATTTAAGTCTTATTGAAAGGAACATTCTGATTTCACATTCAACATGCTTGAAAGCACTGATCAACTTAAATCAACTTAATCAAACTAAGACTCCAAGAAATTCCAAATGCAACTTAGTTAAACAAGAGACAGAGTAAACCTGAAATGCCATCAATTATACAGAATAATTAACACGTTTTTATAAAAATCTTAAGAGTTTTAATTAAATAACATAGCTAGGAGAAGAAAAATCCACATAAAGAAGACACAAAAATGGTCTGAAAATTAGAATTATCAGGAAGATACTTCAACACTGATAAAATATAAAAATATATAATGGAAAATATTGATAGCACTTATGTATACAGAGAAGATGCTACAAAGAAAAACAAAATTTGTACTCAATGCAAAAGAAAGAAATATAAAATAGGAAAATGATTGTTTTGTTAAATATAGTGGTACATTTACACATTAGATCAAATATCTCTGTCTCAATATATAAGGTGAATAGAAATTATAAAAATGATAGAAAAAATGAAAAATATAAAAAATGCACCTGAAATGCATGGTAAATAACTAAACACTGTATATGCAGCTGAGCACTAAAATAGTAGAAACAGAATAAAAATAAGATATATTTTAAATATAAGATAATTTCCCATTACTGTGGGAATATTTCCCACAGAGAAAAAACAATAAGCAAATAAACCTCAAATAATATATGCAAAATAAATCAAAGAAAGACAACTAGGTAAACCGATCATATTCCCTTAAACCAAGATGAAGATGAAGAGAAAATATTTTAAATATCAAGAGAAACAGACACATAACATGCAATGGACAATGGTACAAATACAATCAGAAAGGAAGAAATAAAATTGCCTTGTTTTTCAGATATGATCTTATGTATTTTTAGAAAAGTCTAATGACTCCAAAGAAACTGCTGTTGTTAATTCTATTGCTAATCAAATAATTCAATAAATTTGGAGAGTACAAAAATCAATATACAAAATGATTCGTGATTTTATACACTAATAATGAGCTAAGGCCCTGAATAGATATTTTCCCAAAGAAATATACTAATTACAAACAGGTACATACAAGTTTCCTCAACATTACTAATCATTAAGGCAAATGCTAATTTAATCAAAACAATGTGATACCTCACACTAGTTAGGATATAAATTATTAAATAGACAAGAAATTGCAAACTTTGGTGAGGATGTGGTGAAGAGAGAAAACTTGTATATGTTGATAAAAATGTAAATTGATATAGTCATTACAGGAAATAGTATGAAGTTTCCTCAAAAAAAAAGAAAAAAAGGACAACCATATGTTTCGGTTAACCTTTATATATATCTTTTATATATATATATATATATATATTATATATATATATATAATTTAGCCAAAGGAAATGAAATCCATTTTTAAATGAGATCTCTGCACTCCTACGTTCATTGAAGCATAATCCAAAATTACCAAGATATAGGGATATCTTGTTTCCATCAAGAGATAATGGACAAAGAAACTGCAGTATAGTCATACACACAAATATCTATGAATACATATGTACATATGTAACATTATTTAAAATATAGCCTATCTGAAATGACCCAGTAATGTTACCCTTTCAGAGAAATATTACTATTTATTTTAGGTCTTGATGATGGGACTTTGCATTCTCATCAACATATACAAGGGTTCTCTTTCTAGTTGTTACTATTATTCTGACTGACTGGCTAGACATTTTCTACCAAAACAAAGTACTCATAATTGGTTTTGTTGTCATATTACAAGTCATAGTGACTTTATTGAATATCATTTCATGATCCTATTGACTGGATTAATGTTAATCTTTTTCTCAAATTCGCTTAGCACAGGCAGTTGAAATGAGATATTGATATAGGAAACATTGTGAGAAAAAAAAAAAATCAAAACTTCCAAGAGCGATTGAATGTGATGGCAGCCTAAATTTCCCAGGTATATTTATCTTAATTGGCAGGCACTTGTATGGCTTTTATATCTAAGTCTTGCTTATACTGGCCTGAAATAAAATGAGCCCTTTCAGATTTCAAAATGTCTTGCAATTATGAATTCCTCCTCTTAAACAATCAATTTTTATCCTCCATAGTGAACCAATCAAATAACACCATCGATAACAGTGTGTACAAATTCTAGTTTCCCTACAAACCTACCTCCAGTTAAAATTTCACCTCTTGCTGAATTTGTCTTTTTTTTCCCCACGTCTGGCACCGGGTCTTGAACTTGGGTTCAAGGCTTTCATAACCTGCACCTTTATCACCTGATGTTTGAATCACATCTTAGGGCTGAATTTGTCATTCTTAATACTCTGATTTGAAATACCAATATCTGTCATTAAGAAGCAAGTCTTTATATTGGCAAGCTTCAGTTTCTGAACTCAATATCCATAATACTGTTACAGTGACTACACAAATTTTATGCTGTTTTAACATTATGAATTCAAAATTTGTTATGTTTTAGACTTTGATCTTCTGTGAAAGAGACTATTAGATTCCCTGTGATTGTGTGTGTGTGTGTGTGTGTGTGTGTGTGTACTTACTCTTTCCAAGGAAATAATTATTCAGAGAAATCATTTATTTTCTTGAACATTGACATGCATTGGCCATTCTCCTCAGAACGCTGTTGACTAGTAATGATAATGGACACTGTAGTTTTATGTTTGTTAAATTCACCATTTAGTATGATATTTGCAACAAGTTTCTGGCAGATTTATTTACCAAAAAGTTGCTTGTTTTAATTTCTTTTCTTTTTTTGTTTATTATATTTGGATGCTAAATTATATCAGAAATATATATTTTAATTTATTACAGTATCTAAACAAATAAGAGGTAAAATATTCAAAATTGAACTTACATTGTCAAATTTCTAATTTTGAACCCTATTCATTTCTCTAGGATTCCTTCTCTTTTGTCTTTGATATGACTTCACTTGTCATTTTTCCTGCTTTCATATTATTTAATAGTTCGCATTAACTCCGGTTTTATTTTTCAATTCTTCTTTTTTTTCCAGTTGTGTAATCAAGGTTTTCTTCACTTGGTAAAATGTATTGTTTATGTTTCACTATTATATGTTCCCTGAACCTGTTCAGACGTTATAGAAAGTGTCTATTTCATGACTGTGTGCCATATTGCCATACAGAGCTTTCATAATGTGAATTTTTTTTCCATTTATTTAGCATTTACTTACAATGCCATACATTTACCTATCTATGAATGTATCTCACTAAATGCACAGTATTTTGTTTACTTGTTTTTATTCACTTAATTGTATTGAAGGAACATTGCATCACAACAACATTTAGGTTTAAGGTGTATACCACTGTAAATCAACATCAATATGTTTTACATTGTCTTCCTTCACCAAATAATTGATCCCTTCAACCCAATTTGCCTGTTATCTTGTTTGAAATTTTAGATATTTGTAAAATATTATTCAGAATATTGGCTTAATATAATAATTCTTCTATCCAGGATAGCTAATATTGGATATGTTCTAGAAGTTAAATTGTAGTCTAAAGACATTACAGCAGTGCAGCATTCTCAATTTATATTATTAAATTGCTCTCTGTAATTTTGCCAGTATGATACCAAAATGCTTGGGTGCCCAATTCTGAAGCAACTAAGATGGAAAAATATGTGTATTGTTCCCCTTTTTATTCTGTACTGGGAATTTTAAAAAAAGGATGGGGATTTTAAGCAGGTTAGCAACAGCAAACACTGACATTAAATACAAAAGTGTAGAAGAGTTCAGTGGAGAAATGAGCTAACTAAACAAGCAGAAAACAGAGGAGTCATTCTGCAGAGCTCAAAGCAGTGCTTCCTGAACCCTATTCCACAGTAGTCATTGATTATCTAAAATTCTGCTAAAGCCAGAGCATAAGGATCTTTACAGGGATCTTTACACAATGCGAATTCTGAGAACTGTTTGTGTAGAATTATTTCCAAGAGCAACAAGACTGACATCTAGTCAGCATAATTGTTACGGTAGCACTATAAAAGAGATCTTTATTTTACTCACTGAATAGCAGAGTAAAATACAATAATATATGTATTCAGTGTGCTTTCAAAATTAATTTTTATATGTAATACTTATTTTGACTCATATAAGATATTCTTCAATATCACCTATATTACAATGAATTTAATTTGCAAAATCAGGAATAGAACAGTTATGTTTTCTAATCCAAATAAGACCCCCAGCAGGTTTTTATGTAATCCCCATGCAAAAAAGTTTTCACATTTTTATGTCAAAAGTAGAATAATACTTTATGCTAGGTAAAATCATATGAAATTCAAATTAGTGCCTATAAATAAAGTTTTATTATAATGCAGTAGCATATTTATTTAGATACCCTTAATGGTTGTTCCAGTGTTATAAAAGTATCTTTGGATAGTTGTAAAAGAGACTATATAGGCCAGAAAACCTAAAATATTCACAATTTGTCACTTACAGAAAAGTTTCAGACCCCTGATCTAAACTAATGGTAGAACTTGAACTTTTCTGTCTGGTTGGTAAATTGTTTTATTTTTTCCCACATTCCTTTATCCCAATCTCTGATTTGTTCTTCATTATTTAGGTCAGTGTTATTCTTCATTGTATTTTCTTTGAACCTATCATTTTATCAATTAATATCTGATATTTTCAGTAAACCATAAAATGTAAATTATTTTTCTTAATATTTGAAGTTATTCTTCATCTGATATATTTTACAAAATAATTTTATATATTAACTATCTTTAAGATACATAACCAATTTATAAGTAATTATGCATAATTATATTGTAATATCCTTAACTTGCATTGTAAAACTTTTTATGAACAAATTTTCTTCCCTGTCTGAATGTAGAGTATGCCTATAAAACCTTTCCTGAACTGAAATGGCATAAATTGAAGTAGCAATAACCATTTATTTATATGAAACATTTTAAAAAATTTGAGCAGTACCAGACTCCGAAAATAACCTGCAAACGCAAACCTAATAACATAAAACCACAAATAACACTAACACATAGTGAAAACAGGCATAAAATGATACATACACAGTTGTATATTGTAGTTCCCAGGAAGGAGCATGGTGAAACCACTTTCAGTGCTGGGGTGCACTGCTGTTATAATGACTGCTGCAAAACCAACTCAGCTTTTTGACTTTGTTGTAAAAACAAGAATCCTCTTCAGATTTCTTTCAGTCATCATAAAAGGTACCAATGTAAGTCTTTCATTACAAACAGAATGACTGAAATGAATTTCAGAAAAGCAGGAAAACTGTATGTTTGCATATCTATGTATTTCTATATTTATTTATCATTAATTAATTTTTATTTGTTTCACTCCACTCTCTAGTATTCCTTCCATTGCAATCAGCAAAATACTCTTTGAAAAATTTATTAGTCTGCTTATTTGTTTAACTTTATAATTTTGAGAACTTATATTAACTTTGTGTTTTTTAACTCTGTTAAAGCCCCAATCTTAATTTTGGTCTTGAAAACATTTTTTTGATAATATCCTATATTTAAGTCTGTCTTTTGTGTTGTCTTACTTTGACATTTCAATAAATTTGAGGCAACAGAGGCATTTTTATGCCACTAAGCTTATCCTTATAATATTGGAGAGTTATATGTATTTTTAATAAAATGGATACAATATTGTTAATCATTTATCTTGATTTCTATTGCATGGTGTAAGTGCAAGTTCTTATGATTTCTAGTCATTTTTCTTGTTTGAGTCACTTTTCATTTATTCTATATTGATTTTCTTCTATCTTCTAGCTCCATGATAAAGACTTAAATGTTGAGCCACTATAGCTCACACATGCTATCTTCCAATCTATTCACCATTTTATTAATTTCTTTTGAATTTTGAGTATTGCCTAATACATATATATTATTAGAATTCAATACATGTCTTTCACTAAATGATTATTTTCACATTGATTGCAAAACCTGCAGTTTTTGCTTTGAATTGTAACATGGCAGAATTTTACTCATTTTGTTCTGGTTTTACAGCTTGAACACATTTTTAATACTCGAGAAGAGGGAAAAATCATTTTTCTATGTTATGTATATATTTTCTGTGAAAAATCTAACACAATTTATAGAAATATTTTCCTCTTCAGTGTTTACAGAGCAATTCAAATTGTAGGTGTGTCAGTTCAATGCTTATATTTTTTAAGCAGCTTCTTTCCTGTCACCTCTTGTTCTAGGATACAGCACATATTGTCATGGATGTGACTTCCTGTGCTGTTTTTGCTTGCCAACTTCCATAAATGTCTTCCATGAATGCTCCCTAAATTTTCTACCACATTTGTTTCCTCTATAACAGACTTGAAATATTAAATTTACTAATAATTCCCCTCTACTTTTCTTCATCACTTAGGATTAACTAATTTGTATTTTATTTTCTATTATTTTGGGGCACAGCATGAGGGAAAATAAATACATTTCTATAGATCATTTCTCATAAGTATCAAGTTTTAACAAGTTTAACAATATATTTCTTATTATAATTACTTAGTTTTACCCTCCAATATAGCTACATGTGTTTTCCAACATTAGTCTCATTATTTGCTAGTCCGTCATATCAAAATATTTATAATTCTCAAAAAGTAATTATTTGTGCTTGATACTTGTGATGTCATGGGAAAGTGCTGCTTTAGTGCTACAGTCTCATCTTCAAGCCAGTGAATTATCTGAAGCTAAATTATGATATTCTGGAATATCTTAAACCAATCTCATTCAGTACTCAATTTATCACCTGTTGAAGAGGTCAAAGCCAGTCCTTGATGGAAGAGTTTCTTGCTAGAGACCAGTTGTTCTAGTTGAAATTAGCAATATTCTTCTGAAGCTTTTCCCATTGACTTTGCTCTGAATTAAGTCATCGCCCATTATAGTGCCAATGTTAGGAAAATGATTCATATGAACTTTTTTTTCTTCTTTGGATGACTTAAATTATAAGTTCTGATCAACTAATTGTTTCATTTTTTGTCTTCATGGTTGTTTGCATGAGAAAATAAAACCAGGGTTGCTAGCACTTTAATTTTCGTTTATTGTTCCATAAATCCTCACAAAATTATTTCCCCTCTTTGCTATATAATTATAGCTTATTTTTTATTGGGTGGGGAAATATATTTGTGCCAGGAACTGCACTAATTTTTTTACATTATATATCATAATTCTCATAAAAATATGTTAAAGTGTACACTTTTCAGAACAGAAGCTGAGACTCTTAGAGGTTTGATAAAATGTGTGAAAACGGACAAAACTGGTAAAAGACGTAGTCAGAACTCCAATTAAAATCTTTCTGACTGTGAATATGCAAGGATGTTGTGTTATACAGGCATTTCCACTGTGGTTGTAGTGATTCAGAAAATAATTAACTTGGCTAAATTTTTTCTGTTTATCATTTTGCAAAGATTGATAAATTGTTATGAACACAATTAGTGTACAAAGAATATTTTCTTAACTGGGTTTGTACTTTCAAAACTTTAAAAATTTATTCTATTTTTCTCAGTTTAATAATTCTAATTCTAAATGACCTTAAAGTCTGTTTCTTAGAGCAGGAAAAGAGTAAATACATAAAATCATTTGCCAAGATTTCTTTGTGTTCTCTCAGTTTGGAAGATTGTTGATATATGAAATAGGATATTGTTTGCATGGCATGACATCTTTGAAGGAGTGAAGTTTTCTGAATATTTTCATCTCATGTTTCTGTCTAAGTAGGTCTTTTATACTTAGATCATTGAATGCACAACATTTATGGATAATTATGTTTTATGTTTAATTTTATTATGAAAATCCATTCATTTATTACATTTATCATACATTTGAAAAATATGTGTTATAGATAATATACAACAAATTATTGTTGATCACTCCATGTGAAATTTATCAGATTTCAAGAAAAAATTAAAACATTTATGATAAAACAGGCATGCAGATTAGAACCATCAGAATTTATATGTTACTTTCTTCCAGAGTGAAGAAAACAAAGGTCTTGGACGAATTTCACACTTTTTCTCTCATTTATATAGACATTTTGCAACATGAGTTCATCATTCACATCAATGAGATCACTAAACTTGCATTAATTCTGTGAGAATATCAAGTCTAATGAAAAAGTTACCTTATTTTTGCTTAATCTGGATCAAGAATATACAAACTAGCCACTGAATATTTACTAACAAAAGAAGGATTTAAAATAGCAAAAAAAAAAAATAAAATGTCACCAATTTAGAAGATAGAAGTCTACATTCAGTGTATCGGTAGGGTCATGCTTCCTCTGTTACCTTTGGAGAGGTCCTTCCTGGCCTTTTCTACCTTATGATAGTGGCTTTAAATTCTTTTCATTCCTTGAGTTCATTCTGCCATTATTCTATGACATCCTACCTGCATGTCTGTGTTCTCATGCTCTCTTTTCTCTGTCTCTCTTCATAGCAGAACAATGATATTGAATTACTCCAATGTGATCTTATCTTGACTTAACTAATTGCATTCTCTTGGGCCCTATTTCCAAATAAAGACACATTCTGAGGTACTAGGAATTAGAATGCCAACATATTTTTTTTGAGGTGGAGCACAATTTGGCCTGTAATGTTATCTTATACAGTATGTGTAGAATTTGATATGACTCTGGGAATAGCTCTGTGTTCTCTGCATATGGAAATACACCGTATTGACAACACATGTAAGAATGGTTACATTTAGTCTAACACATACAATCTGTCATAAGACACTCTAGAAATTACCCTGTTAAACAAAGCTAATATTATAAAACTTCTAATGTCATATGTGACATTTATATTTATAATAGATGCACAATTGCTGAAATTTTTCTTTGCTTTCCCTATATTTATTATACAAGCTTCTGTTATTTGAAAATAAAATATTTATTTCTCATATTCTAAAAAAATTAGTCATATGGCATATTGATCAAATCTAATATACACTAATATTTGGTAACTATATCCAATTTTTACATAAGTACATTATTTAACTATCCTATATATTTAATCGTTTATTGAGATTTTATTTTACTGTCAGTACAATTATATCATTTACTTTTGCGAAGGTAAAACTTAATAAAAAAGTCATACTGGAATGGAAAAACTAAAATCATTAAGTCATAAAAGAGCAACATGCAGTCAGTAGAACAGCATTCTCTAAAGTAGGAGCTTAAAATTCTTATGTCCAATGGACTAATAATTAGCTCACATTATTATAAAGATAAAAAATTTCAATATGCTATTATAAATTCCAAATATAAGTCACATTTTTATAATCTCACATTTGTCTAGAGGTATAATTCAGTAATTATTGCATTAAAACACCCTTTTGCACATCATAACTAAATTTTTTAAATTGTTTGTTACTGAATGGATATTGCATTTTGAAATCAATTTGTTTGGAGATATATATAATAGTATTTTTACACTTTCATATAGTACAGTAGGTTTATAAATATCTCCCCCATTTCTCTCCCTTCATTTACATTTAATTCCCTTTATCCCATTTCTCCCACCCCCATCGCTTCAGTACCCTTTGATTTGCTTTTTTTGTCTCCCACCATTAGGAGTGCATAATTGTTTGGAGTAGTTCTCTCTCTCTCTCCCTCGCCACCATTTAGTGTTGTTTAATTTATGACATTCGTTTGTACATACAGAAATATCTATGAGTGCTATCATGCAATGTCTGTTTTTCTCTTGGCTTATCTTGCTCTAAGTTCATCCATGTCATTGCAAATGGCAGGCTTCCTATCTTTTTGATGGCCACATAGTATTCCTTGTGTATATATACCACATCTTTTTTTTGTCTTGGAGTTTAGTTTCATAATTATGTGTCTTGATGTAGTTTATTTAATTTTATTTTCATTTATATAGTTGGGTGTTCTGTTGGCTTCATTGAACTCTACATTCATTTATTCTAGGCTTGGGAAGTTTTCAACAATTATTTCCTTGAATATGCTCTCTGTTCCCTACTTTTTCTCTTCACCTTCTGGATTACCCAGTATTCTAATGTTGCCTTTCCTGATGGTGTCAGTATTTTGAGTGTTTCTTTCTTTTTTTTTTTTTTTTTTTTTTTTTTTTTTTTTTTTTTTTTTTTTTTTTTTTTTTTTTTTTTTTTTTTTTTTTTTTTTGCATTTAAATTCTTTCTTCTTCCTGGCTCCTTTCAGCATTATTATCCTCTATATCACTAATCCTTTCCATTGTCATAATTCCAGGTCTTAAAATTTCAAGGTGTGTTGCTGCACTCCCCCCTCGCCCCCGTAATATGTGTTCTTGCTGATCAGCTGCTAGCTTTTTTGCTTTCTGTCAGGGGGCACTCTATTTTTGACCTTTGCAGGCTTCTGTAGTACATTTTTCTGTGTCAAGGAGTGAAGATAAATACCTGTTGGAGCATGTACATGATGGGTGGGGATGGGGTAGTGGAAGGGGAAGTCTGGGAGTACATAGCTTTTGCAGCCTGGTGTTGGGAGGAGGCTTGTTTTGCTGGTAAAACTCTGCTGTCTGGGGTTGTGTGACTTGAGTGTGCTGTCTGTGCTTGGATCCCTTGTCTTCTCCAAAACATGAGGACCAAGTGCTTTCTACAGGTTGCTCCTCCAGGGTCTTAGTCACTGGATCCCAAGTCCCAAGGGACCTGAGTTCCAGTATGTATGGTAGGAGATCACAGCACCTGTATGTTCCTATTCTTTCTGCCCCCAGTTCTGTATTTTTTCTAGCCAGCAGTTCATGCTGACAGAAGCCACAGAACCCCCCCCTTGATCCGTTTGACGTAAACTTTCTGCTCCCAACTCTCTCTGTATTCCCTAGATATTAGTGGGGCTGTCTCTGCAGTTTCCACAGGAGAGAAATCAAGTGGTGATGGGGATCACTGTTCCTGCAAGCTCCCTGTCTCCCACCCAACTCCACCATATGCTGGAGATCAGAGTGGCCGTGTTGCATGTTTTGAATATGTTAGCATACCTTGCGCAACTCCAGCAACAGGCAGGTAGACTCTGTAGGTGACCTGTGCTGAGAGAAAAAGACCTCACTTTTACAGTTGTACTCTCCCTGACCGCCAAAGTCAACGCTCAATCCTTGTGGCTCTCCCAACTGTAGGGCCAGCTGCTAGAGACCTTATGTTCTTCAAGTTCCTCCCACTGGCTGCCAAATTTACAAGATGTCTCTGCTTGTGAGGGCTCCAAAAAAAAGAGACATGTGGAGGGAGGGGGCATTTTAGTGCCTTCTATCAACAGCTGCCATCTTTACTCTTCCAGAGTCTTTCTTTTTTTTTTTTTCCATGAGTAAGGAGGAACTGATGCAGGAAGCAGGCTTCCCTTCTGTTCCTTAGAAAACTGGGACCTGTTCAAGACTCCTGAATCTGATGCACCTCCTTGGGAAGTCACCATTTGATGACTAAATAATTTTCAATCTAGCTTCAGAGTTCAAAGATCTCAGAAAAAACCTGCATCCAATAATTGCTCAGAGAAGATTTTTCTTAGACTAAGTTAACAATAACATTGATATTGAAGTAGTATCATCATCACAGATTAAAAGAATCCCTGAATTGAAAAAGGTGGAAAAAACACCTTGTCTTGTTTAGTAGTAATGCACACATTTTCTTCCCCAATTAATATGTATTAGCATAAACTATAATCAAAATACGATTTTTGAATAGACAATGTATCAGATTCTGTAGCACAATAGTTGAATAAACATTGATGCTTAATCGTTTTCCCCTTAAATTTCAAAATCATAATACTTACCTGTTTCTCTTACAATATTGTCCTTTACATTAAGATAGTGTAAAAATGAAGAGAAGGCAGTGCATGATGAGTAATCAGAATAAATATAGATGGGACCTTAGTTCTAGAATTGACAAAGAAACCAAATAGAGTTGCCAAAAGGAAATAAAGCACTTTGCTAGATCAACTCACGGATTATACTAACATTGAATAATGTAAAATCTTCATTGAACATGAAAGAGGATCTATCACAGTTTGAATAATTTGTGAAAAATAAAGTAGTAAATGTGGCTTACATATTAGACCATAGGTGGTCATACTGACTATTAAAAGGGGAAACCAAATCCAGAATGAATCACTCCACTATTTCCCTCCCAATGAGCTTCCCAGCTGGTCATAATACTAAATGCCAAATTCCTTTAAAATTTGAAATTTTTATATGATGTTTTCACATTTGCCTTTGATTGAAGTCAAAATAAGGGTGTGGTGATTTAATATATATTCTCAAAGTAAGAGAAAATACATAATGAGGAAATCACGTATAACTTGGAAAACACAGGAAGGGAAATAATATTTCTTTTAGACACTTTCATAGAAGTAGAATTTAATTCTAACAGAGCTGTGCTTTAAGCCTTTTCTAGTTAAACTTAGCAAATAAGAAAACAACTTTAATGAATTATCTTACTGTCCCTTCACAAACAAATCAATAGCTACTCCTTCCCTCTAGAGATAATTAAAGTTTATCTAATTAAATTGCCTTCACTTACAAACATGCCATGTAAATAAACTTAATTTATTATCACACCTAATTCACCTATGGGAATTATTATGGCTTAATATTGAAATTATTGTTGCAAAGCTCACAACAAACTGTATAGAGATGTTTAATATTTTTGCTTGAGGCAGGATTCATTCTTTAATTTGAATTATAAATCATGAATGTAGCTAATTTTCTGTCAAATTGTACAAACTTGGGTAAGCCCATCCAACTATATATGCTTATAACATTCAACTTTAAATGTTTAAAACAGCTGACATTTTTTACTCAAGGAAACTACAGATATGAAAGCATTACTCAACACCATATGTAATCTTTATAGTCAGAATGAAATGTAAAAAATAAATACTATCAGCGTAATCTTACTTTCATAAGATAAATATCCTTAACATTGAAATAGTGTGTTACTATGGAAGTTTTTAATGATTCAGCAAAAACTTCTTGAAATTTGATTCTGCTTTGCAATATACTGATTAATAATAGTAAGTGATCATGAACTAATATCATCATAACATTTTTAATACCACAATCTGTAGACTATTTCATTTAGGATTCAATTGGCAAGTGTGCTGATTATTACCGGCAGAGTAAAGAAATTCTTGATACTGTTACATGGAACAGAACCCCACATAGTCATTCTTGCAATGTTGCTGATATTTTTCATGTACACATAGCACTTGATATAGTATTTATGTATGGATTTCCTTCAAATTGATTTACATATAGCATAAACATATTTCAATATTTCAGTTTATCTTCACATTTACCATTTTTTCTGGTTCAACATTTCTTTTTTATCTGGAGTAATTTTCTTTTTTCTTAAAATACAGTTTAAAAGCACTTTTAATTAGGGAAGTTTTATGCAGACATCTCTTAATATTTATTTCATCCTCATCGGAAAGCACATCAGCTAAACTTATAACTTTGATTTGATTTTTCTAATGAAGAACAGATCCTGAGTTTGTTCTTTTCTGATTATTTTGAGGAGTCTTAGTCATGTTGCTTTTTCATTCCTTTAAAATAAATCTGTCCCTTCATTTTAAATCTTTTTTTAGAAAATTGCTTATACATTTTTCTTAATTTAATACTCAATGTTTGAGTGAATTACTTTTTTTGTTACCTGTTTCAATCTAAAGATAGTTATATTTTATTATTTATGAGACACTCTCAGCCTTAATTTCATTGATTATTGTCTCTATTACTGACTCTTCAATCTGCTTGGAAATAGCTTATCTCTCTGAAATCAGTTATTCTTTCTCACTTTGTTCTTCCTAAGACTAAGCCTTTTCTTCACTATCCTCAAATTTTTTGACCCACTATGATCCTATCTGGGTAATATCTTCAACTCTAGTTTTGTTTTGTTTATAACCTATGTGCATAGTCTAATATTTTACTCAACTTATTATTCAAGATTTAAATATTTTTTATTTAGAGAATTGTATGGTTTCTTAAATCTGTTTGATCATATTTAATCATATCTTGTTCCTTGTTAATTTATTTTTATATTTTATCTATAAAATATTAATGTTTTCATTCTAAGTGATTTAACAGACATTTTTCCTCTTGATACATCCTCCCTCCCTCCTTCCATTACTTTCTTCCTTTCTCTTTCTATTCCTTTCTTATTCTCAGACATCATTAACCTTTGTCTTCTGTGAGTAAGCATTAAAGTACAAATATATCATCCAGTTGTGTTTTGACTTTGCATCTATTTTCATTTTGTGGGAACCAATTGTGGTTGGGAGCCCTGGAAGGATTTTTTATTGTTTTAAATTTAGATGTAAAGTTTAAATGGGCAAGTTTCCCAACAATTTAATCTACAGGGCATTTTTTTTTTACTAGCTCAAAACTGAGAGATTCATTTCAAATGATTCCCTCTATTTTGAGCAATCTATAATTATATTTCCACCCTTTCTTGGATGCTTGGTTGATCTTCTGTGCCTCATGAAAACTCAAGTTCTTGGCTATCAGGAATCAGAAGTTGCTCCATTGCACTGCCTGCTTTGCACTCATTTATCTTTCTGTATTCATATTGACCATCCCTTCTAGGTTCCTAAGATTTTCTTTATTTTTCAGTTAATTAATGTAAGTACTTTAAAAAACATACTTTGAAGTATCCTAAGAAACAATTTTAAGTGTTTAATACTGAGTTTTTCTTTGAACATCTAGTCAGCCTATTTCTGAAGTGACTTATATTTTATACCTAAATGAATAATATCTATGAATTTACCAGTAAATGTGTTATTTTAAAATATTTTAGGTGCATTCACTTACAAAATCATGTGCTTCTGTTTCTTAAAGCCTCCCTTCTAATATGCAAAATGTGTGCAAGACATTTGTTGAAATACTAAGAACAATATTTATTATTATTTGTAATATTTATTTATATTAGATTCTTAGAACAATTCCTTAAAAACAATAAATGATCAATTATAGCTCATTAATTTATTCAAGACATGTTTCCTTAGTTCCACCTATACCTTAATATTCTTTTAGGTGCGATTGTTATACAAATGTCACAATATAGATTCATTCTCAAACTTCATGAAGGAAAAAATAATGAAATAATAAATTAATATGTTATACATATATTTTAGGGTACTACATGTTATAGTCTAAAAAATAGAAGGAAATTGATGCTAGATAAGAGAGTGACTAGATGAAAGGATATTATTTTACTTAAAATTAAAGGAAGACTTTCCAATAGAGGGAAGGAAGCCAGATCATGCAATGTCTTATAGGTGGTGCCATAGAGTTCCTATTTCATTCTGTTGTGCCATGGAGAAACTAGGAAAAGAACTGACCATAAATATAGCCAATTTAAGCTATATGTGAATCTATCTGGCTGTTCTACAGAAAATAAAATGCAGAAAACTATAATAGTGAAAATTAGAGCTGTTAAATGGTTATTTTTAGAATGAAGGTGAAAAATGGTAGTAATTTGGATTAAGAAGAGTTGTGCAGGTGGCAAGAATAATTTGTACTTCTTCAATATAACCTGACAATAAAATAAATAGAACTTGTTAATAGGTTGGTTATAGGGTATGAGAGGAAAAAATATCAAAGCTGCGTCATAGGTATTCAATATGAGCTACTAAGTAAATTACATGACAGTTTTTAAGTTGAAAGATAATGAATGCACACACAAAAGGTCTGGGTTTGCAGGTCACATATATCATCTCGATTAGCCCAGGAAAATTTTGCAACACAGTCACTGCAGAATTTGTCTTAGATTTTAATTTTTTAAATAAAGGGACACTAAAATAAATGGTGGGTTTTATAGATCTTCATAAATGCTTGTAGTTTCTCCCTTAGTCTTCTCTAATGCTGTGCTTTTGGATATGCATTTTCTTTGTAGTTATATCAATTTTTACCTCCCATATTTTGAAGGTCTATTATTTACTCATGCATTTGTGATTATTTATTCTTTAGATGAATTGAGTTACTTAAGGTGATAACATTACTTAATTTTTATGCTGGTAATAATACTTTGTGTTGAAGTGGACACTAAATATAACTACTACTGCTCAAGTGATATATTTTTTATTATTCACTTTCAACTTATTTACATAATTATAAAGTGTTTTTTTAAATATAGGCAACATGCAATTGTCAATGAAAAAAGTATCCAGTCTGATAATTTTCTGGTATCAATCTTCAGTGTTCCTTGATTTGCAGTGTGTCACTCCAATCTCTCTCTGTCACGATATCATATTTTCCCAATGAGAGCCAATTGAAATTCAATTTTGTGATGAGCGGGGCTCTAATCCAATAGGACTAGAAATAAAAGATAAACAAAAGAGGAAGAAATAATTTCTCTCTCTACATGTGCAGAGGTAAAGCTTATGAAGACACAGCTGAAAATGAGTGTCAGAAATCCAGGTGGGAAATCCAACAGAAACAAACCCTGCTGCCATTTAGAATTTTCATTTATAGCCTCTGAAATGTGAGAAAATTAAATAATGTTGTTTACACCACATAGTATGACAGACTAAAGCAGTAGATTATCCGTTAGTTTAAGGTAAGATCAAAAAGCCTTCTCTTGCTTTCTGTGAGGGGTGGTTTCAAAATCATTTTATTTTTCAATTCCTGGTGACCTCCTCCTTCTTCTTCTTCTTCTTCCTCCTCCTCCTCTCCCTTCCTCTCCCCCTCCTCCTCCTCCTCTTTCTTCCTTCTCCTTCTTCTTCCTCTTCTTCCTCTTCCTCCTTCCTTTTTTCTTCTTTCCTTTTTTAGTGTCTGTTACATATAAGCACAGATTGACTATATAAACCAAGGATTTGTACAGACTCTGTGATACAAATCCTATGTAAAATCAGGGGATGTTTTTATCTTTGGGGTTTATTATACTATTTCTGAAATCATTGCCAAGTTCCTCTCTTCAAAAAGATGTGCTTTTCATAGAATTTTAGCCTTTTCTACTCTTGCAAATTTCCATCTGCCTTTGTTCAGATTCCACCATATTCTTTGGGTACTGGTCATTTTCCTCTATTTTCAAAGTCAGCAAGGAACTTCAGTGCATTTAGTATATTATTATAATGACCCACTCTTCAGTCTCCCTCTTCTACTTTGAATATGCTTGCATTGGGTCCATCCTGATAATAATCTGGGATAATATTTCTATTTTACGGTCAGCTGATTGAATATATTGAAATTCATAGCTTAACAGCATAGAACTAATTTTAATTGCAGCAAAATAGAGACTGTTAGTGACCTCTCCCCACTGATAACTATTTTTCTTAACTGTACTTTGGTCTGGCACAGAAAACAAAAAATAATCTGTATAAATATTAGGATCATTGTTTGTGGAGGGGTTGATGAGCTATAGTAATGAAAATTGATAGAGGGAAGCACACCGGAAGAAATTTCAAATGAGATACAACACACATTTAGGGAAATGCAAGTGGTTTACTATAACTAAAGATGCAGAACTGTGAGTATTAATTTTATCATACTAGCACCTTAGAGTCTTCCAAATTTATAGTACCATATTTACTCAGTGAAGAGAGTTTATTTTGTTTCTAAATGCCAGAGGAAAGTAAATTTTCATGTTTTATGCACAGCAATGACTGGATTATATATATATATGTATATGTATATATATATAAACACACATACATATATAAACATATATGTATGTGTGTTTATATATATCTATATTAACATCTTCCACTTTCCACAACTACTATAGTACTACAGTAGTTCTAGAAAGTTGTAGGGGAATATTATTTATAATCATGCAAAATTATGTGAGTTTAACACTGAACTGTGGTTACTGAAGGGAGAGTGAAGGAGGGAGGGAAGTTGGGAGAGGAAAATTTGCTGGTAAAAGACAATGGAACTCTGGTGGTAGATGTGGTGTGAAATAAAGACTGAGATGCAATTTCAATATTCCAAAATAACTACGGAATTCTAGACAAAAGAAGTAATAAATATTATTAACAAAAATTATGTAAGTTTAAATGAAGCAGTAGAAGTGGAAATGGAAGAAGGGAAAAAGACCTAAATTCCTAAATAAGGAATTGAGGGATGATAAGATGTGCAGGGATAAAAAGTGAAAAAATAAAAGAAATAAAATGTTTCCTAATTTATTTTTTTTTTAATTTATGAACCTTAATGAAATTCATTCTGGTGAGAAATATAGAAAGGGGAGAAAATTGGAAAAAAAGCATATAATAATTATAGATTCAGTATGCCATGTTTGAGGAGGTCTGGAAATTCTTAGGAGATATTTCTAGAGGTATGTTGATATACATATTTTAAGCTTTTAGAGATTGCTAAATATTTCTTGTTAATTATTATTGTTTTCTGAAAAAGAATGTGAGCCTTATGAGAGGCAAAAATTGTAACTACTTTGTTTAATACTGTATTTCCAGTATTTAGGAAACTATCTTCCTCAATTATTAATAAATATTTGTTGGGTAATGGATTTGTATTTGACCCTTAAGTTTGTTTTTGATGAAATCACCTGAGTAGGTCATATAAAATGAGAAAAACAGAGGACTAAGAGCAGAGTCATGAGGAAACTAAACATTAATGTAATGCTTATTTATTACGTACAATTGAAATATGAGTAAACATTGATATAAATGGAAAAGCAGGAAACAAAGCAATTCAGGGGCTTAAAAGGAGGTAGTTTCATAAAGAAGTTCAGAATGATGTCAGTGGCTATGGAGAGGTCTTATAAAAAAACAAAGGAAAATATTCTGCTGTTTTTGTTGTAAATGCAAAGATAAGAGGTGATATATTGAGAATCATTATCAAAAGTAGAAGACTGATTAAGGTTCATGAAGAAATGAAGGAGAGAGGAGTAATTGAAGAGTGTTAAATTACTTGTAGTGAAAGGAAAGTAAAACATGACTTAAAGCAAAAGATTATATTAAATTAGCTGATTTATAAAAAATGTAATGAAATAATAAAATCAGAAAACTGGAGGATTTAGAAAGAGCAAGCATCAAAGAAGTGCAATTCTCATAGTTTAAGTTCAAATTCTATTTCTATGTAGATTTAATAGTGCATTGCTAAATGCATGCACATTTTTGAATGGGGAGTTATACATAGGAAGATTAGGCATATTTTTAACTAAGAGGTTTTTTTTTTTGGTTAGTCTTGCAAAGAATACTAATGAGACATATTGCATACATTGAGACTGATTTTCATTTGTGCATTAACCCCATTAATAATAGTATCTAATTAAGACATTCATTAAAAGTCTATAATGTTAACTTAATGGGAAAAAATTCAATAGAACTCCATTAAGTTCTCCTTGTTACCTTAAAATTATACAAGTTTAATAAATGTCTTAATTAGTTGGTAAAGGAAAGGAATATTATGCAATTAAATTTAGGATTATTTAATGCAGAGAATAGCATTTTCTAGTGCTATGGCTTTATTTTAGGTATCTTTAATATAGATGCATTATTAAATCTTTAAAAATTGATTTCACTATAAATCAACAAAATAAGTTTGTGGAAATATAGAAATGTGATTTAAAAATAAAATTCTAGTCTTATCAGTAGTTCTTTTGTTGGTAAAATTCTCATTATAGAACCTTTTTAGTAGCCTTATGTAAGTATAAATCTCATTATTTTGCTTTCTTCAGAGCTGGAAGTTAAAGTTAATAACAGAAATTTGCTCAGTTTTCAGACTATTGACATCAGGTTGTATTAGAACAAAGGAAAAACAACAAAGGAAAAATTTTGTTGAGATAAAGGACTTTAGATTTCATGGTGTGGATACCATCATGATGTCTTCAGTACTAGCTGCAGCCACAGCAGCAATTTTTTCCTCTTAGTATTATTTCTATATTTCTGGGCTTTTTGTTTTAACATAGTCCCCTTTGCCTCTAAAGAAAGAGTTTGAGGAAAAATATCTAGATATGAATAACATTAATAACAATATTCAACTGTCAATAGCCCATAATAATAAAAAATATTCTGACAATTCTGCAACTAAAAATCAAGAATTTTGAATAGATTTATTCCAAGGGAGCTAGCATTCAAATGCACATGAAGTTCATAATACTGTTCTTGATAAGTTCCAAAAACTAAAACTTAATAAAAACTAACAAGTTTAGGAACTTGCTAGTTCATTTTGAATTCAGATGATATAAAAAGTCAGGAAAAATACTTATGAAATATCATCTCAAGTAGTTTCTATAGTCTGTGACCATTCTATTACGTATGTCAAATAATTATATTTTAAGACCTTTAGATCAGCAGTCTTGGAATCCTGACAACTTTGCTATAAAACTGGGATTGTAGTTTCCTTTTAAGTTTGTACAAAATATTTAAACCTCAGGTAAGATTACTTACAAGTAGAATCTGAGGTGGGGGTAAAAGTCACACCATAGTCACACACATCACTGTCATTCACCTCAGGGATGTGATATTATTGTTGATTTACTATCTTAACTGTCACAGGCATGTGCGTAAGGTGAGTTTCAACATGAATGAGGCAATATACCAAATAATTCAGAAGGGTTTTTTTTTTAAACATATGGCGGTTGAAACAAACAATAACTACTGCATCATATCCCAAAACTGGTAACATCTTAAAGGTAAGGGTGTTTAATTAAGTATTCATGGAAGTCACAGCAAATGATATTGGATAGTAAAAAAAGAGTAAAACATGGAAAAACAGTGAGGTTTGAAAGACCTATTTCTTTGTGAAGACAAAATGACATAAATGCATGGGCACAGAGATGTGAAAGATTATCATGGACATAGACCAAGTAGACTGGATTTTAGTGCTGTTGCACAGAAAAAGAAGAAAATAAGAATAAAAGAGAGGTTTTAGAGGGTCTCACATAACAGGCTAAATAATTTTTTTTTTTTGAGAGCAGAGATATTCAACAGACCTTTGAAATATCAAATGACATAGAGTTGGAATATAAAGATTGATATGATCACAGCACACTGAATGATATTTAGATGCTAAATAAATGATTGAGAGATAGATTAAACTATGCTAGTACTGCAGCATGTCTGAAGTAGACACCCTAACAAAACAATAAAAACAAATTAATACTTGACATTGAAAAAAACTTGCAGATTTTCTATCATGTTTTATGCAGATTTTTTTTAATTGCAACCACATCATAGATGTCACTAAAAGGCTAAATCCCATCTTTTCCTCTAAGGAAATAATGATTAAAGGATAGTCATGTGTGTTGCATGTATATATTTCCACAGCATGTTATACTTAGACTAAAAAAAAATTGCATAAAAGCTGTCAATAAGAATCCCATTGCCTTATTCCCTTACTTCAAAATAATTTTGATAAGAATCATTGCTGTGATTAAATAAATAACCTTGACATTTAGAATTATATGTAGATATATGTATGGACATACATATATGTGTATGTATATGTGTATATACATGTACATGTATATTTATATCTATCTATGAGATTTCTTATTTTGTGGAGATCACAATTACTACAGATTAGTACCAGATAAATAAAAATAGAAGTTCAGATAATGCCAAAACAGTAAATACAGCAATTTGCTGCATCATAGAAAAAAGAGCATAAAGGAGTTTCAATAGGGATTAAAATAGATTGGTATAAAGTATTCTTATATTTATAAGTCATTTATTTGATGCATCAATAATATTGTGATAACTAAGGGTAAAGACAGTGTTTTTGCAACTATAATATAATGTACTATGTAGAGTTTTCAAATAGTGTGGTCTAAATTGAACTAATATTTAGTTGAAAAAACTCAAAGAAAATAATAAAAATTGACTGCCTGTAACTACAAATGTATTTGGTTCCTAAAATTCACATTACCATGACTTAGAATTCTGTTTATATGTTTCTTATCGAATATAAAAATGGAGATAACTCACTAATGCATTTCAAAAACTAATACATACTTAATCATTTTGTGAGTTACTAATTAAAACATTGAGAAGAAATCATCCCTGCTCTTATAACTATCGTTTTTTGCTTAGTAGAGAAAAATACTTGCCAAAATTTAAACGAAAGAGTCTACTATCAAAGTATAATAATGTATAAATTTATAATGAATTGGTATGGAAGAAAGGAAGTTGCTACTATTTCTGTTGAAGCCAACACAGAAAATTCTACTGAAATATTAATGGTCACTCTTGAAAGCTATAGACTATCACAGATAGACCTAGGTAGAAAGACTTTGGGAAAGGTCACACCAAAGACAATGGTCTGTGTATTAAAAACATGGCATATTTGTGGGAAAACAATGTATTATGATTGAGTAAAAGGAAAATTGTCAGAAACTTACACTAGATAATAATGGTATAATATACAAAGACATTGAGGAGTCATTGAGAAGTTTTACATGGTAAAGGACCGCTATACTAAATAATCAATCTCCTTTAAGGAAAAAACTAAAATAAAAGAAAGTATCTGAAATGGTTTTACAATAACCAAGGTTAACAAAATGTGAGAACATTAACTAAAATGTACCATGGATTAAAAGGATTATTTTGAATTTTTGAAAGAAATTTGAGTAAGAGTTGTTTGTTAAATCCAGAAAATTCTTACCTTTCTGCTTAAGTACCTAATTGCCCCTATAACAGAATTCCATGCCATCATATAAAGTTCTATTTAGTCCATGATATCAACAAAGTATTGAGTTTTCATACCCTCAATCTGATGTCAGTGCTAGCCCTCCTGGAACACTGAACCGTAGAGCCCAAGAGAGATTTCTCTGAATACCCATGTTCTTATTTCAGTGCCTAAGAAATAATGATAAAGCTGCAGTTCTAGTAGAGAAAAAAAGAGAAAAGGATACTTCTACATGTTCTTTCAGTTCCCTGTTTAAAAAAAAAAAAATATATATATATATATATTTAAGGTAAAGCATATTTATTTCTAGATGTCCTTATTGTCATACATTGTGTATCAGAAAGACCTAATCTATATTAACAATTTTGTAATTGCTGATGATATTCTTAGCTTAAGCTTTATTAATTATGTAACAAAACTTTGTTCTACATAAGAACTTCTTCAAAACATTAAAATTAATAGTTCTTCCAGAGTGAGTAAATCTTATAATCAGGCACTATCGAGGATAAAACTAAACCTAAATTTCTAGTTCCTCTGGATTCATAACTAAAAGTGAAATAAAAGATGAAATATAGGTTGAAACAGAAATATGAAAATAGAAAATGCCATATATTCCTTTTTTCTTGTTTGTCAATTAATATTTTTATTTACTATAGCCTGTATTTTGAAAATCATGCTTAGTAGATGCTGTCACAAAAACACAGTTTTATAACATGAAATGTCTATTTGTGTATATATATATATGTATATATGTGTATATATATATAAAACTCAGATACTAAATTTAACTTTATGTGACAATTAAACAGTGTTACTGGCCCCAACAGCCTGTTAGCCTCTTCAGGTTCTTAGATTCCTGAGAAAGTAGAAATTGCACAGAATCCAAAACAGTCCTCAGGCAAGGCTTTATTACAGAGATTAGATATAAGAGAAAAAGAAAGAGAAGTAGTTTATGTGCATAAAGACATCAGCATGAAGATAGTACCTGCTTCTACACACCCTGCATCTGGATTCTGTTGTTTGTTTGTTTGTTTTTTAAAGTTAGTTGGTAAATTGGATCAGCAGTTTTAATGGGCTGACAGTTAGCAGTTTCAGAGGAAGGATATTTTGTGTCCTTCTTGGTGGGTCCAGAAAATTTAACTAGTGGATTCAAAATGCATGTGTTACATAGTGTCAATTCTCTTCTGTTTTCAATTAATAATTTAGATTATCATAAATCTTTAGAACACTACATGATTCAGTCATTCCTTGGGGCAAGTTTACTAAACATTTAAGGGAGGTAACTTAATTATGAAAAGGTGTTGAGATTTGAAATGAGGGTGTGGGTCATTCATAGCTTGATAGGTATCGGGAAAAATGTAGCAAAGTAACCAATGAGATCAGAGACATGCCAGAAATTATGAATTTTAGGAGGAGATTTATTAAGCCTGCAACCGTAAGGAGTAAAACACTCAAATCAGATGGTCCCAAAACCGAATAGCGCAGGATATTCATAACTTGATAAGCTTAACTAGTAATTATCATAAAGGGTTCACATAAGTAGAGGTCAAACCTTAAACAAAAGTGGTTTACATCACACCCTAAATGTCTTAAACTATCTTGTTTGACATTTAACTTCTTCCTAGGTCTCAGTAGATTAACAGAAACCCCTCCAGCCAAGGTCTTACTGGGCGGATATAAGGTTTCTGTTTCACTGCCAGAGGATTATCTAGAAAGCAGGGACCTCAGGACTTTGTGGTTCACAGAGTAACACAGCAAAAATGAAGTTTCTCTAGTTCCTTCTTTCGAAAAGAAGTAAAGCCTATTGTACTTTTTCCCTATCTGTCTCAAAAGTATACCAATTAAACCGTTTGCAAGTAAGGTGACTAAAACAGAACATCTCAAGAGTCACAGAATTGGTCTCCTGTATATGCCCCACTCTGATACAAAGAAACAAGGATAGTGGAGAACAACCCAGAGGCACACTGCTTGTCTTAACAAGAGCAATTAGCCAAGAAAAGGAAAGAAAAGGAATCCAAATTGGAAAGGAGGAAGTAAAACTCATTATTTGCAGATGACATGATCATATATATTGAAAACCCTAAAAACTGTCAAAATCTTCTAGAACTCATTAATGAAAACAGTAAAGTGGCAGGCTACAAAATCATTGCACAGAAATCCATTGCATTTTTATACACTAACAACATATTAGAAGAAAAAGAAATCACAAAATTGACACCATTTGAAATAGAAGTTAAAAAATCAAATATCTTGGATTATACCTAACAAAGGAAGTGAAAGACCTGCACACTTAAATATACAAGTACTTCTTAAAAGAACTAGAGGATACAAATAGATGGAAAGATATCCGCTAATCAAGATTGAGAAGAATCAACATCATTAAAATGATCATCTTACCCAAAGCAATAGAGAGTAATACAATCTCCATTAAAATTCCACTCACTTATTTCAAAGAAATAGAATTAAATCTTAAAATCTATATGTAGTATGCAATTTGTACGGAATAGCCAAAAGAATTATTATAAAACAGAGGATTCTGGAGGGATTGCACTCCCAGGCATTGACTTATATTAAAAAGAGACAGTAAGCAAATAGTATGGTACTAAAATGATAAAGACACAGATGAGTGGAATACAACTGAACCACCAGAAACTGACAAACTCTAATACAGTTAGTTAATCTACAACAAAGAAGCCAAATGCATATGATGAAGAAAGAAAAGTCTCTTCAATAAATGGTGTTGATAAAACTGAACAGCCACATGCAAAAGAATGAAGCTAGATCACTCCATAAGCATTTACTATAACTAACTCAAAATGCACTGGAGACATGAGCATAAAATGGGAAACCATATTTCTTGGAAGACAACATAGGAAAGAACTTCTGTTATATCAGTCTCTGAGAGGTCTTGGGGGACTCAACTCTAGCATCAAGGAAAACAAAAAGAAAAAATAAACAACTGGGACTACATCAAACTAAAAATCTTCATAGTGAAAAAAAAAAAAAAAAGCACCAAACCAAAAAGGCACCCTTCTAACTGAGAAACGATATTTGTACTCCTTATTTCTGACAAGGGCTTAATATCCAAAATATACAAAGAACACATAAAACTCAATAACAGAAAAAACAGACCATTACGGCAGAGCCTCCAGGTGGTTAGAGACTGACATCTGAGCATTAAAAGGTAGAGAAAATGCACTTTATTACAAGCACAGGTGCTGACCCAGAGGTATTGTTACCCAAAAATGAGCAATGGGGGGTTTAGGGGAGCTCCTTTTATACTCGGAGGAAATGATTGATCTCCCTGGCTACATGTGGTTTCTACTGGCAACTCTTATCAGTTATGTACAGCTGCAGAGTAGGGAGGCATGCTTGTTTGTCCTTGGCTGTGATAACAGGACATAGCTGCAGTGTCCATAGAACAGGAGGAAGTTACTGCTTTCCTAGTATGATAACATTCCTGGCAGATTAACTTTCGCATTGGGGTCAGGGAAAAGGTCTTCTACCAACTATCAGAAAAGTTCATATCAAAACAAAACAAAGCAAAACAACAACAAAAAACAAACAATGAGATATCACCTTACACCAGAGAGACTGGTTATTATCCAAAAGCCTGGAGATAACAAATTTTGGCAAGGATGTGGAGAAAAGGGGAAACCTTTACACTGCTGGTGGGAGGGCAAATTGTTGCAACCCTTGTGGGAAGCAGTATGGAGAGTCCTCAAAAAGTTGAAGATAGAATTTCCATATGATCCCCCATTTCCACATCTGTGTGTTTACCCAAAAGATACAAAAGGACACATTTTCAGAGACTTATGCACCCCGATGTTTATTGCAGCCCTTTTCACTATAGCAAAGAACTGGAAATTGCCTAAGTGTCCAACATCTGATGAATGGATAAAGAAGATGTGGTACATATATACAATGGAATGCTATACAGTCCTTAGAAGACATGAAATCCAGTCATTTGAATCAACATGGATGGAACTTGAGGGGATTATGATAAGTGAAATAAGCCAAAGAAAGATACCAGATGATCTCACTCCTGGGTAGAGCATGAATATGAAAACAAAATAAAACAACAACAAAAGAACAGTTGCAACAAAGCCAGCTCTTGGACACTAACAATAGAACTGAGGCTACTTATAGGGCATGAGATGGTGTGTGAGGGATGGAATGGTGACAGAGCCCAGTGGACAATGCTGATTTGGTGCAGGGAAGGGTATAGTAACATTTTAGGAATGGGGAAACTGCACAAGTGGGGAACAAACACATATGAGTTATTTTTAATGTACAAAATCAAAATGATTGCAATACAAAAATTTCAAAACCTAAAAAACTAATAAATGAAAAATAAAGTTAAAAAATTAAAAAATAGTTATTAAAAATTGAAGCAGAAATAATTCAGCTTCTGGGCTCTTTCTCTGTGTAACACACTCCTATATCCTCCTGGGACAACTTTGGTTCAATTTTGCTTTCACTTCCACTGCTTGTATTACAGAATTCTGTAAGTTCTAAGTTGGGTTTACATTAGCACCCAGTCTAGGTTGTCTGATATTTTGTGCTCAATTACATCATCACTTTGCCCCTTATAGTGTAAAATTTTCCCTGGCAATTTTTTTGACCAAAAAGATACTCAGTAAAATATCACATTTCCTAATGAGACAAAGAGAAACTTCCTGATCCATTTCCTGACTCATGGGAACTAGAGAAAAGAAAAACTCAGAACCCTGTCTTTGCATATTATACCAACTATTTACTTTGCTATCTCACCATTCAAGTTGACCTGAGGAGTCAAGAGATTGGTCTTTATCAAGAATATCAAACATAAAATCAGAATTTCAGAAAAGCCCCTATACCTAAAGATTATTTTATAGTACCCTAATGCATCTTTATCACAATTTCACCAAAGATGAAATAGTAGAGATTGTTGACTCGGTATCTTTTCTCCCATTTTCTCCTCACACTTGTATAATCACCCATTGATAAAAGAGAAACACTTTTGATCTTTCTTCCAATACTAATTTGTATTAACCTATTTTATTTCCTCATATCCTAAGGCAAAGACCCTTATGGTTTATACCATGGGCACAAAGTTATTTTTCTGAGTTTCAAAGTTGATATGGCTCATTAATATTGATAATTGGTATGTTGAAGAAATTAAGAATGAGATCTCTATGTAACTAAATAGAAATTTTATCTATGAATTTCTATATTAAAACTTTAGTCATGCTTAAGTATGAAAATTTCAATTTTGGAGCTTAATTTTATATTTTTTTCTTTGTATTCCTACTGAAATAAAATTATTTCCTCCTTTTTCTCTGCCACTCTCCTCAAAACCACACAAGCAAATAAAGAAAACTTATATAAGTAGATGTGTCAGTCTAGCTGTACAAAACATCTTGAAGCCATGATTCATCAATTTTTCTCTCATTATTACTTACATTTTACAGTTTAACTTGGTGTCCTGCTTACATCCCAGATTGTTTTATGCTAGGACTATTAAAACCATAATCTGAGTCTGACTGTATTCATTTAATGATAATTCTTACTAAACTATTTCCTTGTAGTTTAGGTATTCTTTACTTATACATCTACGTATGTATTTTAATTAAGAATCTTCTAAATGTGAGTGAAGAAGTTTTTGCTTCTGTGCATCCATTAACCACTTTCAGAACAAAATATCTTTTTCATTTTCTCACAAGGAACTATTATACAAGATATTAAGAAAGTTTTTATTAAATAGAATATGAAAATTAATAAAAAATAAGAAAGTCAATAAAATAAATAGCCAAAAGAGGATACATATTCATTAAAGCATTTGAACAACATTGTTATGTTGATATAAATATTTTATATGAGAGTTAGATCATCTATATTTTAAAATTACTCCACTGCACAAATGCTCTGGTCTTCTTCACTTTACATATCTTCCAGAATGTTCTTTTTTTATTTTAACCTATTTCCAACACAAGTGTCTGACAAATCTTTCTCAAATACACTCAGAAAACAAATGAAAAATTCTTAACATAATATTCAAGATTTCTATTTTCTGATTGAAATTAAATTTCCCAGTCTCATCTATTGCTTTTTGTCCAAACGTAGTCTTTGTAAAATCCCTTTAAGTTTATCTGTTCCTCTAGGATGGTTATATATGTTACTTCTACCCAGAAGTCTTAGACCGTTCAGTTCCTCTTCATTCTTTAAGTCTCCCTTTAAATATCACTTTATCAGAGATGAGTTATACCTCCAAAGATTATTATTCCATTAAGTAAGTCTCTTTAAGTCTCCCTTTAAATATCACTTTATCAGAAATGGTTTATATCTCCAAAGATTATTATCCCATTAAGCAAAAGAATAAAAAACAAAAAGCAAAAGCAAAAAACAAATCCTACTATAAATCTTATTACATTATGTTACCCCTAGTCTCTGGATGGATATTTTGAAAATATTTGTATATTAATTGAATAAAATAATCAAAGAATAATTGTGAAAGCCAAGCAATGTAACTTCAGACATTTGTATTTAGCATAAACTTTTAAAATCACGATACATTTAATTACATCATATTCACTATGTATAGTAATTTATTTTGCTATACAACAAAGTTTGTGCCAGTTAGTTGTTTTTATTGTTTAGAATCTAAGAAGATATTGAATTGGCACAGTAAAAAGGATAAGTTATAAATTTATAATAAAGTGACTGATTACAGAGATATGAGGCTAAAACTTGCAACCACATCTATTATTATGTGAAGAAAGAAGAAGCTTTAGTTACCGTAACTCAGGAGCACTAGTAACTGTTAAAAGAGGTTCATTTGTACAAAACTCATAACCTTAAATAGAAGAACACAGCAACTTTCAATACATAGTAGACCAGCAGGAAGGAAACAAAGACAAATGTGTTGTACTTTACTATCCTCTAGTTTTCCTGTTGGTGCCTCTCAGTTGTTTTACTCAATTAGAGCCAGAGAGAAAGGGGTTCCTATAGATGTACAGTTTAAAAGTTCAGACTGTAGAGCCTGACAAAAAAAGGTGGAGTAAATCTGGAGAAGGAAAAGAATAACTAGGTAGTAAGTTCTGGATCAAAGAAGATAATTATTCTGCTTTTTTTTTGATAATATCTTAACTTGATTAAATTATTCATTTTAAATAGCCATTAACCAATTCTCTCAATCAGCAATGTCGATCCTTTTATTTTTGTTCTATTTTCCAGAGTCAATATTTTGATATATTCTAATATTATTTTGTACGAGCTAAACATAACATCCCAAATCTCTCATAATTTGTCTCTGTAGATACCCAACTCTGACATAAAGAACCCAGGACAACAGTCCCAAAGGCAAATAAACTCCTATTTTTCTAATCCTTTAGCCCTTTCTTTAATCAAGGGAGCCATCTATTATCCCCTGAACTTCTACCCTTCTCCTTATCCAGAAATAGTCGTTTATTCTCTAGAAGCATGTAGTTCAGGAAGGTCTCAGTTCAAAAGACAGTTTATCTTTACAGTCCTCTCTAGGAAACCTATACCTAGCCACCAGTGATCTCTCTCCTCCACATCCCATTCCTCTTTCCATGCCTCAGGTTAGCATATAAAATATGGATTTGCCCCAGCAATCTCAAAATTTACTGCATTGTAAGTTATCCATACATATGCAATTAAATTTTGACTTTTCTCTTATTAATTATGCCTAATGTTAATTTGTTCATTTATTGAGCATATGAAGAACTTCATAAATGGGGAAATTTTTCTTTGACTTTCACAATATGTTTATAGAAAACAGAAATTATATCTCTCATTTTGGCTAAGCTGAAGAATTTTATTTAACCTCCAAAATAACATTTAATTTTAATTATATATAGTGTATGTATTCATATGTGTATATATATATTAGCATTGATGCTATCAGCCTAATAATGTAATAGGTAATTAAAAAGTTAAAATTCATTTGATTTTAAATAATGCAAAAGTGGTGTATATAGATTTAGATAAAAATTAAACCTAGAATGTGCCCTTAGGAAGGATACATTTGGAGATTTTATGGGGTAAAAAGAGGATGAAAAGTTAAGCGGATAAAGAAGAGTTGATTAATGTTAATAGACTTAAATTATTCTGGGCTATATATAATTGTTTAATGATTCTTTAAAAAAGAAACAAAATAAAACTGACTGATTCAGTATAAGTCCATAATCATTAGTTCTCAAGTAAGTGTTTGCTTGATGGATTTTTAAAACAATTGCTTTAGACTCAGTGCAAAGTCCTTTGACCCATTTCAAAGGTCTTTGACCCAATTCAAAAAAGACAAGTAATGCAATTTCTCTGTAATGGCTCCTTGGCTCCATTTTAAAATGGCATCACAGAGTCACCTTCCCACAAATCTATTATAAGTACTGTTTGACCCTGGGGGCAGGGGTTAATTTTCTTCTAACACCTCTAGGTTCTGCTAGACAGGCAGAGAGATAGACATCAGCTGGGGTAAACAAAGGATATTTGTGAGTAGCTAACAAAATGATGATGGCCACATAGGCGCTAAAGAACTATGTAGGCAAGAGGCAGAAACTGAGTGGGGTTCTGGCAAGGAATGTGGAAAGAGAACTTAGAGGAAGGGGGACTTTGAAAATATTCACATTTATGCAAAATATCTGCAAGAAGTCTTGAAACAGTCCATCACATAGGTCCCAGAGATAAGAAGAGATATAAACCTACCCCAGAGCACCGGCAGGTAGTGCGCTTCAAATTCCACATCTCAGAGCAAATGAGGTTACCCATTTGGACTCCTCTTGAATGTACTTTCCTGTTGTTTCTGACATTCTTGCTTGACTTTACTTCCCTGTCTAGTGTTCTGAATTTTCTCTCATGCCAAAGACAAGAACTGAGATTCACATATCCATGCTAATAATAGTTCTTGAGTGAGATCTCACTGTAATAAAATATAGATTAATAGGAGAGAAATGTTTAAATAAATATTTAAAAACATGTGTACCTCCTATATATATGGAAGATAACCAGGGAAAGAAAATAACTTTCCAAAATGACCAAGCCAACAGCAAAAGGCAAAATAAAATGTTATGGTGAAATTACCAGGAAAAGTAGAATAACAAGAGGAAGTCTGTTATGTACACTTATTTCAGTAATCTTTTATTGGAGTTTCTAGATATTATGTCATCTTTCTCTTCCTAATACGAAAAGGGAGACACCATTCAAAATCTCAATATCTCTTACAAAAGAGTAAATCTATATTTTTCAGAACTTGTCTTGCATCTGCTATGTTTTATAAACAATTGTTATGGAAAAAATCTTTTTATGAGTGGTGAATTCTTTTCCCCTTCAATCTATACACTGATGGATTAATGCATAGCCAATATTGCATGCATAGAAAAATTATCAGCTATTACGGTAGATGAAAATTAAAACATGCAAACTCATTTACCTTTGTTACATATACTGTTGCCAAACATGATGTTATCTGTAACAACTCAATTACATGTATTATTATCAGACACTTGAATTTTTACAAAAATTTGATTTGTAAGTATACCAGCATAATTAAAATATGAAGAAAAAAGATTATAGGAAAATAATAAGGCACATTTATGTTGGAATTATTTTTTAGGCATTTTTTCATTTATTTAATGTTAATATTTTCTATATTTATACTGAAAATCAGCAATTATAAAATACTATAAATAATTATTATTTAAATTGTTTTAACCAGTATGATTATACCTGAATTATTCCTATTCATATACTTTGCTCCATTACTTAATTCATCATTTAATAAAAGGCTAATGTTTCAGTTTATATTTGTTACAGAAGCATCTTATTCTTTTTACATAAATTAATAAATCTACAAATGGAAAATTTCCAACATTTTTTCCCTTTGGTGGAAAAGTGAGGAAGTAAAAATTAATATCCTATGAAACATGCATTTAAAAATGTGCAGTACATATCATTTTAGGTATAACACAGAAGTCTCATGAGTATTATTTAAATTAATGGCTTCATTATCTACTGCTTAAAGAAGCAACAATACCACAGGGACTCCTAGTTGCTGACATTTATTCTAAGCACTGTAGAAAGCTTATTCCAGGCAGGTGCTACCTTATGGATTTAGATCCAAAATTTAATGAAAGTCCATATTTTACTTAATACGTATTTGAAAAGTGACACAGAGACAAAGGAATAAGCAACTACCATGGGTTGGCCAAAAGAAAGAATGGAGTTTTGGATATGTGTTACATATAGGAGAGAAAAATATTTATAAAAATATTTGTAATTAAAGATCATTAAAAGGTACATTAAAATGTCTCTATTTCCTTTTAATTTCTTGCCTGGAATCTTATATTTACGTGCTAACAAATCTTTTATTATTCTGTCCTTCAGTATAATGACCTGTGATTTATTAGAGTGACTTATTGAAATATTATCAGATCTTGTTATTTCTCTGGTAAAAAATGTCATAATAACTCTCTGCAGGACCTTCAGGAGTATATTTAAACATTTCAAATGGACAGAGTAAGTATGAATATAGGCATCGTTTATCTATATACTGTGTGCAACTTCAGAAAAATATTATGATATTATTGCTGTAATGTTTTATGGATAATTTATTTACTTGTTGATGGGGACTAAATAAAATAATCCAGCAGACAAATTTAACCATGAGCGAATGAATGAATCAGAAAAGAAGTGTCTGTATTTGTAACAGTTTCATTAATTAATCTTTGAGTAAGTAAAGGTGAATTTTAGGAAACTGAAAAAACGAAAGACAGCAACATTTTAAGAAATAATCCAAGGAAAACATTGAAAAGATATAATTTTAATTTAGATAAATTTGACTGGGAAACCATGGTAGACTTAGAAGGAGGATAGAGCATCTTAGTTATAGAACAACTTGGTCAGTCATGTTTCAATTGTTTTTATTATAAAGTAAACATGAGATTTTCAAATGAAAATTTACTCAAATGAATAGAAATACAAAGCTAGGGTTTGTGGTAGAAAAAAACATACAAGTGTTATTAGTATAATTAATAACAATTCAACTAAAGTAGTAAAGGAGCAATAGTTCTATAACATGATTAAAAATAAGAAGAGATAAAAATTGAAAGGAACTGATCATATAATATTCTTTTAAATACTGTTTTCTTTGCAACAGATGATAGAGTTTCTCATTTATGTTCCTATAAAGTTTTATTTCAATAAAATGTTCACGTTTGTATATGCTTTTTTTGCGTATATATGTTTCTCTTCTTGCAGTAACCCACTTAGGGTAAATCTTGAGATTTTACCCTGATTGTAAGTTAACCGGCCACAGTTTATTGATGTTGGGTCTTGATTTATACATATTTATCATACCACTCAATTGCTAATATAGTCCCTTAAATAAAAAAGCTGCAATTTTAAAATAATTTGTATATACACTCACCAATGAATATCAGAATGAATCAGCCCAAACATAATATATATTAATAAGAATTTGTGACAATGTCTCCCCTGAGTCATTTTTATTCAGAATGACTTGAGTATTGCATCATTTGCCAGATACGTAGATTTTTCTATGCTCCAAAATGACAGTGTCTCTTACTCTCTGTTCTTAGATTTCTGTACATTTCCCTTTGACTTCATTAGAACTGATGAACTACATCTAAAATAAATATCAAATAAAATCTGCATCAGCTCCCCACTAATATATTAATCCGTTTCCCTAATCACTCCCTTTACTTCAATGATAGTTTGAGTGTCTATGATTATATCTAAGTCTAGCAGTTCTGTTCTCAACCAACATCACTTCAAAATACTTGCCCTTTTTCTAACTCACCAATTTCTTATTCTTTATTGAATCATTAACCAAGATATTTCTTATCTTAAAATTTAATACTCATCAGGTGCAGACTGGCAGCTAAGAGGTTGTCCACTGCCTCTGGCTGGCATAGTCCACGCACATGCCAAGGACCAAGGTTCATGAACTGGGGCTGGCTTTGGGGGTTGGAGTGGGATTAAACCAAGATGAACAACTAAATAAAAGAAAAATGAATGCTTTTTCCTACTCTTTTCCAGCTTGCCTGCCTACTCACCTTCATTCCTGCCTTACCTTTGTTTGAAAACAAAACAAAACAAAATAAACTCCCTATTAATCTTCCTCTGCCAGTTAACACTCCACATCTTTTTTCCATAGAAAAGATTTGTGAAAAATTAAATTTTTACCTTTCCCTCCATTCTTAAATTTGATTTTATTTAAGTAAACCCATGACAATATTTCTACTAAATATACAAATGGCTACCTCCATTGTCTATTATTTATTTATCTTAGAAGAAATCAATGTAATTCATCCTGAAGTCATCCTTAAAGTTCATTTTTCTCATGTGTTCTGTGATTTCACTCTTCTGTGATGTCATATACCTCTGGATTTCTTCTACCTCACAAGTATACATTTATACTCTATTGCTTTCTTCTCTCAAGTTTGATTCCTAAGTGTCAGCATGCCTTAGAATATTTTTCCTATGTCTCCTTTTGTTATCTCTTGTTATATGACATCATTTAATTCCATTGACATGATTTATACATGTATCTGAAGCCCTAAACACACCCTTAAAGTCCATACTGACTTTTCAAACCAGCTTCTTAAGATCAGAAATATCAACAACTTAAACTTAAAAAAATTCAATGTTTCTTTTTCTATTTTGCCATAGTTTCCTAAACTTTGCCAAGGCCAAAATCATTTGTCATTTTGTTCAAAAATATAAATGAATAAAATATTTTTCCTCACTGATTTTCTCTGTTTCCCTATAATTGCTACCCATTGCCTATCTACACTTTGCTACAGTTACAGTTTCTCTTTCTTCAATAAATCAAGCTTCTTGTTAAGGAACATTTATTCTAGTCTGTTATTCTATTTATAATGTTCTTATCCTTGCCATTTGCTTAACTGTTAACTGATATTCAGACCTTAAATTAAGCTCTATCATAAATTAACTTAAATTAAATCAGAAAGAGTCCCTCTCCTTTATCTAATTTTGGCAGTCTTCTTGAATCTTTCTCAACTTTGGTCCCAGTCCTTGCCTGGCTGGGCTAGCCCAGTTTTAGCAATAATCATACAAAAGCCAGTTTAGAGAGAATCAGTTACGCTTGATATCTAATCACTCTGTCCTGCCTTGAGCATGAAATTTGTAGGAGAAGATTAGCAAGAATTTCCCTTCCCTTGATGTCTCCTCTTGGTAAGTTTCCATTCACTGACCACTTCCCTTTGTTCATTGGTGATAAATCCCAGTTGTTTTTCTGTATTCAGAGGTTTCACTTCCCTACTTTAACACTTTTTTTAAAGGAAAGGTGCTGGCAGTAATGAAGGTGAGCAGGAAGAGAAAGGAGGATGAATCATTTAGCTTAATTATTTTATTTAGTTGTTGATCTTGTTTGTTCCTATGGCTCCCAGGATGTGAACCTGGAACATCCGGATATATGTGTACTGAGCTCAACTGCTATGCTACCAGGGTGTGCCCTGTTTTAACGTTCTTATTGAATACTCTTAAATGTCTTCCTTAGTGTTTTAAAGAGTATCAGAATATATTTTTTCCTTATAGGGTTTAATCACATAATCAAATCTAAAATATTGACCCAGTTACTATCATTCTTTTCAGATTAATTTATTTCTTCAAATAACATTCATACATTCATTCTTAATATTTTTCATTACTTTCCACCTTGTTTATTTAATTCATTTCTGTATTAATTATTTTTTATATTTCCTTTCCTTTTTTGCTTTTCTATTGTTTCTCTTCACTCTAATGTAGGCTTCATGTAAGCAAGTATATCATCTCTTCTTTAATTACTGTATCCTCAGTGATTGAAGAGCCAGTACCATAGAAAATACTAATACAAACATATTGAATCATTTACTGAATTGTCACAGCATCTAATTTTATATTAATATAGGGATAAAGATGAATGATCTAAAATTTAAAAGATAGAGACATTTACCCACTGGGAAAAATATTAAAGAGAACATTGTAAATGATATGGTAGACAGGAGAAGGGTGTATAATGGATTCAGAGTCAGAATTAAATGTATAAAAACTAATAAGATAACGCAAGAAGAAACAATCACTAACTGATTCTCTCCAAAAATTAATTCAACCCCTCATCATACTATTTATTCATAACATATTCAGTAACAATGTGGCACTAAATATGCTTGTTTATCTTCTTATCTCTTACACATAAATTTAATACAAATTATTTTTACCTTGGGATTTTATATAGACTTTAAAAATATTCATTTGGAACTATTTTATAAGCAATCCTGTTAGCTGCTATCATAAATAAAGTATCAATAAAGGGTCAGTACAGTGGTAATTCTTCTTGTTGAAATCACTACAAATTCATGGCTTTCTTTAAATTTTTATATAATTTTATGTTCTCCAGAATAATTAAACTCTTGGGGATTTATTGTTACATGTACATATTATGATAATTTATAAAGAGGTTCATTGATTTAAATTGAAAATGCTCACTACTGAGAGCACACAAGTGTGTCTTCTTCCCTCACAATAGAATTTGCTTGAGAAAACTACTATTTTGAAAATTTTTTATTAATCAATGTTTGGAGTTACCAATAACAGAATATTATAGTTTGATGCACCTGGCTCCATGAAAAAACAAAATATTTAAAAAAGAAACATTTTAAAAAAGCATCCTTATTGAGCAGAATATAAATTTTCAGACATAAAGACTTATTTATTTTTAAATGTAATAAGAGAGAAAATTATCAAGAGCTTAATATGCAAATTTACATTTGGAAGTCAATCTGTGTCTTGGAACTTAAAGTGCAATTATACTTACTGAGTTTGGTTAAATGTACTGACATCTACATGTCTGAATAACTACTCAATATGAGATTAATCATGTAGGGTAAATATGTACTTGAAATGCTCATGTGGCCTCAGAATTAGGTCAGGCTTGAAATACATCTTGTTGGTGATTTGTTTTTCTGAGGCTTAACTATGCCTTTCAAAAAAGTAACAAAGAAGGAAAGAGAATAGAAGTAGACCTCACGTGTCCTATGGGGTTCCTGAAAGATTCCCCTGGTAGAGAAAAGAGAGAATATAAACAGCAAGTGGTTCAAAGTGATCCTGTTGACTTGCTAAAATTTTGATTGCTGCTGCTGTTGCATGACTTTGCTTTATAGTTATTCTATAAAACATTTACTTTCTTGCCTGTTTTCAAGACATTCCAAGACCAGGAACTTAACCAATATCACAAAATAATGATGTTAAAATCTTTTGTTTTTATTGCTTTAGTAAAATATTTCTTATCTATATGTGAGAGAAGAAAGTTTTATCGAACATCTTCAAAAACATGGATAACTCAAAGGACACAAATTCCTTTCCTTTATGACAGAAGAATATAAGCAAAAAAACCCTGATCATTCTTTCTTCTATCATCTGCCCTTTCGATGTTGCAGTGAAGAAATTTTAAGAAACTCTTTGACAGTAAAGTCAGTTGTCCAATAGTATCTTCATTTAATGTCAAGGGGCATTGGAATCTGTGGCAAGTATAGTGGAAACTTTGATGGTTAATATTTTTTAGCACTATGATACCAAATGGGTAGACTATTGAGGATATCTTTAAGCGTAATTCCCCGAAGGTCTGAGTGATCATGGTTGACTTTGAACCAACCACCCGTGAGAGAATACATAATGAACCAAGGAGCTTCAACAAAATATGGACACAATTTCTAATAAAACATGCAATCAGTTCATACACATCTGTTAATGATTCATTTATTTATTTTTAGAATCTACTGTATTGACAATTTTATCGATTCAGAAAAAAGAAACGGATGTTACTGTATGTCAAAGGGAAGTGTGGTGAGTGTTGTGGACTGACAGTGAGTCAGAACTAGTGATGAGGAATCATGCTCGATGTAATGACATTGGAATTGGAATTTTTTGTTATGTATGATGGAATCCCATGAAGATACAATACACAGTGGAATTATATGATCTTATGCAAGTTTTTAAAGACATAATTTCCTTTTCATATTTATGCCATCTCTTCTAGTCTATTTCTCTTCCCTTCTCAGTACTTGATTAGTATGTGTTTGTGTGTGTTCACATATATGTCAGCCTTGAAATGATCCTTGGACCTGTGAAGTACAGTCATGTTGAAGGCTCAGGGATTCATCAGTATTTTCTTTCAATTAATTATGTGATGAGTCCCAGATGTTAAGTGAAACAATTCCCAGATGTCCTCCAAATTAAGCAATCACAGATCTAATGAATTGTAACTTTTTAAGGTTTGTTTTTAAGATTAGTGAAGTAAATGGAGTGTCAGAGATTTAATTATAATGTGGAAAATATATGTTTTAGCGTTGCTTTTGAATATATGTGAGGGAAAGAGGATCTCTATATATATTTTGCCTATTTTTATTGGTGAGACTGTGTACAAGTAGTCATGAGATTTTTTATAGGCTGTTTATTATCACACAGGTATAGATTCCATGCTATAAATACATGGTTCTTTTTTGTGTGTTAGTACACACGCATTTAAAAACTTTCCTTAATGAACTTTCTGAAGATTATCAATCCTAAATATGAGTCTTTCAATTTTGCAAGCTTCCAAATGCAGAAAACTTTTATTTATATATGTATGTTTTCACATTTAAATTATGCACTTCAAACAAATCAAGATAGAAAAAAGTAAAAATGTACAAATGCTGTGCTTCAATAGAAGAGCAAGTGCCTGAGGATACCTGCTTAGTTTCGACAAAAAGTACAGTGGTTTCCAACCTCACTCATAGAGAAGACCCACAGGGAGATCTGGACCATCACTTATCTACTGAGTTGATCCTCCCTTAGAGAACCCAAAGTCTTTCTTTTTTATCTTCCTCATTTATCACATTTAGTAAAACACTCAGGAGCCCAATGACAAACAGGTATTACTAACATTGCTTAAGCTTTCTTGGTCTGCTTCTCCAGTTGTAGACTTTAGATACACATACAAAATGTTGGAGTAAAACTCAGAATTCTTAGGAACATTAATCACAACAGAACCCAAACTTTTATTGAAATTCTTAATATATTTCAGTAGGTTAAAAAGAAAGATATCTATGATCAAATCACAAGTAAATATTGTAGCTCCTGAGGCAAATGAGGCAGAAGATTTCATGCAGTCATATAATATTAAACAATGTGAAATCAACTTATAAAGCACATTTTCATTCATTTGATTTTTTGGACATTCTGATAATATCATCAAAATAAATGACATGTGTCTTAATAATAACTTTTGAACAATTCTTTAACTGTTACCTAAAATTCTATTCTGTGCAAAATGAATGATTTGATTCACAACAAAGATTTATCTGGAAAGAAAATTCTAATAAATCTTCCATCCCACTGAGATATTTTGACAAGCAAAATAACAGAAGCTGCAGTAGCAGGCTCTACAAGTGAGATCTTGGTCTGTCACCATATTTCAGACCATAGGACTCAAATGAGCTTATACATAATTAAATAAGAAAATTTTCTGTCTTTGATCTTTGAGGAGACACTAATAAATAGGCTAGCACTTTTGTTTTTCTGATTTATAAGGCATTTTGAACTATTTAATCATTTTAGACATTCATTTAATTAATTGTTGAACTACTTAATGAAACCTATTTGAATTATAGTGAGACTACTCAATTTTGTATTTGCTTGAGAAAATGTACATAATTTAGGGTAGAAATACCTATATCAATTAATTATCCTCTTAAGGCAGCAGGTTGCTAATACTTGTTATTTCCTTTTGCTACTAATCATTTTATTATGAACATGGTGATATTTCATTATGGTTTTGATCTTCATTCACTAATGATTAGTGATTGTAAGCATCTTTAAATGTGCCTGCTGGCCAAATGTAGGTCTTTTTTTTGAAAAATGCTTATTGAGTTCCCCAACCCATTTTAATTGAATTTTTTAAATCGATGTATGATTTCTTTATATATTTTGGGTATTAACCTTTTTCAGATATATGATTTTCTAGTATCTTCTATTCACTAGATTGAATTTTTATTTCGTTGATGGTTTTCTTTTCTGTACAGTTTTTTTTAACTTCATATAGTACCCTTTATTTAATTTTGCTTCTGTTTCCCTTGATGTTATAGAAAAATCCAGAAAATTATTACTCAGAAAGATGTCAAGGAACTTGCCACCTTTGCTTTCGTCTAGGTATTTTATGGTTTCAAATATATGATATAAATATTTCATTCATTTTGAGATGATTTTTATAAATAGTGTAAGGTAGTAGCCAAGTTTCATTCATTTGCGTGTGACTGTCCAGTTTCACAAAAGTCATTTATCAAAGAGCCTGTCTTTTCCATCTTGTGTTTTAATTCTTCAGTGTAAATGAACTGACCATATTGCATGATTTTATATCTGGGATCTCTATTTTGTTTGAAAAATTTATGTCTCTTTTTTAATGATAATACCATACTATTTGGATAGCTACAGCTTTGTAGTATTACTTGAAGTCAGAGAATATAATGCTACCAACTCTGTTCTTTTTCCTAAAATTATTTTGGAATTTGGAATCTCTTGAGATTCCATACACATTTTAGTAATGTTTGTTTAATTTCTGTGAAAAATTCCATTGGAATTTTGATAGGAATTGCATTTAACTAGTAGACTGCATTAATAATATGGAAATTTTCACAATATTATTATTCCAGTACATGAGCATGGAATAGCACTACATTTACTTGTATCATCTATTTCTTTTATCAATATCTTATAGTTTTTATTTTACAAATCTGTCAGTTTATTGGTTAAATTACTCCTAAGAATTTTATTATTTTTGATATGATATTAAATGTGGTTGTTTTCTTAAATTCTTTTTCATAGCTCATTGTTATGTATATTAATACAGCTGATTTTTGTTTATTGATTTTCATTTATTTTGTGTTTTGCAACTTCACTGAATTGTTGATTAATAATTTTTGACTAGAGTCTTTAGGATTTTCTCTATATTAAATCATTTCATCTATGGTTAGGGACAGTTTTAGTTCTTCCTTTATGGTTAGAATGACTTTTTTTCTTTTTGCCTAGTTACTCAGGGCTTTCAATTCAATGTTAAAGTAGAGTGGGCATTCCTTGTATTATTCCTTATCTGCTGTAACAAATATCTAATAATGTAGAATTGACTTTACAATTGGGTGTTAGGCAAAGTCTAGAAGAGTTTTGCAGTGCATGGCAGAAAAAAGTTTAGATAGCTTTGAAGAAACTTTTGGTTAAAATATAAATGTACTTCAATTCCTCAGAGGAAATTGAAATGAGGCATAAAGACAGTTTATTATCCCTAATATATTATATATACATATGTATATATAATTACATTATGACATAATTGTTTAAATACATATATCATCATGAGAATATTGTTTAAATATGAATGTTGAAAGTCGCTCTGATTAAGTATCAGATGGAAAGAAGAAAAATGTTATTGGACTGAAGAAAGGTAACCTTTCTTATAAATTGGCAGGAACTTGACTGACTTATTTTCTCATGTTCAGTGGTGGAAAATAGAACTTGTATATAATAAGGATGGATATTTAGCTAAGAGTTACAAATAAAGTATGATAAGTGCTGTCTTGTTTATGACATGCAAGAAAAAATGAGGTAAATTTAAGTAAATGCTAAATTAAAGAGCACCTATCTCTTGATAGTTTAGAAAATCTCATCTTATCTAGATAACTTTCTCTGGTAACAGGGCCAAAAGATTAGGTGTAATTCTGGATCCAGTCAACTATCTCTGCAGAAATCACAATTAGCAATGTGGTTATCAAGAAAGGACCTGTAGAGAGCCTTTTTATCTAATGGTGTGAATCTCCTTGACTTCCCACAAAAGTCCCCTAAGGTTACTGAGAATTTTATACAAGCAGAAACACTGCCCCTACTGTGCTAGAAAGTACCGGGATGGAGGAAAATGTAGGGATAGTTAATCCTGAGAAAATGTTGTAATGCAAACACAAGGGTTAACTTTATATCTTGATTTCCAAAAGATGATTTTGATGTCCAGATTGATGACATGGGGATACCCCAATGGGCCCAGAGTACAAAGCATCAGGCTATAGAAAATGATTGTTAGGCCTTGGAATCTAACTAAATTGACCTGTTGTGTTCTGCAGTTGTTGTAAACTGAACATTCTGTCCTTTTTAATTTTTAAATTTGTTTCTTTTTAATTGAGAAATTGTATCCTATGCCTATCAATTTCATTTAGAAAGCAGATAACTTAGCCAGTTTCAAATACCCATAGATGTAGAGATTTTTTTTCTTCACAAATGATCATAATCTTGTTTATTTATGATTAAGATACTGAGAATTGGAAACTTTGATTTGATGTCTTTTAGATAAAATTTTGGTGCTCAAAATTGATAATGGAATGAATAAAGATTTTTGAGAATGTTGGAATTGGTGAATCTATTTTTCATTTAGGATAGACATGAATTTGTTGGGGGGGAATGAAAGGAAAGCTTTTATAGATTGAATTATATGACCTAAAAATATATGTTGAAATTATAACCCTCGGTACCTCAGAATGTGACCTTACTTGAAAATAGTTAATGCAGATGTAATTAATCAAATTAAACCGAATCCATTATGGTGGATGCTATCCATTATGACTGAAATTCTTACAAGTGACCAACTTGGGCACAGACACAGAGAGAATTTCATGTGAAAATGGGGACAGAGATTGGAGTTGGGCATTTATAAACCAAGGAAACAAGCCAAGCTTTGTCAGTCATTACCAGAAGCTATGAGAGAGGCATCAAACAGAGTCTCCATTAGAAGCCTCAGAAAGAGTCAATCTTAACAACACCTTGATTTCAGACTAATATCCTCTAGAACTGTGAGATAATATTAAATACATACTACAAAATGTACTAATTTTAAAATAGATTCCAATACATTTTAATAGCATCTTACTGAATTATCACATGCACTTGCAAGAGGTAATACAGAATTCTCTTATACATTTGCCCAATTGACACAATGTAACACTTTGCAAAATTATACTATCAAAATCAAATACTTATATATTCAATGAATGATCTTATTCATATTTCATCCAATTTAATTTTATGTGTGTATGTATTAAGTTATGTACAATTCATGAATTATACAGTCCTGATCCTGAGCATTTACAAAAACACAAAATTTCTTCAGGTTCTCTTTTAATCTTATGTAACTTTTTTCCTGTTAGTCCTAAACTCCATTATATCTGTCATTCAAATCCAAAATTCTGTCATTTGAAAATGAAATTTAGAAGGAACATTACTCAGTGTATATATATATATATGTGTATATGTATATGTATATGTATATGTATGTGTATATATATATATATATTTTTTTTTTTTTACTGAGAACAACTCAGTGCACCTATGTAGTTCTTCATTACTTAGTAGTACTCCATAATATATATGTACTATTGACCTCAGGACATCTAAGATAATTACTTTGTATACTATGAATCAAATTTCTGCAACCATTAGTAAACATTAGTATACAGGTATTTATGTAAGCATAACTTATATTTTCTTTTGAATAAATTCCCAAGTACGTAATTGCTGGATCGTATAGTAGTTGCATCTTGGTGTCAGATGCATAGTAACCTTAATGTTATCTAAAACTTTTCATCATGATCCAACATATTCAGAGGCTTTGGGGATTATGATATGAACATCTTGTGGTGGGTGAGAAAATGTTCTTCTAAACACAAAAAATATTAGTCATTCCATAGTTTGTGTCTTAATATAGAAATTTTATAAAAAAACTAGTCTACGCACATATATACACACACAAACACACACAATGTAGTTTTGACAGATATTGATCAATTTGGTAATAACAGACACGTTCACTAAGTTGAATCTTCCAACCCATGAACATGGTCCTTTCATTTACTGGAGTATTTCTAAAATTTCTTTCTTCAGCAGTTTAACAGATAGGCTATATATTTCAAGTGATACTTATTTTATTTTTATTTGAGCAAAGTATCTGTACCACTTTACAATCTCATAAGAAATATATAAATGGTTTGAATTCCTCCACATACTTGCTAAGACATGTTATTGTGCATAATTTAACAAAAGACATCTAGTGTGAAATGATGTCTAATGATTTTGATGACTGAATCTCTAATGACTAAAGAAGCATCGTATTTCTAAATATTTGACATTTATACATATTTTGGAGAGTTTTATTCAAATGATTTGCAATTTTGTTTATTTCCAAGGATTATCTTTTGTTAATTTTGTCTGCTTTGATTCTTTATATTACACATATGAATGAAGTAATATTGTATATGTCCTCCTCACTTGTATTTATTTCACTAAAAATAATCCCTCAACTATCCATTTTGCTGCAAATGTCAGGATGTCATCTTTTACAGCTGAGTAACATTCCACTGTGTATATATGCCATATCTGAATCCATTAATATCTCAATGGACACCTGGAATGTTTCCATCTCTAAACTATTCTAAATTATGCTTCAATGAACATGGGGTGCACTCTTTCATTTAGTATCATTGTATATCTCAGGTAAATATCCAGAAAAGATAATGAGATCACATGGAATTTTCATGCTCAAATTTTTGAAGAAACTCCATGCTGATTTTCAAATTCATTGTTGTTTTGAACTGTATTTTGCTAATAACAAGAAAGGAAGAACATCTTTTCATGTGCCTGTTGACCATCTGTATGTCTACTTTGGTAAAGTATTCAGATCAGAATTTCAGCCCATCATTTATTGATTGTTTTTCTATTGTTGAGCTTTAGAGTTCTTTATATATTTTGCATATTAGACCTTTGTCAGCTGTATGGTGTGTAAGTATCTAATTCCATTTGGTAGGATGTCCTTTCATTTTCACTCTAGTTTCTCTCAGTGAAGAAGCTTTTTAGTTTGATACAATCTTATTTGTGTATTTTTGACTTTGTTTCAGTTGCCTCTGGTGTTGAGACCCCAAAGATATTTCCGAGGCCAATGTCATGGAACAAACTGTCATATATGTATATATATAATATACATTTAATATATGTGTATACTCATATAATATATGTATATAAAATATGTATATATATATAGATTTTTATTCCAGTCTTATATCCATGTCTATAAGGCTTTGAATTAATTTTTGTGTAGGTTTTTAGAGAATTACCTTATATCATTCTTTTGCATGTGTCTGTTCAGTTTACCCAACACCATTTATGCCATTTATTGAAAATATTTTCCTTTCCCCATTGTATGCCCTCTGTTCCTTTGCTATAAATCACCTTACCATAAATGTGTGAGTTTATTTTTGGGAATTCTGATTTATTTTACTGCTGTTTTTTATAAAATAAAAAAATTAAATAGAGTCCTTTTTAAAATTCCAGTAGCTTTGATTACTATCACTTTGAAGTACAGTTTAATATCTATACTTTTGTCATTTTTTTCTTCATGATTATTTTGACTATTTGGAGTCTTGTGGTTCTGTACAAGTTTTAGAAATTTTTTCTACTACTTCCTTGAAAACTACCAATAATATTTGAGTAAGAATTGCATGAAATCTGTATATTACTTAAGGTCAACTTGATTATTTTATCAATGTTAATGCTTCTTCACCATTTGAGTGGAATATCTTTCCATCTCTTTGTATCTTCTTTTTCTTTTGACAATGTCATCTAGTTTTCAATGTACACGGCCTTTATCTTCTTTGTCAAGTTTATTTGACATTTTTGATTCTTTATGTTTTGATTATAAATCGGATTGCTTTTCTAATTTATTTTTCTGTAATATCATTATTTGCATAAAAAGCAAGAAATTTTGTATAGTAATTTTGTAAGTCGCCACATTTGTACTCATTTATTGATTCTAATAGATTTTTGTTGTAGACTTTTGAGTTTTTAATATACATTATCATGTCATCTGCAAAAAGTAATAGTTTTACTTCTTTTGTTCACATTTATTTTATTTCTACTCACCTAATTCCTCTAGAATTACTCCCAAATTAAGCTGAATTTTAGTGGTGAGTGTGGAAATCTTTGTCTTGTTCCCAGCCTGAGGAAACACTTTCAGTTTTGACCATAGACTCCATGTGATTTCATCATATATGCCCTTTATTATGTCGAAATATGTTGCTTTTATTCCATTTTATTATACATTTATATCATTAATGGAAGTTATATTTTATCTAATACTTTCTCCTCATCTATAGATATGCTCATATAATTTTTCCTCCCTTTTGTTGATTTTCTGTATTTTACATTAATAGATTGTGTATGTTGAAATATCCTTGCTTTGTCAAAATAATTCCCAATTGGTTCTTTTTGATGCTGTGTTGAATTTCACTTGCTAATATTTTTTTAGGATTTTTTGCATGTTTTTCAGAGATACTCATTATAGTTTTCTTTTCTTTTAATGTTCTTGCCTGCTTTTAGAATCAGAGTAATGCTGGCTGCAGTGAAATTCTTTGGAAGTGTTTATTGTTCCTGAATTTTGAGGTATTTTGATAAGAATAATTATTAACTTTTTCTGAAGGTTTGGTAAAACTCACAAGTAATGACCTCTGGTCCAGGCCTTTAATTTTGGGGGAGATTTTTTATTATTTCTTCAATGTCCTTGCTTGTGATAGATTTGTTTAGGTTTTCTATTTCTTTCTAATTCAGTCTTGCTACGCATTAGAAAACAAGAATTTGCTCATCTCATCCAGGTTGTCCAGTTTATTTGCATATTGCTACTAATTGTACTTTTTAATGATGTTTTGTATCTAAAATATCCTTTTAGCTTGTCTTTCATTTCTGATTGTTTTCTGGTGGCTATTCTTGCTATTTATGATCTTTATTAGAGTGTTTTCATTTTTCCTTAGTTATTTTAGTCAAAAGATTGCCGATTTTGCTCATCTTTTCAAATAACCTGCTGTTGGTTTCACAGAACTTCTGAATTGTCTTTTTGGTTTCTATTTCATTTTATCTGCTTGAATTTGTATTATTTCCTTCCTTCTTCTGATCTTTGGCTTTAATCATCTTTCTTTTTTCTAGTTACTTTAGATGTGGGGTTAAAATGTTTATTTGAAATATTTCTTGCTTTTTGAGGTAGTCTGTATTGCTGTAAATTTTCTTCTTGTGCTACTTTTGACATGCTTTGCAATAAGTCAGATAAATCCTGTCTTCATTCTCACTTAACTCCAAATATTTTTCTAAATTTTTCTTTAGCTTACTCTTTTACCCAAAAGTATTCAGGTTGATTAGCTTCACATATTTTGAATTTTAAAAAAATTTTGTAGTTGATTTCTAATGTTTTGACATTGTCATAGACAAGATACTTAATATGATTTAAATATCCTTAAATTTATTGACATTTATTTTTTGTTTCAACATGTGACCTTTTTCATAATTTTTATTTTATTTTTTTAAGGAAAGGTACAGACAAGAATGAAGGTGAGTAGGCAAATAGGCAGGAAGAAAAAGGAACAGGAAGCATATTTATTTATTTATTTATTTTTAATTTTGTTGTTCACTCTGGTTGCTTTCTCCTTGGCCCACGACTCATACCCAGGGCTATGTGGCTTGCTAATTTGGAGGTAGTTGATCTAATTACTGCTTCACCAGGGTTCCCATATGATCTTTGATTTTTTTCTATGAGCATGCAAGAAAAATATGATTTCTATAGTTCTTGGGTAGAGTGTTCTTTACATGTCTATTAAACCCACCAGTTCCAATTTGTTATTTAAGTTTTTTTTTTAAATTATCTGCCTAGTGTATCTATCCATTGTTGTGAGTAGAATGTCAAAGTTTACTATTATTATAATTCTGTCAATGTCTCTCTTTTGTTCTGTGAAAATTGTTTTATGTATTTTGATGTTTTCTCCTTTGGTGCATACGTATTAATGAGTGTTACATTTTCATGTTGATTTAACTTCATCATTATGTATATTCCATCATTATTTCTTGTTAACTTTTAAGTTGGAGCTCTATTTAATCTGAAAGAAATATCTTTACCCTTTTGTGTTTTTTAAAGAAGAAGGAAAGGAAAGAAGGAAAACATATTTAATGAAGAAGAAAGGAGGAGGAAGAAGAAACATCTGTATTTAATTAGTTGTTCATGTTTCACTCCTTTACATGGTCCACGGGCCAGTGCCACAGCAATCTGAGTCAAGAGGGTATGCCCTATCTCTCCTTTTTGAGATTACCATTTGATTGTAAAGTTGTGTTCCCACCTTTAATTTTGAGAATTTGTTGTCTTTAGAGCTGAGATGAGTTTCCATTATGCAGAAGAAAGTTGATTTTTTTTCATTTTTAACCTATATTTCCATTCTATGCCTTTTGAATGATGAGTTAAATATATTGATATTTAGGTTTGTTATTGAGATATATAACTATTGTCATTCTGTTATTTGTTTTTGAGTATTTTATATACTTTCCATACATTTGTTCTTATTTTCTTATGCTTTGAAATGTTTTATTATGCTTGGTTTATCTTTTAAATGTGTATATGTCTTGATGTAACCCTGAGTTCTGCAAATATGTTTCTATGTTTATCACCTTATTTTTAACTTGAAAACAAGTTAATCTCAAGGTCATCTCACAGTCTATATTTTTAATCTCCTTTGCGTAGTTGATATTTTTGTTGTTGCTTCTTCTAATTGGGATTTTATTTCATTTTATACAAATACTTTAAAATTTCTTAGAAAATTGTTTTAGTTGTGATGAATTCTTTTAACATATGTTTGTCTGTAAATTTCTTTATCATTCCTCCTGCTCTATATGGTAACTTAGCAGAGCAGAATATTATTGTAAGGAAATCCTTTTCTTTCAATACTTTGAATATATCAAGCTACTCTATTTGATTTTTAAAATTTTTCTGAGAAATCCACAGACATTCTTATGGGACTTGCTTTCTAATTGCAACTTTCTCAATCTTTGATTTTTGACATTTAATTATGGCACATTTGTCTATTTGGATTCTTCTGTCTAGAGCTCTTTGAGTTTCATTTGGGATTTTGATTTCTGTTTCCTTCCCCAATTTTGGAAAGTTCTTAGCTATTATTTCTTCAAATAATATTTCAGTTTCCCCTCGCTCTTCTTCTGGGATACCTATGATGCAAATGTTATTTTGCTTTATGTCATCTTCTGAGTTTTGTATTTTATCTTCATTTTTTAAATTATTTTTTCTCTGTATTCCTGGGTGCAGTCTACTGCCTTTTTATATTTTAGCTCACTGATTTTGAACCCCTATGTTTTGCTATCCAGTACAATTCTTTTTTTTTTTTTTTTAGCCCAATAAAAAATGCTTGAAAAATTCTTAAATTTTCTCCATCTTTGTCATAGTTCAGTTCTCTTATTGTTCATTCATTATATTTCTGGTTTTGGTGAGCAACAATATGATGGTTATTTACATTATTCTTCAGTAGTTTATTTAATTCTACTATGTTCTTCTTTCCCTTGATTTTTGCTTTGTTTCATCATTTGGGATATATTTCTCTCTCTACTATTTATTTATTTTTTTATGTTGTATCTCAGTGTTAGGTTAATCATGCCCTGATGTGATGGCCTTAGGGTGTCATTTTTCAGAGTTTAAATGGTGTTTTCCCAGGATGATAGACTTCTATTGCTGTAGGCTGAAGCCTATGCATCAGTCCAAATGGTTAGAACTGTAGAACCAGAATTTTGTGGATCCCATAGCCCAAAATTTATGGTTGGAGACATTGACAGCAACCATAAATAGATTGTCTCAGATGTTTCCTAGTAGAAATGTGCTGTAACTCTCGCCTCAGCAGAAGTCTGGCAATGATTTAAATTTCTTCCTCAAGCCAAAGTTTTCTTGTAGAGTCACAGGCAAAAATATAAAAGCTGTATGGCAGAATCTAAGGAGGTGCAGATGCAGGTCACAGGCAGGTCAAAGTTTGAACAGAGACCACTAGTGAGAAGGAATTGAGTGTCTTTGGGAACCTTGAGAGCCTGTTCAGGCAAAGTGGACTCTCTCAAGGAAAGTCTCTCTCTCAGTCCTCTAATTGGGCAGGGATAATAGCAGGAAACTGTAAACAACAGCCCAATGGTCAAGAGAATGTGGGTTATACAAGAATCAGGCAGATGTTCATTCTGTTTAGTAGTAACTCCTGATAGAGAAAGAACTTTTGTTTTTGCAGATATCTACTGATATTGCTCAAGAGAGCAGATGAACCTCCACTGGTTTTCATGAAAGTGCTCAGCTACCAGTTCCAGGGATTGCAAGACATACATGGTAATCTGACACGCTCCTGGTTACTTGCTGCCCATGTAGCCATAAAGCCCACAAGAACTTCAAGTACTGTGAAAAGGAACTGTCTAGCACAGAAAACCTGCTGATGGCAGAGAGGTGGGACTTTATGTTCTGGGGGGTCTGTCTGCATTATGGACTCAGGTGCTGGAGCCATATAGACCAAAGAATGCCTGAGGAGAATGTCTGCTAATGTGTCCCTTCGCAAGGAATTCTTATTTTTCATGTTGAAATTTTCATTTAACCAGTGAGAATTCTTCAGTCAAGTTTTTGCACACTTTATGTCCCCACTCGCTAAACTATCTGTCCTAGATTCTCTGCTCACTGGAGTATATTTGCTGAAGCAGAGAGTTTCTATTTTCTGCACTAAGAATTATTCTCTGTCAGGTCAGTTCTCAGGTGTGGGGTTACCTGTTGTGAGATCAAGTTCTTTAACCCTGGGAAGAGGCTCTGTGTCATGGGTGTTTCTCTACACCCTTGGTCTTAATATATGACCATGTCCCTGGTGAGACAGTATCTCAGATTTCCTCCCCTTTTATGACTTGTGTTCCTTCTCTTTGTGGTTATGCTGATCCTCATTCTTTTTCATAAGTTCAGGGTCTTAAATGGGTGTTGATTTTGCTTTCTATGGGTAGTAAGTGAGCTCTCTCTAGGTCTTACCAGTCTACTGTCTCAGAGTCAGATCCTTCATTTATACTTTCAATGTTGCAGATGCTGCAAAGATATTACTAGTCTGACATTAGATATTGTTTCTTAGTTTTCTCTTTTTATTTTTTATTTTTTTGCTGGTTTTTTCTTTTTGCTAGTGGTTTATGAAATTTATTAATTATTTAATAGAACAAATTATTATTTTTTAATTTTTATCAATTGTTTTCCTGTATTTAATGTTACTGATTTCTGGTTTTATCCTTAGTATGTCTTTGTTTTACTTGCTTTGATTTTATTTTGACCATTAATTTAGTTTAATGAGTTAGGAACTCAGATTATTTCATTTCTTTTATTATTGTAGTAATTATTGTACACATTAAAATAGTTTCATAAATATAGGTTCCACATTTCTTGGACATATTTCAACATATCATGTCCCCCACCAAATCACTGAGTGCTTTTCTCCATTATCCAGTGGTCTGCACTACCATTTGCCCCTGCCCGCCCCATTCCCTTTTGGGAACCTCAGTTATGTTGCAGATGTTTCAGGTTGGTTATGTTCCATCTGTTTCTTTGCTTTGTCTATTCACACTCCACCTGTGAGTGAGGTCATCAGTTATCTATCTTTCTTCTTTTGACTTGTTTCACTTAGCATAGTCCCTGCTAGTACCATCCATGTTGATGCAAATAACAGGATTTCATATCTTCTAAGGGCTGTGTAGCATTCCATTGTTACACATGTATCACATCTTCTTTGTCCATTCAGCTGATGTTGGGCACTTAAGTAATTCCCAGTTCTTAGCGATTGTGAATGGGGCCACAATAAACTTAGGGATGCATACATCTCTGCAGATGAGTGCTTTTGTATCTTTTGGTTAGATGCCCAGTTGTGGAATGACGGGATCATATGGGATTTCCATCTTCAGTTTTCTGAGGAATCTCCAAACTGTTCTCCATAGAAGTTGTACCAATTTGCACTGCCACCAGCAGTATGAAATCGTCTCATTTTCTCCACATCCTCACAAACATTTGTTGATTCCAGGCTTTTGGGTAAGAATCACTCTCAACTGTAAGGTGATACCTCATTGTTGTTTTAATTTCATTTCCCAGGTAGCCAGTGAGTAGGAAAAATTTCATGTGCCTATTGTCAATCTGTATATCCTCTTCAGAAAAGTGTCTCTCCAATTCCTTCTCCTGTTTTTTGATTGAATTGCTTGTTTTTCTGTTGTTGAATTTTATGAGTTCTTTGTATATTTTAGATATTAAGCCTTTGTCAGAAAGGTCGAATGCAAACATCTTCTCACAGTTAGTAGGTTTACTTCGGTTTTGATGATGTTCTCTTTTGTTGTGAAGAAGTTCCTTAGTTTGAAGAAGTCCCATTTCTTTTTTCGTTTTCTTTTTGTTTCCCTTAATGGTGGAGTTGGATCCCCAAAGGCTTCTCTACAACTGATGTCATGGAAAGTCTTTCCTATGTTGTCTTCTAAATGCTATGCACATTTCTTCTAAGACTATGTGCATTTAAAGCAATTACTAATATTAGCATGCATTTTCCATTTTCTTTTTATTTCCTCTGGTTCTTAATTTTCTATTTCTCTTTTTTGTCTTATTGCAGGTTACTTAAATGCTTTATATTATTCCTTTTTAATCTACCTTTTCTTTGGATTTATTTTGTTCTTTTTTCCGGTTTATTGAGCTGTAACCACTATTCTAAACTCACAATCCATAATAGATTTCTTGACTATTACTAAGTATATGTGTCTTACAATAGTAAGTATCAATAGTAGTATCAATATTTACCACTGAATGAATTTTAGAAACATCACTTCTATTTGTATCCTTTAACTTCCCAATTTTAAATATTTTCTAATATCAAATATATAATACTTGCTCTAATTGCCAAATATGATCAATAAAACTCATGAGGATAAAGATATTTACTCACATTTGTACTCTTTTCATTTTTGCATTTTTCTTGATGATATAACTTCCCTCTTTATATTTTTAGTGCTTGATGTATTTCCTTTAGTCAATATTTAAAGAAGGTATGCTAGCTACAAATCCGTTAGTTTCATTTCACTTTATTTTTTCGAAGTACATTTTTTAAAGAATGGTTTCAGGTTCATAAAAATGTGAGTGGAAGTTACTAAATTTTCTTGTATATTCTCTGCCACAATGAAGATAGTCTTCCATTATCAAATTTTCCCACCAGAGTGGTATGTTTGTAAGAATCAATAAACATTCTAAATTGACTCATTGTTATAGAGTTGATAGTTTACATTTGAACATATTGTTGGTGATGGATATTTTATATACTTGAACAAATGTATAAAGACACAGTCATCATTGCAGCATCATAGAAAATATTTTCGCTGAACTGAAATTCCTCTGTGATCCACTTAATAATCCCTTCTAACTCCCTGTAATGTGGAAACTACTGATCTTTTAAAGTCTCTATAATTCTGCCTTTTCCATAATATCATTTACTTAGAATTTCTCAGAATGTGATCTTTTCAAATTGACTTCTTTCAGTTACTTCAATACATTTGTTTACTCCATTTATCTTCATGACTTGAAAGTTTATTATTTTAGCAATGAATAGTATTTCATTGTCTGGATGTATCACAGTCTATTTACCTTGAAAAATGTTTCTTTTTTTCAAGATTGAATTTTTAGTGGACAGCTTTGAAAGTTTGGAAATGGTTCTTCCACTTTGGGAAGTTATTGTCAAATACAATGATGATAGTGTGATATTTTTGGAGGCAAACTTAAGGTATTTTGACCACCAATTATTAAAAACATGGAGTTATTTTACAATCTAACCCTCTACTATTGTAGGTGTTATTTAGTCTTCTTTACATTAATCTGAAAGAACTGGGATTGGAAAACTGATATAAATTCCAATACTATGGCTACTGACATTTGTGCAAGACATTTATCATTAACTCAAAAGTTTTATCTGCTAGCTTTCTTGGATTCATAGTAGACTAATTTTATAGCTTACGAATACAACATTTCATAAAGCTCTCAGGTTTAGCACTTGTTAATTTCATAGTTAGATTTAATCCTAGTTTTTTAAATTACCATAACACCATTGCTTTCATTTTCTCCAATAATTTGTCTAGTATAAAGAAATGTTATTTCTATATTAACTTTGAATTGTACTAATATGAAAAAAAATGAGGTGTACCCTGGTGTATTAGTGGCTTTGTCTGCTGACTTGAGCTTAGTGCAGTCCATTAACTTTCCCAAGACCTGGGTTCATGTTTTGTAACTAAGGAGGGAGACAACAAAGATGAACAATAAAAATAAACAAAATGCTTCTTTCTCCTTTCGCTTCATTCTTGCCTGCACCTTTCCTTTCACAAAAAGAAGACTTTGTGTATTTAGCCTTGATTAATACACATATAATTGTAATGTATAATATCCAATACACATATCAGTTAAATATGTAATACATACGACTTTTAATGTTTGTAGATCCTTTTTCATTTTCTACATCTACAATCACACTAATTATGAATAACAACACTTACTTTCTGCTTCATCTTTTCTTTATGCTGCCTTATCTGGCCAGATAAAATACTATATATATATATACACACACATTATATATACACATATTAATGTATATATTATTATATACATGTTATTTAATAGGACAAGAAGAGAATTCTCAAGAGAACTGCAATTTATTGTTTAATTATAACTTTTACTTGTATAAACTTTTAAAAATCAGATTTGAAAATTCCCTTTTATCCTTAAATTGAGAAGAATATTATTTTTTTCTAATTAAAGGGTTTTGACAACAGTCAGCTGTTTTTTATGAACCTGCTGAGATGATAGTATGTTTTTCTCCTTCATCTTTCCATATGGTTTATTATACTACCTGACTTTTAAGTGTTATATTAACCTTTGAAATCTGGGAATAAACCCTGCTTAGTCATGATATATTGTTCTTTTTTCATATATTGTTGAGTCTGTCACGTGATATTTCCTAAATCACTTCCATATCTATACTTATGAGACATATTGGTGTATAATTGTCTTTTTCTAAATTGACTTTATCAGATTTTTGTATGTGATCTAATAAAATGATTCTTCCTTCTATACTACCTGAAAGAGTTTGAATAAGGTGCTGTTTTTAACTTATGCATATATCAGACTTGTAGGTGTTTTTTTTAGTGGAAGGTTTTTAAATGTTTTCATTTAATATCTCTAATTATTGGGTTATTACATTTTTCTATATTTATTTCGGTATTTGTAAGTTCTGTTTTATAGCAATGTGTCAAAATGTGTTGTCTCATTTTCTTGAGAAATATGCTATTCATAGCTCATTTCTCTTTTTCATATCTGTAGAGTCTTTATTCCTGTCCTTTTTTTCCCCAGTTATTCAGAATTATATATTCAGTCTTTTATCCTCATCAGTCATGCTAGGTGTTATAAATATATACACATATATATATTTTTAATATTTTTCAAAGAAACAACTTTTGCTTTTGCTGATTTTCCTTTTTCTTTGGTTTTATATTCTTAATTTACTCTCTCATGTTTATTACTCGCAGGTTTTTACTTAACAGACTCTTGTTTGTACTTCCTTGATAGCTGGGATTTAGTTAAAACTTTCTTAAACTCAGATCATCTCTGCTGTGTAACTTCTGGAAAGCCTTTCTAAACCACTCTCTTCAATAAAGCCTAAACTAAATACTTTTTCTGTTAAGCCTCAAAATTGTGTCTGCCAGTCCTACAAATGATGAGATTACCTGACTTTAAACCCTCCGGCACATTATATATTGAGATAGGACACTTAAAAAACACACAAAATACTTCTTTGGCCATGGGTCCTATATTAATTGAACCTACTACGCTAATATATAGTAAGCAAATAGAATGTGAGAAAGGTACATTAACATCAATTTGGTGAATGAAATCAGTATTATAACTGAGCTGTATTGAATTTAATTAACTTTGTATTTACTCATGATGTCATGTTAGAAAGTAACTAGGCAACAATGAGGCAGTAAAGGGTTAAATTTCCTTGGCAGGATTTAGTAATTATAGATATTGATTACTTTAAACATCATTGAGCTGACAGGATAAGAAAAGCCCACTTGTCTCACTGTTTGGTCCTTTTATTCCTCACAAGATGGATGAGTTAATAAACAGGGAGCAAGCACTCTCATAAATTCAGCATCTGTAATATTTGTCACCTTAGGAATTACTTGGATGAGAGGAACATCCTTTATGTGAATTCACAGGAGAGGAGTAGCAGACTTTCCCCAGAATCTGTATTCCACACTGTGATTAATGCTATGTTGTTTAAAAAGGCAATGTCATTAGGCAAAATGTGATGAGAAAGAACCATGTTTCCTGTACAGTGCATCCCAGACATGCTAAGCTTTTCTCTACCACTTAAGGTTTTACTCAGCAGCATAATACTTCTTATTCCCAGAAGAATAGTTGAAAAAGTAAAAAGTGAAACAATATATTACACACAAAGATACATATCTTGAACTAGAAAGCTCAAATATTGTCTCCAAGTTGCAAAATAGAATTATAGATATTTTTAATGTTAACATAAATGTTTCCCCCGATCTTCCCTTGCTTTAAAAAGGGGGAAACTGAAATGTAGAGAGGAGATTTTTTTTAAGACAACAGGATTATCAATTGTAGAGCTCCCTGACTACTCCCATCAAGTACAGAAAATTTAGTGTCTATCCAAACATTGATTAACTTTCTTTTCCCCGATGTTGTAAAACTGTGATAATTGTAAATATCTACATTTTATTTGAGATAAACTACATTTCATAAGTAAATAAATAAATGTTCATGCTTCTTCACATTTAGAATGGAAAATCCTGAAAAATCAATATAGATAATAAGCAGGATTTGGTTTCATGAAATAAGAGCTAAGTCAATGATAATGTTAATAAAAAATAACAAATAAAAATGAATATTCCTTAATTGATGTGGGTTGATTTTTTAGCAACAAAAGAAACAAGATTTTAACCTGTAATTGCCTAATAAGTGGACAGATATAACAAAAACTACACATTTCTTCTGTAGTATTTGACATAATTTTAATTTCCATTTGTTCACTTGATCAATGTCTGGATTCTCCTTTCCAAACCAGATGATTGTAAAAACATATTTCTGTCCACACTGAGTATGGAATTTTATTGTTTCATTTGACTGATCATTGGTAGAATGCATTCAATAATAACCATGACAACAAATGTAAAACTTTGTTATCAAATAAATGGGCTGTTCAAAATAATGGATATGTGTGTAAGAATTTAGTACCATCTATATTAACTTTATATATATATGTGCATACATACATAAACATATATACCCAATTTATCCATTTTTATTGAAAGTAAGAATGAAAGTTCAAAATTTAATTGAAGGTAAAATTTTTGCTACTGTATCAGCTCTGTCTGACTTATTTAAGTCTAAAAACAGGTAATAAGGAGACAAAGGGTGATATCAGCATTCTTTGTCTTTTTATTTTGCTCCTCATCACTCCTTTAGTTGTTGTTTCCAACTCTACAAGAATCTCACATAGCAATTGGCGAGAGTGAAGAGGTAACGCACAGGGGAAGAGGAGTTCTTTCTCAGGTAGCCAAAAAAAATATGGTGAATGTCTAAAGAGGTTTTCATTTCCTATGAACACATTCGTTAATAAACAAGGAGACTAAAGATACAAAACCTAGTTTTAATAGACTGAAAAGTGACTATAGTCTGGGCTGAGGCAGGAGATATTTATAAGATAAAATTGCCAGAAATTTGCAATTGATGAATAAGGTGAAGTATGTTTATTAGAAATTTGACTTCAGTGATTGAATAATGATTGGTTAGACATATTTGTAGCATATACAGAAAGAAAAAAAAAATTCTGGGTAATGAGTCATTTCCTAAAGTATATTACTTTTTGCTGATTTGAATAACAGAATAATAAATACAGGTTCTTCTTGGATTCTCCCTAGGCAAAACACACATACATTTAAGTACTGGGAGGAAGGAGGATGAAATGGGATTTTTTTGATAAAAAAGAAAAGAAAATTATATTGATGTGAAATAAATTAACTCAAAGGAATGAGAAGCAGGAAGAGTCATTCTATGATTTCTAGGTGAGGAAATGGCTTCTCTATTTTATGATCCTGTATCTTTTTCTGAGTAACCTCTGTCTCAAACTCTGCTTTCCTCTCCATTGCCATGAAGTTGTGCAACATGAAAATGAAGAGCAATCATAAGGATATTACTTATTCTTTGCTCCTTTTAAAGGAAGCACAACTTTTATACTCAATTCAAGTTGACATTAATTTTTTTATTGGGCAGATATATTAATGTAGCATTGATAACATTCCTTATATATTTTCACCAGAATAAACTATCACATTCAAATCAGTTCATGTTCATACCTATATAGGTCACAAGAAAATAATTCAGTCTGCATTGTCTAAAGAACTACATTTACCAATGACTGAAAATTATATAGTTAGCTGGGTTTTTGACACAGATAAAAGGAATGCCTTTTAACTGTCAAATTAAAAAGATTCACAAGGAGAAACTGTCTTGAAACAAATCTGCTTCTATAAAGTGAGTATGTTCTACTAGAGACTGGACAAAGATGGATTACTTTATAAGGACAGCTTTTTAAATCTCTGTATTCATGCAAAATCTCAGAAATTCACATCATGATACACTATATATGCTATTATTAAATTAACATTAAAATAATCAATTTTAATTTTATTTACTTAAAAAGTATTTTGGCTTCAACCTTAGTGATTGTATTTATGAAATCCTGGCATTTATTTGCTAGAAATAGCTTGTTTTTCTATTATATATTAAAATAATATATGGGTAGCTATTAAAATTTTAAATATCCTTCTGTGTTCCTTCTAAATCATCTATGTACCAGCCCTGATAAACAATATTCTTGCTTGAAAATGATGACCACTAAGCACTCTTCCCATCACAGGATTTCAAAATTTCCTAAATTTTGCATTTTATATGTATATTTTATGTATTCATATTTTCATATTTATGAGCATAATTATGTATGGCATATGTAATATTGGTGATTAATATTTATGTATCAGCATGTTTGCCACTGTAACAGTGTTTGGTAATAAGAGTATATCTATTTCCTCTCATATAAACTGGCATAAAACTAGCTCGGCAGCACTTCACTACTTTATAAATTAAGCCCAATGTACATTGCTGTTTTAAGCAAAGTCTTCATGCAGTAAGATATATTTTAGTCAAAATTTGTTAACTTTTAAGAAAATAAATTTATCCACCACAGGTTTCACATGCTTTTCCATGGCAATATAGAGTCTCAATATCCCTTGCCTGATACTTTCCAGCTTTATTAACTTTCTCACTTCTGCTTTGGTCCAGGTATGAGGGCTTTCTACATCTCCACTTGGTCTTAATTCCCTTATACCTTTTTCATTTGCAACATCTTTCTCACTCTTGTTTGGCATAATCCCCACTCATTCCACAATTGGATACGTCTAAGGGCTCTTTTCAGACTGTTTAAAGGCTCAAGGTATGTATTTGCTATGTATCTTCAAAATCTTTCAACACCCTCTTTTTTATAACATACTTGTAATTTTTCAATATCTGTTTCACTGTAAGTTTTTATTGACTGCATTTTGATATACACATATATAGATTTGTATACAATGGTCAATATCAAGACATTAAATAATTCTTTCAGACCAAAGAACTAATATATACAGAAAAATGGTAGGTTTCAAAGAGTGTGTAATGTTAGAAAGTTTTTCCTAATTATTTAAATACATTAAATTCGTAAAAAAAATGAAACTAACCTGGGAAATATTAGTCTTTGTAATTCAGTTAAAATTATAATTGTAAAACCTTTCTGATTTATCTTTAGAATGCTACAAATATCAGTATAAAATATTATTAGAAAAGCTAACAGGGGATAAACATTAATAAATGTGCTATTTGTGTCCCAACAACCTGAGAAAAAAATATTTTTCTTGTTACTGCTATCACTGTGCAACAATATACCATCAAAAATCGACAACTTTTTGTGACACAGTTTTATGTGGAATAGTGGTTAAAGAGTTGAAATAATGAAAGAAATCAAAATGTATCACAGTGGGATTAAATCACCAGTGGTAAATAAGAGTAATTTTAAAAGATAATCACTAGTGTTGCTATTTACTCTTTTTCCCACAAACCTCTTTTAGTTTGCATGGAATTTTTACCCAATTCATGTCACTAGAACTGAGTGAAGAGTGTTGAAAACCAAACTTAGACTAGTCCAGCTAAACATACCTCATATGACCTTTATTCAGAATTTATCTTTGGGGCTTTCGAGATTCTCTTCTTCAAAGCGTGCTAGTTTAGTACCACTCAGAAATCAGAAATATTAAACACTTTTACTTAACAGCAAAAAACATTAGAGTACAGCTATTTTTTCTTATCAGAAGAAACAATGTTTGCATCTACTGTAATTCCATCATCTAAATATAATGTCCTAGTATATATGGGAGAGCAATTGAATGAATTTTCCTCCTTACAGAATGAGGCTTGTTTTCCTTCTTGAACACAGCACTCTCCTTTCACTCTTTCCCTAGCATTGGTACTCAACTGCTACAATCCGTATATTATACTCATAAACATTAAGAGCCATGTTAGGGATTCTTATACCAATAGTAAAGATGTAGTTCTCAGGGACTTCAAACTAAAAATAAAATTGTATGGTCATTTTCAATGTGCAGATTTCTCAACAATTAGTATAATAACTATAATAATAATAAAAAGTAAAATTCTGATGCTCAAGTTAACTTCTTTTAGTCCTAAATGTGTATAGTGATCAGTGTGTGCTAAGAACAGTAGCTATTTGCATATCTTTGTTTTTACTCCTTTTTATAGTTAAGGAAGCATTATCTAGTAAGCCAGAAAAGAAAAACAATGCAACTCAAATATTAATGAAATTCAAAATTATACTAGGCAACTACATTGGCAGATGGAGAGAGTCTAAAATTTGATTTGTGTAAATGTTTATGCCACTTGATGTTCATTATATGAAACCATGAAAATGAATAGAGGAAACGCACATAAAAATTAAAGACCTGAAACAATCTTCAAAAATATATAAAAAAATTTACAGAATGCAACAATATCAGCTCACTTTTTAGTTATAAAATACACCTATTATGAAAAAGTAATACATCTAATAATATAAAAAAACTAGAAAAAGAACAGAAAAAAAAAAACCCCTCAATTTAGGAAAATGAAAGAAAAAGAAAATTAGACAAAAATTAGTATAAATTAGTGAAATTATAAACTGAAAAGACAATAAATAAGGTGACTGTAACTAAGTTTGTTTTGGGAAAATCTACAAAAATAAAATTTACCTTTATTTGGACTCCAAAGGGGAAAAAGACAGGATGCAAATCAAATTCAAAATAAAAGAGAAGATATTATAACTGATAGCACAGAAGCACAGAACACTATGACGCATTATTGTGAATAGCTCTATGCTAGCAAATTAAGCAACTTAGAAAAATATCCCTAAAAATATACAATCTTCCAAAACTAAATCATGAAGAAGATATGAGCATAAAATAACAAGGAGCTAGATCAGTAATCAAAAACTTCTTAAACACAAGAAATATCAGAACAGGTTTTACCACTGAATTTTAACAGTTATAAGATTAGTGTCAATCTTACCCAAATTCTTTCCAAAATAATGAGATGAGAGAACACTTGCATTCCTGTATTCATTTTATTCTAGGATTTTCTACGATAATTGAGATATGGAAACATCTTATTCAACAAGGATGAGTGGATAAAGTATATATACATATGTTCTGGAACGCTGATTCATCGTGAGAAATAATTGTTGCTATTTGAGCAAGCATCATACACCTTTAGTGCATTATGCTAAATGAAATGTATCAGTCAAGAGAAAGACAAATACAACATTATATCACTTTTAAGTGGAATGTTTGTTATAAAATGTTAAACTACTATTAAAAAGTCACTCAAAGAAACAATGAAAAAGGGGTTGCTAGGAACTGGAGATTAGAGAAAATAGGCAAAGTTTAGTAATAGAGGAAAAATTGCCAAAACTTCAATTAGTCAAACATTATTTTTAAAGCAAATATATCAGTTTGCCTTTTCTAAATCATAGTATATTAATCATATTGGCTATATTTTTACTTTGTAGTGTGGTGAATAAACTACCAACTGAATTTTAGAATATTTAGAAGAAAAGAAATAAATGTGATCTAACGCAATTATATTTGGAATATACGGAACAAGTTGTAGGATGAATTTATTTTATTATTAATACTTTAATCTATTATATAAATATCAACATTATTCTACTAGCAGTTAGGATGAGGGGTAGAAAAGGTAAAAGGCTACTTTTGAAAGAGAATAAGATTACATTTCACACAATCAGACAAGAGAAGACAGATATGAGAATTTGTTTCTTGCTCTGGCATTTAAACCCAGCATTGGCCTTTTGAAATGCTGAAATGTCTTGAGTGTTATGTTGACTCAGTTGCTTTACTAGATTCTGTAACTTAAAGGGAATAGAAGTGTTAATGGGAACCTACCAAAGTCATAATTCATAACTTGCTTTTATCAGCAGATTGTCAAGGTGGGAAGTATAGACTAGAAAAATAAGTGTGTTGTGTCATCATCATGAAAGAAAGTTTCAGTCGCTGAAACTGAGGTTTTTTTCCACACATATATTACCAAGCAGTTTTGGTGGCCTTTTGATCCATCCCAACTAATAACGACTTTTCTTGTTAAGTGATACTATCCCAAAACTTCTTTGTGGAACTGACATACAAAGAACAAAGCTCTAAACGATGTTTGTGTTTTTCTCTCAGCATTGTAGGAGATGGGGTAAGTTATTATGGAAGCTGTACCAGAATTGTTACAGACTTACTAGTGCAAAGACATTTTATACATAAAGCCAGAGAAAGGTGGCAAAATTAACATATCTCAGAAGTTCTAAATTTCTCCATTAACTAATAACAACTCAGACAATAAATGATGCTTATTAATTTTTCAAAGTAGAAGTGGAAAACATTTTGTGTCATATGGTCCTGAAGGAAAGAAAGGCGAAGAGTTTGAAAGAAGGTATCTGCCTTTACACTCATTTTTAAAATTTCCTATCTGGAGACAAAAGAAAACTGGCCATCTGAATTTCCATGAGACTTTTTGTCAGATATTTTAGTCATGGTACTGATACTTCTCAAACACTGGAGAATATCATCAGAATAGATTAAAAGGAGACTGACTGGAATAAAAAATATATCATTTCCTGTATAGCATGCTCTTTTAGCATTCTACAGTTATCTCCTAATGAATTACTACACATAGTTAACATCCATAAGAATACAAGATTTATGAACACAGAAAGAATGACTATCAAGTTTACCGATCTTTTCTAAAGCTTTACACAAGCCAAGTGCATTATAGGAACCCAGATAATAATGTGTGTTAAATGTTTAAAAACTATGTAGTTTTTTACTTTTCTGTATCTTAATCAATTTTTGCCTTTAAATATGTTTCCAATTTCCATTCTATGTAATCTACCTTACCATCCATGCATTACCCCACTTTCCAGAAGTGCTATTTTTTTTTTTTTTACTTTTTATTACAGAAAGAATTTAAGGAAAAAGTAATATATCTAGATATCAAACAGTATCTTTCCTTAACAAAGCAGACTATTGCACAAAGTGTGCAGTCTTCTTGGAAAGATTGGATAGCTGCTTGGTTACAATGATAATCATCATGTATGCATGATTTCAAAAAATAAAACTCATAAATAAATGTAAAAATCTAGCTGACTTTATTAAATGTTTCATGAATCTTGCAGCAGATCTTCTAACAATTAGGAGACTGAATACGATTGTTCAAAATGTAATTTTTTTCTAATTAGAAGGAGGGTGAGATTGCAAAACACAAAGAAATTTATTTCAGGCAAAGCCACCCACATTTAGGGAATGAGGGTTTTGTTATGCAGATTACCTCTTCACTACTACTTACCAGGAAACCCCAGACTGATAGTTTTAAATTTCAGTTTTTAGAGATGTCTAAACTACAGTTGGGTTAGATAGTAAGTCTTGGTGGGACTTCACATGAATTCTACGTTAGGCCTGTTGTTATTCTTTCTAAATAGTAATCTCTCAATTTTATATATGTATTTAAAGCAACTGACTGTTATGCATCTTTTTAAACTAGATTTTAGATATTTAAGTAGGAATATTCACTGAGCAGAACTAGATCTGAAATATTCTATCTTCTTAATTTGCTTTTGTAAATAAATGACATTAGTTGTAACTGTACGGACTTATCCTTGTCACTTTTAAAACATTTCTTTCAGTTAGTTCATCTTTCCGGTTATCATTAGTAGTTTCAATATAAGCCAGATGCACATTTGAGGCTCTCTTTCAGTTTAAATAAGATCGTCACTTTATATCTGAGGATAAGATTTTCAACACACTTAGCATGATTTAGAATGATTTCATTCTTATTAAAAACTAAGTTTATTTTGCTAAAGTCCAATTTCAAAAAGTGGAAATAGCATGACTTTATCTTAGATTTATTGCTTTTCATATTCAGGTTATAAATAACTTACTTTATCTACAATATTGTTATATTTTCAACATATTATGAAAACATGATAGGCCTAGAGTTAGGTGTGTTGACTAGAATGATGTCGTTGGAGAGTAGAGTTTGTCTTATTAGAATACTGTGTAAACATAATCTTTAACATTTTTAACATGTACTTGTTAATGGGTGCAGACTTATAATAATGAGAAAAACTTACTACTGGTTCATAATATTCATTATAGGTGGAGTTGGCTTGTCAAAATAGAATCAACACTTGTATTTGTCATTACTACACAATATAATTTAAACCTATCACTCTAAAATCACGTAAAGAAAAATATAATTATGTTGGATTATTCTGAATCTTCTTCTAAATGTTCAAATGACTAACAATGTATATTAAAAGTTGCTATCATGCCAAATACAGAGAAAGTTGATTTGAATCATTTTATAGATTTAAATCATAAAAATTGTTTATTATTACATTGTAGCCATTAAGTATATGGAAAATATATTAGCTATTGACATGTTTTCAGACTGATGGCTTTATTCCAGAGATTTGAATTATCTGGAAAATAAAATTTGGAAATATTCATCAGAAAATTAATTAAAATTAGTAAATTAATGGGCTATAACTATTTTTTTAATGAACACTAAATTGAATTTTATGCCTGAAATGGTGGGGTGGGGGAGCAACAATTTTCTTTAATTTGAAGGCCAAAATGCTCTCTTTTAAAGGAAAGTTGTCTTCTGGAATTTCTTTTATTTTTAACTAAACTAGACTAGTTATTACAGTTGAAAATATATTAATCTCGAATTTTTCTTAATGATAATTTTAGCTTTAACATGTATATAGTTTCTTTGTGATATTGGTTATAGGTTTAATATAATTTACATTAATAAAATTCTAAAATCTAAAATAAGTTGAATTCCGAATGCTAGAAACTGTTTTTTAAAATTCTTAAGTCATTTAAGTCTCTTGCATATATTGTTGTTTCCAACATCTCTCTTAAGTTCAATTTGTTAAAAAAAATACTCTCTGCCAAACAAACAGAAAGACAGCATCCTGTCGTTGTATATTGTCCTCATATTCTTTATCTTGTATGTCAAAACTCTGACAGTGACATTATTTTGGTCATGCACAAATGATGTTTTGCACAGATCTGTCCAAATAAGATCTGGTTTTACTATTCAGTCCATATATTTGCATGAGGCCTTAGGTATGTTTGTGTAAGTGAAAGAAAGGAAGTGGGAGAACTACAGTGAATGTATTTCTTGCAGATGTTTGTGTGAAAGTTTTTCCTAAATAGCAAGAAAGATAATGTTTTAAGTCTAGGAAGCAATATTATGGTTCCTATCTTATGCTCAGTGTCTGTTCCATAGGGGATACAGAAAGTCTGAAAATTCTGTAAATCAAATGAATGCCAAACCACCTGATTTGCACATTGCAAGTAGTATGATATCCCAAAGAAAAAGGTAATCCATACAATTAGTTTTAAATATTTGTTCCTTAGAAATCACTTTGGATATATATATATATATATATATATATATACATATATATATCAAGAGCCAATCTCTAAAAGGTTCTGTGGCTTTTTTCATTTGCATTGCTTATTAGAGGTGTGAAGTGCCATGAGAATGTGACCCATTCCCAACCATGAAAAATGGGTGTGGCACCTGGTCAGTGCAATACACAGCCCTGAACATAACAGATGGAATGGTAATTGCTTTCACCTGCACTGATTGTACCCATGATTTTCCTGGAATCTAACTATTCTTGCCCATTCACTATGTTGCCTCTGCTGATATACCCTCCTTGCTGATGGGGTAATAATTTTCTGGAAACTTGCTCAACCTGCTGCCATCAGAGGGTGGTTACTTGCCACGCTAACTGCAATTGGGGGAATTCATTCTGGACTGTCATCCCGACCACCCCACTATAAGTACAATAAAGTCTATATTCTCTCTGTCTGTGTTTTCTCGAAATTTCCTTGGACTATCTCCTGGGCAGTGTGTTACTCTTCCTGGGCTTAAACATCTGCAGAACAAGAGGTAGAGCAAGACATATTCAGAGGAAAGCTTTATAGGTCCTTTGATATTACAACCAAACACAAGGATTCTATCAGGCAAAGTAGGAAGTACAACTCCCAAATGACTATTTTGATTCTCTGGTGAATTTTTGAAGCACATTCAACAAATGCAGTAAGAATGGTTCAAATAATAATTGTTTTTCTAGGCTCTAGTCTTCCAAATGCCAAGGTGTTATCAGAGGACTTTAATAAAAGTTCATCAAAGAATGTCTACAAAGGAGTGTATTCCCAACATCATTACTGCTATTGAAGGCAATTTCATTTCCTTTAAACTCTCAGTCAGTGTATGTGTTTGTCAGTTTGTGACACCATGCAATTTAATTAAATTATCTTAAATACATGTATTTAAAAGTCAAATGAAGAAATTAAGATCCAGTGGTTCATGTTCAACTTCTTAATTTATGCTGGATTCTATTTAATTGAAAGTCAATAACCTAGAAAGGAAAAGTATATCCACTTGAGATTGTATTAGAAACTGTAAAGTGTGATCAACTACATGACTTACAAGTGTGTCTATTTAATTCTTTAAGTTTATAGTAACATTTTTGCTCTCTTCAGAGATGTATTTCAAATTCAAATCATTTAAAAGTATTAATAGTATTACCAATATCTCCAATTATATTTGAAAACAAGTATAAATCTAAGTTACTAAGAACTAACCTTATTAATGCCTAACATTTTTCAATTTTACTTTATACTTTATTATCAAGTGTAAAAATATTTTTTAAATTCCTGCATATTTTAACAAAATATTAAAGAAGCGAGTCAAATTATGCTTTAAGCATAAGGTTGTATACTCAGTTTCTTTTGTTGCCAAGCTGGCACAACAGTTATAATATATTATTTACCTTAAACTTGAGTTGATTTTCTTGATTATTGCAGGGGAAACACAATAGTAAATGCTTAAAGGTTTTTAAAATATTGGGGTGGTCTCTACTTCATCTGTGAAAGCAGTTGGGAAGTAAAATCCTAAAAGGAATCAATATATTCTTTTTTATTTTGGTATGGAACATTTAGCCAGAATTTTAATTTCCTTAAACATAAATTTTCCTTTTTATGAATGGAGGATCATTCTATTTATCTCCTGATAAGCTAGTTCTATCAATGAAAAATTTTTATTATAATTCCTTATAGAGTAATTTATATGCTATTTTGTATAATACTAATATAACTATCACTCAGATCTGAATATACTACATATCTTTGCTAAACAATCCTTTTCAATACTGACAAGTTTATGAAAGTTAGTAAAAATCACAATATTACAGAATTTGGGGATTCTAAAAAACATGGATACTATTTTGATGAATTCATAGACTAAGTATTACCATGCAATAAGAGGCTGGACTATATATTATAACTATTTAGTCAAGCTCTATTTCTTTCTATGTTAATTAATTATATATTTACTCTTTCATAACTATGGCAATATAGGCAGTATTATAATCACTGTATAAGTTTAAATTACTCAAATAGTCTAAAATCCCAAATTATTTGCTTAAAATGGGATTTTTATTCTGATAATGAAAGCTAGCAATGTGCAATTTTATGTATCATAAGTAATATATACTTTATCATATACCAATCATTTGACTTTGTGGCTTTATGTCACCAAAAAAAATCAAAAAATACTAGGGTTAGATCTTACATTCACCTTTGAAATGAACTAGCAGATACGATGAGTCACAATAATTAGATTTTCCTCTGGGAACTCAGAGAGAGAAATATTGAGGAACACAAAGCAAAAATGCTTTGCAACATTTTATTCTGGTCCTTTCTCTCAGTTTTCCAAGAGTTAGCAGACAATTTTTTTCATTTTTAAAGTTATTATTTTTTTGAAATTCTAGTATTGCTTACTGGACTTGAAAAATTGTTGTCATTACTAGAATTATAAGAATAAACATATCTAGCAAAGTTACATTTGTGATTTAATTTGTCATGGGAGGAATACATTTGAGACAATATTATGATTATATATCAGTATAAACAATGTGGGGATGTAAGGTAAATTGTACATTAAATAATGATGTCTAATTTCACTGTTTAATAAAAGTCCTCTAAAACAAAATATATGGTGAACATTTTAAGGCACAAAACTTGAAGGACGGAAAAAACAACAAATTTGGCAGCTAGAAGACAAAAGGAATAGTGGTATATGAATTAATAGATTTGGATCACTAGGCATGAGAAATCTAATTCTAAATACTAGTGGTGAAGGCTGAGAAGTTATGTTACTAAATCCCCCATAGCTTTGGAGTCTGATGGGATCAGGTGCTGCTGGGAGTTGGAGATAAAGAGGTGTCTACAATGAGAAAGAATAGTTGTAAGCAGTTTGAGGATGCTAGATGGCTGGATCTCCTTATTACAGCTTGTCAACGTTTCTTCTAGAAGGAAATTGAACATTCATTTTCAAGAGATTAAAAAAGTAAAACTCAGTCTTAGGAAACAACACTTATAACTGGGGTCAAAATGAAAAACTTTGCTGAAAACCAGGTACCCTTTTAACACTTAATTTTCAGTATACTGGCAGTCAAATCCTTCCAAGTTGGAAATTACCATTAGATCAATCTGACTGAAACGATAAAAAATGTATGTATTCGAGGCTTCATCCTGCAATAAAATTCATAGCTGACAAACCCTCCTGTGGAGATTTCTCAATTTTTTAGTGTACACTGAAAATGTAAGTAGATATTCAATGATTACCTAAAAAAACTCTTATTTAATCTTATTTAAAATAAAGAAGAAAGAGAGAGAAGCAGACAGAAACAGGAATAGAGATGGTAACTCCTAAGTAGTCATAAGAAAATTAGAACTTGCTCTTATCCTATAAATAAAGTGGATAAACTGAAAAAAAAAAGTAAACAATTCTTAGAGCTGTGAGATGTGAAGATATGAGGAAAACCAAATCCCTCCCTCCCAAATTTGAGGGCTGAATATAGAAAATCACAAATTACTCAGCAGAAAATCACAAGTCAAAACTTTCATGAAACCTAAAGCCTGGGTGGGAAAACCACCATTTCAGTTTATGAAGCGCTGTATTCTCAATGTGAAAAAATCTGAGCGTTAAAAACTCTTGGGGGATCCCAACTGTTTCTTGAATTTATCCTCTATGATGTCTATCAGGTTCTTGGAGTAAATAAGAAAGAAAAATTCACTTAATCTAGCAGAAGGAGAAAAGGAACAATTCTGATTACACCAGAACATTAGATTCTTCTTAACAAGATCTGCTCTCAGGAAGCTATTGACAAGAGTCTAACCTGACAGGATTTTAGTGTTAAACCTACTCAGGGAAAGGAAAATACTAATTCTAGCCATTTCTAGTGTTTAATGTGGAGGAAGAGAAATAGTCAACTGTAGGCTTTTGGTACATCCTGTTTCAGCTACTCTAAAAGAATCAGCTGAGTATCGCTGGTGCACAGGGGATCACCAAAAGACAGAGACATAATAAAAAACTCCATAGTGCTTCTCCTTTCTTCACACCTTGCCATAAAATTAATAAAGACCTAATTATAATCATTTATTTCCTTCAGTATGTAATATTTGCCTTTAAACATAAAATTGCTAGTCATACTAAAAGACAAAAACATGTTGACTCAACCAAAGCAAAATTCGAGTCAAATAAGTAAGGAATACTGGAATAATCAGCGTATGATTTAATGAAACTGTAATATATTGAGGGCTTTAATGTAAAACATAGGTAATATAAAAGAATTGAAGGATAATGTAAGAAGAGAGATGTAAATTTTAAGAAAAAACAAAAAATAGAAATCGAAAAAGATTGTAAGAATGAAGAAAGTCTATGATGCGCTCATTAAAAGAATGAATACAGTTCAGAAAAGAATTTCTGGGATGAGAATTTGACAATGGAAGCTTCCATAATTGAAAATCAATAGAAAAATAACTGACAAAAAGAGATATGCAAAAAAAAATCAATATGTTGGAATAAGATAGTGTCTTCAATGACTACTGCAGGAACAACTAGACATTCACATGTAGAAATGAATCTGGACACAGATCTTACACCGTTAACACAGAAAAGGATAGACAGAAATAGACTACTGCAGGAACAACTACACATCTGCATGCAGAAATGAAACTAGACACAGACCTTATACCCTTAACAAAACACAGAAAAAGATAGAATAGACCTAAATGTAAAACAAAAAATCTATAAAAAACTTCACACTGACACTGGAGAAAACTTATGTCATCTCAGTCATAGTAATTACTTTTGGATATAACATCAAAGGCATGCTTCACAAAAGAAATAATTAATAAACTAAAATTAAATAATTCTACTCTTAACAAATATCAAGAGAGTCATAGTCTGGATGTAAATATTTCCAAATGAAACATTTTATAAAGGACCATTATCCAAAATGTAAAAATATTTCTTAAAATACAATAAAAAATAAAAATCAATAAGCAGATTTTAAAATGGACCAAAATTCTTAGCTGACACAAGGAAGTACTGATGCAAATAAGCATTTAAAAATGTGCTCAGCAACATATGTAGTCATATAAAGACATAAAATAACAGTAAGATATTGCAACACACTTATTAGAATGGCCAAAATCTGGAATATGATAACAGCAAATACTTGCAAGGACGTGAAGCAATAGGAATTTTTATGTATTCATGGTGGGTATGTAAAATAGTGCAACCACTTTGAAAAAGAGCTTAGAAACTTCTTACAAAGCTACATATATTCTTAACATATGGTCCAGCAATTGTGCTACTTGGTACTTAGCCAAAGGAGGTAGAATTTATGCTAACGTAAAAATCTTCTCATGTGTTTAGTAGATTTATTTGTATTGCTATAATTAGAAGCAACCAGGATATCCTTCATTGATTACTAAATTAACTGTGGTACATCCAGACAAAGAAATATGATTCAGTGCCTAAAACAGTGTTTTATCAAGCCCCGAGAAGACATAGAAGAAATTTAAATGAATATGACTAAGTGAAAGAATACAATCTGAAAAAGCTATAGACTGTCATTCCAGCTCCATGACATTATGGGAGAGCTAAACTGTGGATATACAAAAAGGTTAGTTACTAGAGGGGTGAAAGGGCCGATCCAGGAGGAATTTTAGGGCAGTGAAACTATTCTGTCTAAATATAATAGTTGAAGTATGTTATCACACAATTTTCAAAACCCAGATAAGATGTAACATCAGAATTGCTTGAATACAAGTTATGGAATTTTGATGATTATGATATGTCAATGTAAGTTCATCAGCTGTAAATAGTGTACTATTCAGGAATAAGATGTTTATAGGGGGCAAAATTGTGCATGTGTATGTACCTGGGACAATAGCACTGTACTTTCTGCTCAGTTTTATTTTGAGCCCAAACTACTATAAAATAAAGTTTATTAATTTAAAAACATATAATTTGGAGGGCATATTATTCTGGAAATAAGGAATATAAGAAAATAGAACATTTGGTCAAGAAGACAATTATTCAAAATTAAAATGGCGATCATAGAGAACATTAAGTGGTGATTATTATAGAGAAAATATATATATATATATAGCTCAAGAATATGTTTTTTTCTTGTATTCAGTACCCAAAAGTAATCATAGTGAATTAAAGTGAACTCACCATATCACATTATTGTGAGATTCAAAACATGAGTTATAACATGCTGTAAGTTTCCTCTAGAAGCTAAAGCAAGGGGGAGAAACAAGAGTCAAGACTTCTGTCATAGTCTATATCAATTTTACCTTAAGCTGTAAAAAACAAAAATATTGTAATATTATTTAGACATCCTAACAAAGAGAATGACCCAAAAGAATTAAATGTAGCTACATTAGAACACAAAAAACTAATGGAGGAGTGGAGGTAAAGTGAATCTTTTGTTTTCTTGTAACAAATCAGGTGGAAATATTTGATTTTTGCACTATGTATACATTTAGTCTGCCATTATCTTTAAAATACTAAAAATGTTTTCTGAAAATAAAGTTTATAAAATTTTAGAGTAAATGTTAAATAAAAACTTCACCTGGAAACTATAAATTTATGGTAAAATAAAGTGTGCCTTTATCCATTTCATGAATGAACTTTAAGTTATATTTTCTATTTGAAATATTCAATCTACTGTGACTATGCTATACTTCAATACATTATTTAAGACAATCCTTCAGTAACTTTGCACAGCATCCTGTGGAGTCATTTAGAAGACCATTATGTAGTCAATATTTAATACCAGAAAAAGTATGTGTATGCGATTATTAAAATTCACCAAGTCATTTGACATTTTTGTGTATCTGTTTTTGCATTTACTGATGAATTTGGATTGCCATCTCTTGACACTGAAAACAGTTTTCAATGATTAGACTCAATCATATGTTCTTTTCTAAATTGTTTTTTTTAATATTTTCTTATCCAAAACATATTTTCATAGCATATTTAAATTGTATCTTTTGTATTTCAGAAATATAATATATTCAGTTGAAAATTATTAATATATAATAACACAAAATAAAGACTAGATGGAATTTTCAACACTTGAAAGTGTTAACACATTCCCTTTCATCTGCTTTATATACTTCAGTAATAGCAAATTAGCTACGTTCTTAGCAGCAGAAATACCCAAATGATACCACTTTTCAGTACTTATTAACAGTAGTGAGCTTGAAGGAACCTTACTTCCCACTAACCCTACTGTCAAATTTTTTGCCTTTCATAGACACTAAAGTCATTTAATTAAAAAATTACATTCAATGTTGAAAAATACTCTATACTCCTTTTTTGTATGTAAAACTGGGCATTTTCTGGAAAATAATTCCATCAGGTTTTCTTAGTTCATTAGGGTGGCAATTAGTAAATGAGAACAAATATTGGTAGTAATCTTTTATAATCCTCATAAATTCCCATCTGTTAGTTGTTATAAAGATGCCTTATGATTTTGGTTTATTCACTTTTACCCAGAACATATTTTTTAACCTTTAAGCTTTTTAACTAGTATAAATAGTATGTAATTATATGAGATGTAACAATAAATAATTTTCAGAAGGCTAGTTTGATATCTATATTAAATTTTAAATCTGAATTGGAGTTATGGCACTGAAGCATGGAGATTTAATGAGTCCTTCTTGATCCTTGTCTCATCTCACCCTCCGTATTGCCCTAACTCCAGTACACATTCCAGAGCTAAGACATTCTATTCACCCTAATTTTCTAATCTAGGGTCATTCCATTGTCTTCTGTAAAATTGATTGTTCAGTTACGAAGCTCTGATGATTCAGAATTTCCTAAAAATAAGAACAACTGAGTCATATGTTAGCTTTAGTTTCAACATTTTGAGGGGACTAGTCAAGCGCTAAGTGACACTATTGAGATAAAGACATTGTGCTAGGCTTTATTCATAATACAAATACCTTTCTCTTGTGGAATTTAGTTTTTATAGAGTGCTAAAAAGTTTAAAATAATCAAGAATATGCTATAAGCTATAGACATAAGAAACATCATATCAACTAAGCTTTTTTAAGTTATTGGACATGTTTGTTGTATTATTATATATTCTATAATAAAAACTGTTTAAATAAATATTTAAGACATTGTAGATCCTTACAGGTAGAAGCAAATTTTGTTGGGACAAGACATTCAAATAATTAGTCATCAAATTATTGGCAACACTGGGAGATGGCATTTCCTAATGTCAAGTGTTGTGCTTTATATTCCAGCCGTGTATAAAATTGCACATTTTGTTCTTTCTATTCATTTTTTCTACTTTCCATTCATTTTTTAATATATGTATTGCTCAAATATTTTCTTCTCTAATATAATAATTACAAAAAAGAGTTCCCAGTTCAATTTTCTGTATTTTAAAGCTAACAACGTTAATTTTCACACTATAGTATTTGTAGTAAGATACTCTTAGTTGCGCAAAATTGGGAAAAAAAAAAGGTAAATATGAATTATAGAATACTTAAGAAGAAATGGCATCAAATAAAATGTGCCTACAATAATCTGCTGATGGAATTTGAAATATGTGAAAATCAATCACACGTGTGAAGGAAAAAAAATTGCTTTAAGCAAAAATAGACCCTCAGAAATAACATTTATTTATGTTGTATATTCATTATTTGAATAAAACTACTGATAAGGTAGTACAAAGCCATGGCTTAAAATAATTTCTTGAACTTTAGTTGAAAATAGGCTATATATTACTCTTATTTGCACTGTACTTTATTGCGATGTAATCTTTTGAGGGTGTACTTATATATTTCAATTCAGCTTAACTGCATTATCATAATTCTCAAATTTTAACTAAACAGATCTTTCATTGTTTGAGAAGAAAATTCATCTAATAAGACAAAGAATGTGGCACATAAAACCTCTTGTCCAAGACAGTAAATAATTTAATTTTGTAGGCACTTGAACCTGATATTAGATAGTGCGATTTAGGATTGAAACCGTGTGTAATATTTTTGTTTTTAAAGAAAACATGTAGAATTGCATTAAAATCATGTTTTTCCAAGTACATTTTTAAAAATAAATAAGCACATATAAGGATATGATTTATGTTTATTTGCATACTAGTTATCTCTTCTATTACTTTCTTTGGCAATATTTCAAGTTTCTGGTTCATTTGCTTACTTCCTGCTTAATTACTCTAAGTGAAAGCTCATGGTAAAATAATAGAACCATGGATGCAGCAACAAATAGCAGACTTTTGGAAAAATATTTCCAGGAAATGTTTTATTTAAATGGGAGTATAGGAGAAAAGTTTAAAGGGTCAGCTTTGTGCAGACAGTACTTTTCTTTATTTGTCAAAGTAGGAGGGACCACAGAAAAGTGACATAGAATTGACAGAACCAGAGCAACCTAAAAACTGAGCTAGGTTAATTTTCAAGGTAGAAGAAAATCCATAATATGAAAATGTTTCTGGATTCATGACTAGATAGACTTTTAAAAAGGAGTGAATCAGTAGAGTAAAATATCATGAGCAACAAAAATTCAAGGTAAAACTCATTTTTCCTTCTAGAGTAAATGCAGAAAGAAAATACCATGTCCCACAGAGCTTTGTTTTTGATGAGGAGGGGGATTCCTATTAGTTTTTTTCTACTTTCTCATATCACTTAGCCATGTGAATCTCTCCCAAAGAGTCGAGATATTGTGGCATAAATTACTGAAGAAACATTTTTTTTTTTTTTTTTTTGGTCCAGAACACTGGATAAAGAGACTGTGGTATAAAGAAAATGTGGGAAAATTTCTGGACAGGAGTGATTAGAGAGGAAGCTCCTGAATTCTGTGTAGAACTGTAAACACGTTTTGGCTCACTCCATATGGAATTAATGGGACAATTCATGTAAATGCAGTAAAGAATTTGAAAGTAAAACTGACTTTGGAACTACTATAGATGCCCATTCAAGTGTAAAATTAAACATCTAACCTGAATAATCATTAATCAAATGCAAATAATTCTTTCAACTCAGAATCCTGCATCCAGTAAAAATATCCTTTATGAATGAGAACAAAATTTCTTTTGTCAAGATATTCTCCCTTCAATCAAGATAAACAAAGAGAATGTGTCACTAGCAGTTGGTTCTATTAAAAAAAAAAAAAGTAAAGTTAAAGAAAATCCTTCAAGTTAAATAGAAATTATTTCAAAGGGAATTCTGTAAGTTTAGGAATGAAGAGCAAAATAAGTAAAATTTGTTTAAGTTAATAAAACTGATACCATACAAAGCATATTTTCTGACACTAACAGAACAAAGCTAGAAATAAAGAAGCATATAAATAACTTAAGAAGTTCCCAAAATGTTGGAAATTAAATACTTCACTCTAAGATTGTCATTCAAAAGAAAAAGTGCATACAAATACATGATAATTCAAATAAGCAAAATGCATTTCTTATACAAGTTTGTTCTTCTGAGGTTCCTGACATATTTATGCAAACCCTTGGAATTTTCTAAATGAGGAGAGACATTAAGTTGTTCTTTGTTTGAGGAATCTCTGTACTTTTACTCTAAAGAGTTTGCACCAATTAGCATTCCCACCAGTTTTTTTCTCCACATTCCCTCCAACACCTGCCATTTCCTGTCATTTTTGATATATGCTATTCATACTTGTATGACATGGTATCATACTGGAGTTTTTATTTCTATTTCTCTGATGATGAGTAATGTAGAATATTTTTCAGGTGTCTGTAGGCCACCTGTGTATCTTCTTTAGACAGGCTTCTGTTTAGTTCCTTGCCCCATTTTTTGAGTGGGTCATTGACTTTTTTAACGTTGAGTGTGTGAGCCCTTTCTATAACTTGGGGATTAAGTTCTTATCTGATTTATGTTCTGTGAATATCTTCATCAGTTCAGTGGGTCTTTTTGTTTTAGTGCTAGTTTCTTTTACTGTACAGAAACTTTTCAATTGATGTAGTCCCATATGTTTAACTTTGTTTTGGTTTATTGTGCTCTAACTTTAACTTCCCCAAAGACATCTTTGAGGTTGCGATCATGGAGTGTTTTTCCCACATTTTCTTCTAAGTATTTTGTCATTTTATGTCTTATGTACAGGTCTTTGATTCAATCCTACTCTTGGGTATATACCTAAAGATTATGTAATCTATAATCAGAAAGAAATATCTTCACTGTTCCTAGCAGCATAGTTAACAATAGCCAAGATATGGAAACGACCTAAATACACATCAACAGATGGTTGCCTTAGGAAGCTATGGTATGTACACTCAGTGAAATTCTATGAAACTGTTGAAAAAAAGATTAAATTGTGCCATTTATTAAAAGTTTGAATGGAACTGCAGAGGATCATGTTAAGTGAAATAAGTCAGAAAGAGAAATATAGGGTGGTGTCACATATATGTGGAATATAATGAAATGAAACAAATGAACATACAAATCCAAACAAAAACAACAGTACACAGGGCTATGATTTGGGGAGGGTAGGGGGAGAGAAGGAGAGTAGGGAAGGAAAGGGGAAAACTGGTGGCAAAGCACACTGGAACTTTGGTTGTGGGAGTGCTGTTAAATACAGACCAAGAAGCAATCCCAATATCCTAAAATGAATACAGACAGCATTGTGAAGTAAAGAAATCTGAAAATAAATAAATGAATACATTTTAAAAGAAAAAAGAGCATCCTTTGTTGTTAATTAGGCAAGATTTTATAAACCTCTAACGATGGATAGTAATCATTGGAACCAATAAGGTGATTAGTGGGCTGGAACTTTTACTTCTACTCTATAACCTCCAGGAATGGAGAGTGTCTGGAGCTTGATTTCAACCACTAATTGCCAATGATTTAATTAATCAGTCCTGTGTCATGAACCTTCTTAAAAACTTAAAAAGATACGATACAGAGAGCTTTCTTGTTGATGAACATGGGGAAATTTGAGGAGAATGAACACCTGGAAAAGGCATAGAAGCTCTGCCCTTCATAACTTTTCCTCTTCTTTCCCAAATGACCGTTCATCTATAGCCTTTGTTGAATATTTTTATAAAAAATTGGCAATCCAGTAAGCAAAATGTTTGTTTGACTTCTGTGAGACATTCTAGGGAATTAACAGAACCCAATAAGAGGGCTGTGGAAGCTTCTGATTTATAGTCAGAAATGCAGGTAATAAACCGGACTTTCTACTGGCATCTAAAAAACCTTAAAAGTTTGTTGAAACTCCCACAATAGCAGATTAGTAGACGCACAAGTTACAGTCTGGGTTTGAGATTGTGTCTGAATTGTAAGGGGATTGTTTTGGGGCAGTCTTGTGGTACTTAATCCTTAGCCTATGGAATCAGATGTTATGCCCAAGTATAGATAATGTAAAAATAAATAAATAAAAATAAAATAATTGCTGTCTGGAGAATAGATTGGTTGATGTTGTGCGGAAACCTCCCAACAACTTACTGCACATGTTTTTAAGTTGGTAACCAAATTCCTTTTATTCACTTCTAAATATTTTATGGGATAAAGAGGGTATCTCAGAAATACGGGGAAATATTTGAGTCAAATGAAAATGAAAACACATTTTAATGCCTGTAGGATATATCTAAAATAACATTTAGAGGAAAACACATACTGTTTAAAGCATATATTGTAACACTAATGATCTAAATCAATAAATTAAGATTTTATCTTTAGAACTAGATAGAGAAAATATATTAAACAGAGCAAGTGAAATAAGGAAATATGACAATAATGATTATAGCAGAGGTGTCGAAAATTAAAAGCAAAATAGAGAAAGCCAATAATCCAAAAGTTGTATTTTTAGGCTCAAAAAATTGATAAACTCTTAGCAACACTAATCAAAAAAGGAAAGAAGACTCAGTTGTTCTTAGGATAAGAGTACAACATTACAAATAATTTTTGGTAGTAAATTTGAAAAAGCAGACAAAGTAGATCAATTCCTTGAAAGCTACAAAGTATCAAAACTTACATGGACATATCCAAAAAATTGAGATGGGAGTCTGGTTATTTCACTGATTAATTCTACCAAATATTTAAGAGACGTCATATAGATTCTACATAATATATATAGAAAATCAAATGAAAGGGAATACTTGACAAATTATTTTGTTAGCTCAACATATCAGTACTGAAATCAGAATAAATATTTTGGAAGGAAATAAAATTGTTAATATTCATCACCAATACAGACACAAAACTCTGAACAAAATGTTAGCACACCCAGTAATATGTAACTGATATTACTACCACAGAGAGTTTATTTCATTAATCAAAGATTAATTCAACATTTAAAACTCAAACTATGCAATTTACCATGCTAATAGACTAAAAAGAAATGTTAATACTATTTTATATTTATATAGAAATATATTTGATAAAATCATATGCAGTCTTTAAAAAATTCAGTAAACTAGGAGAGCATAGTTCTAATCTGCCAGAATGTGAACTCCTAGAGGGCAAGGACTATGACATAAATAGTTTTAATCAATGTTTAGCAAAGTCTCTCTTGTAAAAGTGAATAGAAAATTTCTAAAATTATTTAAAATATATAATTAACAATGCTCAATTTAACACATACACACAAGTTGTTTTATATAAATAGATGAAATCACTTCACCAATATGAAAAAATAATATCTGGGAATAAAGAATCAAAAGTAGGAGGACACAAAATGTGTGTATGTGTGTTTGCGTGTTTGTAAAAGTAGCTGTTTATTTTAGGGCAACATTTGATGTTGTAAATTCTTTATTTTGAAGAGCTTGATTTTTAAGGACAAAGGAGATTTCTATCATTTTCAAAATAATGGCATGATATTAAAAATGTTTCTTCAGAAGCAGGAGTATTTAAAAATTTTTAATAATTTAAAATGTGTTTTTAAGGATCTAAAAGTATGTTGGACTTTATTCAAGATATGGATAGGGTCCTGATGGTAGTAGAATAGATGGAGATAGTTAAATAAGAAAAACATATTGGAAATCTTTTATCTTCATTTTCAAAAGGCAAATAAATCAAAGAATAAGTGATTACATTGTTTTAAGATAGAAGATTATAATTAATTCATTTAAGATTAGTAAAAATGATTATAGATAAAGTAAAATTTATTCTCTGGGAACAACTATACTCAGTTGTAGTAAATAAAATTATACAGTATATATTCATCCATTCATATTTATACTGATACATATTAATATGTATGTTCATTATTACCTAATATTAGAATATACATGCACTGATATCATCTATTGGACTCAAAAATCTATATTTCCCTAATAAAATACATTGACTCCAAAAGATATTTAATATTATCACATGGACATGTAAGAATATACATGAATTAGTGAATAATCAAGAGTACTTGTTGCAAAGAACTGAACAATCTTGTTTATTCTAGATGTATCTTGTCCATTCAGGATGTATTTCCTAAATTTACTGCACACTTGGTGGAACATAGACTTTGTATTATTTTTTTAAAGAAAATATCTAAAGTGAATTCTATTATAGGCCAAAGTTCTGCATCCCACTGAGAGGGCAGATGGATAAATATTTGGTTTATGGTTTCAGGAAGAGATATGCTTCTGAATTAGAGAATTTAGTTCATTTTATGATCAAATGATAAAACTCCATATGCCTCAAGGTAACAAATATTTGATATAAATCTACTTAACCCTGTTTTTCTTGTGCATTATTTTAAAAGGTGCTTCAAATGCAAAAATAAATGTATAATTTGATTTTTTAGATGCTTAATGTAGAAGCTGTCTTTTTATAATTGTCTTATTAATGTATTCAAATTTTTCTTGAAATTAATTTACTCCTTAATTTATAAGGAAGTTAAAATGAAGATGAAAACAAACATATATGCAATTTTACAGAAAAACGATATTGTGTCAGTTTCAGATACTTAAAGGAATATTGTTTAAGAAAATCTGTTCTGTATCCAAGATAATAAAACTATATTATTTTTTAGGTTTGATTGTTTATGACTACACACTTCATTGCACAAAAAGTGAGCTAATACTAAATGAGATGGTGAGAGTCTGGATTGTGTGATGTTCATATGGTTTACACAGCAGAAGCAGATGTTACTGCCAATTTTGTAGTAATAAGCTTGAGCAGCTGCCAAAAGAATAAAACAAAGTTTGACTGGAAAGCAAGCAAGACATGACACTCTGAAAGCTTCTGTCTCCCAGGACAAGCAAGTACCTGATTTTAATATGTATATAGTAATTGGAATCAATAAATCAAATGAAAAAAGACACTCTGATTTTACATATGGTCACTTCAGCCATAATTAAAAAAAAATCTATGTACTTTACAAATGGTGACTAAATATATGATTTAAATGTATAGGCTCATTTATATCAAATCACTATACTGAATATACACACATAAGAAATAAGCTAAACATACAGATTGCCTCACTTAGAATAAAATATAGCCACCTCTTCAGTGGAATTAAGCAGATGTTTAAATTTTTTCAACAAATTTTAAAAGTGACTTGAGGCAGGAATTGAGGAAAATTATATCCAATTTAAGCTCTAGGAAGTCTGTAGACAGACTATAATTATCTATTATTAAGGCAACTGGTGTAAAGGATAAAAAAAAAAAATCTGTCTAGAAAGGTTTCTTCCACTGGCTGAGTCTCTAAATTTCAGTGAGATAACAAATGAGGAATACATTTATATTCTGTTAGTCCAACTGCTTTAGAGGCCTGGTCCCTCTATTCATTAATTTATTTGTATAAATTCAAATAATTTTAGATTGTGAAAAGTGAGATTTTTGATAATTAGCCAAGGAATGTAAGCTGATTAATAGATAGTCATCTTCTAAAAATTAGTCATTGGTTTCATTCCTATCTTTAAGCTATAAAGGATACTATAAACTCAAAATGTCAAATCCTTCTTGGTGCAATAGAAAAAGAGCAGTTCTGTGTTTCAGTATGTTATTAACTATTAGCTTACATGACTTTCCAATTCTTACATTGTTGAGAAAGAAGATAGTATGATTTTGTATACATATTGACTTTGATTTTCAACTGTCTACTCCTTCTGAGGACAACTTTGACAGTTTGAAGTCTGTCAAATACCTTAGAATTTTGAAAGTGAAAAATCGTTAAGCAAATACTGAAGAGAACTTTTGCTAGTCAATGACAGTAGATAGTTTTGCTCCGGGGTCTTCCAGAGGAAGGAACTTTTGTACCAGGAGTCTACCAGCTATATTCTTTGTCTCTAAAACTGAGAAATCACCAGTTTTTGTCACTTCAAAAACTCTAGAATCTCCTACATACTACAGGCACTGACAACTTATTGGCTAGTAAACATTTGACAATATATTTTTAATCCCTGTAACTATCTTTTGATTTTATTATGACTTAATTATCTATTTAAGATTCTATCTCCAATCATATATCTATCATCTATCTACCTTCCTACTTACTATTTAATTGCTGAACCCTGAAAGCAATTTTCAGATATTATGTTATGATATATGTAGATGAATTGCATATGTTCTTAAGAATGAAAATTTTCTTCAACCCGAGATTGATATTGAGTTAGAGAAACTTACTCCTATTGATTGAGATGAAAACAGGCACCCATTTTGAGAGCTGGCTGTGTAGATGTGTCAATAAAGTGAGGGAAATGAGGCCTATAGAAGTTGAGAGAGTTTCTTGGCTACAGCTAGCAAGAAAATGGGGACTTTAGTCATAGAACTAAAAAGAAATTATTTTGCATGAATCAGTGGACTTACAAAAACTCTGAGACTTAAGTGAGAATTAAAGCCTCAGTAAATCTTTCACTTTAGTCTATCAATATCCTTCTCAGAAGACCCTACTAACTGAATCCTGACCATGAAAATGATATAATAATGTGTCATTTTAATCACTGTTAGTGGTAATGTGTTGTACAGTATTAATAAGTTAGATAGTTTTCAGACTAATCCATATGGCTATGTTCGGGTTCATTTTTTATGGACATAATTTGAAGGAAGTCTTATTTGTATCTTGCACACAGGGTTGGGGAAGTTCTATGTATTGCCCAATGCAGAGGACAGCCCCTTACAGGAGAGAATGTGGAAACCTAAAAGTTAATAGTACCAAGTTTAAGAAACCGTGAATCAAGTTATTGGAGAAACATTCCAATTACAAGGTAAAAACAGAGTTTGAGTTAGAATCTTGAGAATATAACTAACTTTTTGGGAATAAATTAGGAATTTTTGATAACTCTAAACTTTCATAAGACAATTCAGATTTATAAGTATTATCAAATGGAGAGCATTATTTTCAGGGTTTCCAAAGAGAACATGCCAGTTCTTGTATATAAAATTGCATTTTATGTTTTGATACTAATACGAAATTCACATAAAATAATGATACATAGTTTAAAACATTTTTGTTAGGAGGGGTAAAATGCTTGAGATCTTCATCTTTGTCTTTTATTTTCTATGAATATTCTTATACATTTTTCAGTCTCAGTAGAGGAATTCAATTAGTAGAAGTAATTCAATATTTGGCTTCTGTATTCCCTTCACATTCCATTCCCTTTCTCATCAGGAAAACATCCTAGGTCTCTGGCAGAATATCTGTTTGAAAATGTGATGCACACCATGAGATTCCTATTTGTGGGTGGCATTGAACATACAAAGAAAAGATGATCATATCTTTTATAATTCAGAAAAAAAATTAATATCCCAGAGCATTATATTAGAGAGAAAGATTGCAATAGTAAACATGTAAACAAAATCTGGAACTAGTGACATGCTTTAACTACTTATAACCCTTGGACATCATAAGTTAAACAAAAATGAATGTAAATTAGGAGTCATTTTTCTTCAATGCTGTTCTTGAGTTCTTGACACTTGGCATTAGGATTATCATATGTTCTCTGATGAGAATTTTAAGTAAGAGAAAAACATCTTAAAAACACAAAATTCCTTTAAGTTACTACTGTCAAAATGAGATTTCACAGTGCAGATTCTTTGCCTTTTGATATGAAATCCAACAATTTATTTCTGACACTAACTATCAGAATATTTAATAGAGATCAGATAAATTGTTCATTGTGACAGACTGCAATAAAATGTATTTCAAAGCCCATTTCTAGGGGATATAAAACAAAATAGAGAGCCTGATTCTTGTTGTTATAAAGTCTGTCTTGACTGAGTCTTCATTAACAAATTAGTGAAGTAAGGTCTGTAAACTCTTTAGTCTAATTCTCAAATCTCTGCAAAGGCATGTCATGTTTTGTGGTTATTATTTCCTATTGATAATTAGAGAAGCTACCAATAAAATAAAAGGCAAAGAGCAAATAACTATGTAAACCTCAAGTTTTACCCAGAAGCAACTTCCTGACAAGATCGACTATTTCAAATTTAAAAAGAATGTCAAATATCAAAAATTCTCCTAGAACACAGAAACAAAAGTTAACATATCCGTATATGAATATAGGAGCAAGTACATATAGTATAAGCTGTCAGTCAACTCTAATTCTGCAAGCTGGCTTAATATAGTAATTTAATACTCAGCAACCTGTGATTTAAGCACTATTATCTCAATTTAATAAATAAGGGAACTGAAATGGAAGGAATTTAAATAACTTTTAGAGGAAGTTTAGTCAGTAAGGGGGGTTTCCGAATACTTCACTCTTGCCCATTGAAAATGGCTAATTTTCAAGTCTGTACTATTTATTCAAGTATTTACTTGTAATATTGTGGTTGCAACAGTCTGAGAGGGTTGCTTAGGGTAAAGGTAAACAAGACAGATATCTAAATTAATTAATCTCATTCAATGTACATGATAATGCACCACAACAAAAGGATTATCTCTTGATAAGCAACAAGAGGAAAAATATATATTAAACAATATTATTAGAACTGAGAAGAGACATCTACAACAACACAATAATAGGAGACTTTGACATCCCATTTACAGTGATGGACAGATATATCAGGCAGACAATTAACAGGAAAACAACAGATTTAAATGACCATTTGGAAAATTAAGATCTAAAGGACATATAATGGGACATTTCATCCAAAGTCCACAGATTTCGCTTTCTTCTCAAGTGTGCATAGACCATTCTAAAGGATAAAGCATATGTTGGAACACAAAAATGTCTCAAAAATTTGCGAGGATTGAAATCATACCAAGAATCTTTTCACACTACAATGACTTAAAATTTGAAATCAATCACAAAAAGAAAGCTGGAAGACCCCAAATTAATTGGAAAACAAACAATATGCTTTTGAATGACTTGAGTTAAAAAGTAAATCAAAGAAGACTTATTAAAATACTTAGAGACAAATGAGAATGAAGATATTAGCTACCAGAATTGGTGGGATGCAGCAAAAACAGTACTAAGAGGGTAATTCATTACAGTAGAAGCCCACCTCAAGAAATAAGAAAAATTTCAAATGATCAATCAAACCCCAGAATAAATCAACTAGAGATAGAAAAATAATTAAAGTCCAAAAACAGCTTATACGGAAATAATCAAAATGTGACCAGAAATAAATGAAATAGAAAACAAAATCCAGAAGATCAATGAAACCAAAAGTAGGTATTTTGAAAAAATAAAATTGGCATATCATTGGCTTGACTCACAAAGAAGCAAAAAGAGAGAAAACTCATAACTAGAGTAAGAAATGGAAGGGGAGAATTTATAACAGCTATTAAAGAAATACAAAACATGATAAGAAACTAATAAGGACAACTCCTGGCCAATAAAATTGACAGCCTCAAGGACATGGACAGATTTTTAGAAAAATACAGTCTACCAAGACTGAAACTGAAATAATTGGAAACCTGAACAATAGAGTCACAAACAAGGAAACTGAAGAGCTAATTAAAAAATTCTCCAAATAAATCTCAGGATTAAATAGCTTTTCTAGTGAGTTTTATCAAATCTTCAGAGAAGAATTAATATCTAGTCTTCTCAGATTCTTCCAATATATTGAAGAACATGCAATACTTCCAAATAAATTCTGAAAGTAGCATCATACTGATAGCAAAAACTATTAGAGATGTCACCAAGAAAGAAAATTACAGAGTAATTTCCCTAATGAGCATAGATGCAAAAATTCTTAACAAAAAAGTTTTAGCAAACTTGAATTAAAAGGATTAAAAAATAGCCAAGTTGGATTTATCCCAGGGATGATAGGATGTTTCAACACACATCAATCTACTAATGTAATACATATATCAACAAAAGCAAAGAGAAAACCACATTAGATTTCAATAGATGGATACATAGGAAGCTTTGATAAGATCCAACAAACAAAAACTGCTTAAAATGGGAAGATAAGTTGCATACCTCAACATAATAAATGCAATATACAATAGACCCACAGTCAAAATCATAGTCAAAAGCGACAATTTGAAAGCATTTCCTTTCAGGTCAGAAGTCTTAGAGCAATTACGCAAAAAAAAAAAAAAAAAAAAAGAAATAATAAAGAAAGTAAGAAAATCCAAATTGAAAAGTAGGATGCAAAACTATCATAATTTGCAGATGGCATAACATATCCCTAAAAGCTCTGTCAAAAAATTATCAGACCTAATCAACAAGTACAGTAAAGTAGCAGGTTACAAAATCAATGTCCAAATGTCTGCTGCATTTTTGTATGCAAAGAAAACGCAAAAAGTAAATGATATCAAGAGAACCACACAATTTAAGATAAAAGTAAAAAAAAAAAATTAAATATCTTGGAATATGATTTTAAAAGGAGGTGAAAGACCTGGACAAAACAAAACGCATGGCCTTCTTAAGAGAAAAGGAAGATGACACAAAGATGTGGAAAGACATCCCCCGCTCATGACTGGGAAGAATGACCATTGTTAAAATGGTCATCTTCTCTAAAACTATATGTAGATATAATGCAATCTACATTTAAGTCCGTGGAATTGTTTCAAGAAAACAGAACAACAATTATTAAAATTTGTATGGAACAGTAAAAGACCCCATGGAGCCAAAGCAATTATGAGAAAAAAAATTAATCTGGAGGAATTACACTCCCAGATACTGAACTATACTACAAAGTGATGGGGATCAAAATGGCAATGTACTGGAATAATCCAAGTATTCTTAATCCCCCATTCTGCTCACCAGGGATTCAAATTGCTATCTAGATCTTGCTTTGATCTAAAAGAATTCCTTTTAGCATTTCTTTCAAAGCTTGTTTATAATTAAAATAAGTTTCTTAATTTTGTTTATCTGGGTACATCTTTATTCAACTTCACCCTTGAAAGTAATTTTGCTAGACATAAGATTCTTGGTTGACAGATATATTTTCTTTAGCAAATTGACTGTCATTTTACTGTTTCTAAGCCCCATAATTTCTGATGAGAGAAAATATTTTACTGTACTTCTCTTGTATGTGATGTAAATTTTTCTATTGCTTTCAAAATGTGTTCTCGTGCTTTGATTCTCAGTACTTTTGCTATAGTATATTTGTGTTGATCTTTTTGAAAATACATAATTTAGAATGAGATGTCAGCTGATTTCAGGAAATTTGGGAATCTTCAAACACTATTTCTTTGCATATATATATATATGTCAGTTCATTTCTCTTCCTAATTCTTTCTGGTATTTCTCTTATGTTAGTGCATTTAAATATGTCCCACATTTTTCTTAAACTCTGTTCGTTTTGACTCATTTTATCTTTCTTCTTTTAGATTGTATAAGCTCTAAAGATCTCATTTAGAGTTTTCTGATGCTTTCTTCTTCTAGTTCAAATCTACTATTGTGTTACCATAAATGATTTTAAATTATAAAATGTACCTTTAAATATTTTATTATAGTAACTATTCTACATATTAAAATAATTTCTTATGTATAGGTTCCCCATTTCTTAGATATATTTCAATACATCCTGCCCTCCACCAAATCACTCAGTGTTCTTCCCCATTGACCAGTGGATTCCACCACCATTGCTCCCACCTGCTCCATTCCCTTTTGGTAACCTCAGTTCTGTTTCAAATTGTTTCAGGGTTGCTTATGCTTCATCTTTTCCTTTGTTTTGTTTATTCACACACCACCTATGAGTGAGTTCATTAGGTATCTATCTTTCTTCTTTTGGCTTATTTCACTTATAATCTCCACTAGTTCCATCCATGTTGATGCAAATGACAGGGTTTCATTTCTTCAAAGGGCTGTATAGTATTTCATCGTACATATGTACCACATCTGCTTAATCCATTCATCTGATGTTGGGCACTTAAGTAATTTCCAGTTCTTAGCGATTGTGAATAGGGCTGCAATAAACATAGGGATGCATACAACTTTGAAGATGGGTGCTTTTGTATCTTTTGGGTAGATGCCCAGAAATAGAATGACAGGATCATATGGGATTTCCATGCTGAGTTTTTTGAAGAATCTCCAAACTGTTCTCCATAAAGGTGGTACCAATTTGCACTCCCACTAACAATACAAAAGTGTTCCCTTTTTTCCACATCATCACCAGCATTTGTTTTTTCCAGACTTTTGAATAATAGCCAGCCTCTCAACTATAATGTGGTACCTCATTGTTGTTTTAATTTCATTTCCCAGGTAGCCAGTGAGTAGGAACAATTTCATGTGCCTATTGTCAATCTGTATATCCTCTTCAGAAAACTACCTCTCCAATTCTTCCACCCATTTTTTGATTGGGTTGCCTGCTCTTCTGTTGTTGAGTTTTATGAGTTCTTTATGTATTTTAGATATTAAGCCTTTGTCAGAAAAATGAAATACAAATATTTTTCCCAGTTAGGTTTCCTTTTGTTTTTGGTGATGTTTTCTTTTGTTGTGAAGAAGCTCCTCAGTTTGATGTAGTCTCAGTTGTTTATTTTAGTTTTTGTTTCCCTTGATGTTGGAGTTGAGTCCCCAAAGACTTCTCTATGACAAATGTCATGGAAAGTCTTTCCTATGTTATCTTCTAAGAGTTTATGATTTCTGGTTTTATGTCCAAGTCTCTAATCCATTTAATTTTTGTGAATGGTGTTAGAAAGTCGTCTAGCTTCATTCTTTTGCATGCGTCTGTCCCGGTTTCCCAACACCGTTTGTTGACGATACTTTCCTTTTCCATCGAATGCTTTTGGCTCCTTTGTCATAGGTTAACTGACTGTATGTGAATGGGTAAGTTTCTGGTGATTCAGTTCAATCCCACTGATATGTGCCTGTTATTATTCCAGTACCATACTATTTTGATCACTATTGCTTTGCAATATAGTTTAAAGTCTGGAAATGTAATCCCTACAGATTTTTTTTCTTTTTTCTAGTGATTTCTTTGACTATTTGGGTCATTTGTTGTTTGATACAAATTTTAAGAATTTTTGTTCTATTTCTTGCAAATAAGCCAGTGGGATTTTAATGGGAATTGCTATACCTGTGAATTGATTTGGGAAAGATGGTCATTTTAATGATATTGATTCTTCCCAGCCACAAGCAGGGAATGACTTTGCATTTCTTTGTGTCCTCTATTTCCTTTAAGAAGTATTTGTAGTTTTCAATGCATAGATCCTTTACTTCCTTTGTTAGGTATATGCCCAGGTATTTTATTTGTTTAACTTCTATTTTAAGTGGTGTGATTTTCATGATTTTGTTTTCTTCTAGTATGTTGTTTGTATATAAAAATACAACAGATTATTGTGCATTGGTTTTGTAGCCTGCCACTTTATTTTACACATTGATGAGTTTGAGAACTTTTTTGATAGAGATTTTCAGATTTTCAATATGTATAATCATGTCAACTGCAAATAATGAGAGCTTACTTCGTCCTTTCCAATTCAGGTGGCTTTTACTTCCTTTTTTTGCCTAATTGCTCTGGCTAAAACTTCCAGTACAATGTTAAATAGCATTGATGAGAGTGGACAATCTTGACTTATTCCCGATCTAAGAGGAAATGCTGTCAATTTTTGCCATTGACTATGATGTTAGTTGAGATATTTTCATAAATGGCCTTTATTATGTTGAGGTATGTATCTTGTATTGCCATTTTATGGAGGGTTTTTATCATAAATGGGTATTGATTATTGTCAAAAGCTTTATCTGCACCTACAGATATGATCATATGTTTTTCTCTTGGCTCTTGTTGATATGTACATGACATGAATAGATTTACATTTGAATGATCCTTGCATCCCTGGGATGAATCCCACTTGGTCATGATAGGTATCTTTTTGATGCATTGTTGAATTAGGTTTACTAATATTTTGTTGAGAAATTTTGAATTTATTTTCATTAGAGAAAATGGTCTGTAATTTTCTTTCTTGGTGACACTCTGTCAGCTTTTGGTATCAGTGTAATGCTAGCCTCATAAAAAGCATTTGGAAGAGTTCCCTGTTCTTCGATATTTAGAAGTGTTTGAGAAGAATAGGTATTAATTCTTCTCTAGATTTGGTAGAACTCATTGGAGAAGCCATCTATGCTGGGCTTTTATTTTTAGGGATGCCCTTGATTACTTCTTCAATTTCTTTGCTTGAGTTTGTTCTGTTCAGGTTTTCCAGTTCTACTGGGTTCAGTTTTCGTAGACTATGCTTTTCTGGAAATCTGCCCACGTCTCAAGGTTGCCCATTTTGGTGGTGTAGTGCTGTTCATAGTAGTTCCTTATGACATTTTTAATTTCTGTGGTATTTGTTGGAACTTCTCCCAATTCATTTATGATTCTAGTTATGGGAGTTTTCTCTTTTTTTGTCTTTGAGACTCCAGCCAATGACTTGCTAATTTTGTTTACTTCAAAAAAAAAACCAAAAACAACTTTTGGTTTTATTAATCATATTGATTGTCTTTTTGTTGTCTATTTTGTCTATTTCTTGTCAAATTTTGATTATTTTCTTTCTTCTGCTGATTTTTGGCTTTAATTGTTCTTCTCTATTTGTTTTAAATGTACAGTTGTTTATTTGCATTTTTTCTTATTTCTTGAGATAGGCCTGGATTGTGATGAACTTTTCCCTTAGTTCATTTTTGCTACATCCTACAGATTCTGTTAGGTTGTGTCTTCATTCTCCATTGTCTTTAAGTATTTTTCAAGTTCCTCTTTGATTTCACCTTTTACCCAAGAGTCCTTAAGGAGTATATTGTTGAATTTCCAATTGGTTTGGGGTCCGCTAGCTTTCTTTTTTTCTGGTTGATTTCCAGTTTAAGGCCATTGTGGTCAGAGAAGACGCTTGGTATGACTTCAGTCTTTATAAATTTATTGAGAGATGTTTTGTGTCCCTGCATATGACACCTCTTTATGAATGTTCCATGAGCGCTTGAGAAGAAAGTGAAATTTGTAGTCGTTGGTTGTAGTGATTGGTATATTTTTATTAGAACTATCTGTTCCAGATGGTCATGTAAAGTGACTGCTTCCCTGTTAATTTTCTGCCTAGTTTATCTGTCCATTGTTGTAACTTGGGGGTTTAATTCCCCCACTATTATTGTATTGCTGTTAATATTTCTATTCAGGGTTAATAATACTTGCTTGATATATTTTGATACTCCTTCGTATGGTGACTGTATGTCAATTAGCATTATGTCTTCCTGATGAATTGATCCTTTAAACCTTACATATTGCCCATCTCTGTCTTTCGTTATGCTTTTTATATGGAAGTATGTTTTGTCTTATGTGAGTATAGTTTTTCCTGCTCTTATGTGGTTGTCATTCAACAGGAGGATTGTTTTCCCAGCCACTGATTTTGAGCCCATTGGAAAAAGGTGGACTTCCCAAATGCAGCAGAATGCTTGTAATTTTGTAATCCATTCAGCCACTCTGATGTTTAACTGGTGAGTTCAGTCCATTAACATTAAGGGTGATTATTGATATACGGCTGCTTAGAGTCATTTTATATTTAATCTTTTGTATGTTGCTCCAGATGAGGCCTTTGTTCTCTTTTTCTTATTAGGTCAGATGGCTGCAGTTAGTTTTTAATGTTTTTGACTTTTGTTTTCTTCTTTTCTTTCTCCCTGGGGATGTATTTTGAGGTTACCGTGAAGTTAGCATTCACAGTTCTATGTTAACTACCTAATTTTATTTGATAGCATATTAGTCTTCCAATAATTCTAACTATACACATTTTTGTTCTTTTCCTCCCCACTTTTAATATTTGCTGTCATGCTGGTTTTCTGTTATTTCTTTATGCTTTATATATCATCCTTTAATATTTTTTGCAAAATTGGTTTTGTGATGATGAACTCCTTTAATTTTTGCTTGTCAGAAAAAGTTTTTATCATTCCTGCAGTTCTGAATGATAATCTTGCCAGATAAAATAGCTTAGGTTGAAAATCCTTTTCTTTCAATACTTTGAATATTTTATTCCATTCTCTTGTGACCTGTAGAGTCATTTGAGAAGTTCACAATCATGTGGGGTCCTCTGTATGTGACACATTTTTTTCTGGCTTTTTAAGTAGTCTTTCTTCATTTTGTATTTTTGCTGTTTTTATCATGATGTGTCTAGGTGTATTTCTGTTTGGGTTTCTTTTATTAGGAACTCTTTGAGTTTCCTGGATCTGGATGCTGGCTTCATTGTTCAGATTGGGGAAGTTCTCATCTATTATTTCTCCAAATATGGTCTCTGCCCACTTTTTCTCTCTCTTCCTCTGGGACCCCTAGGAGATGAATGTTGTTCCTTTTGATATTATCCCAGAGGTCTATAATGCTGTCTTTAATTCTTTGATTTTTTTTTTATCTCTTTTCTCATTTTCTTAATTCAGTTTCTCTTTTCTGTCTTCCAGATTACTGATGTTATTGGAAACTTTATCCATCCTATTTTTGAGTTCCTCTACTGAATTATTAAATTCATCTATTGTGTCTCTTACCCATTTGATGTATTAATTCTTCTCTTTTCTTCCTGACATTTTGTTTTCTGCCTCTAATGATTTCTGGATTTCAATGAGTATGTTAATCACCATTACCCTAAATTCCTCTTTTGGTAATTTACATATGTCTGCTGTATTCAGATTTTCCCCTGGGTTTTTTATTGGATCCATAATTTCATGAATATTTTCCTGCGTGTTTGCTCCATTTGGCATTCTGTTTATGTTGCCAAGGGTTCGGTTTCCCAAGTATTACATAGGTTTGAGTTGTCCAGATTTGGCAGTCAGGCAGTTTCACTTCTACCCACATGGTGGCATTAGTAGGTAGTGTTGAGGTTTAGAACTCCCTTCTCACTGTAATCCATGGGAGTGGGACATCTGATGGGCGGATATGTGGTGGCCAGGATTTCTACTAGATGGACTCCAGGCTCTGGTGTGAAATGGTTGTGGGAGTAGTATGAACTCTTTGACTGATTTCTGTTTTGACTGTGCTCAGCACAATTTTACCACACAGGTGACAGCTCAAGCCCTGGTGCACTGATTGTCTTTTCACCCACTCCCAAGTCAGTTCTCTGTGGCTTAGTGTCTCAGTCTGTCTAGGCCTACCTCTTGCTGACTCCACAGGTGGTCACCCCACCATGGAGTCTCCACCCTACCATGAGTCGAGAGACTCCTGAATTCAAATCAGTGGTTTAGCTGAGAAACCTGTGGGTGTACCTACCCATCATTAGTCATCAGCTGTTTTCTCTCCAGCTGAATTACCAGTCGTTTCTTGGTATTTACCTCAGGAAAATGGTGATTTTTTTCCATGTCTTCGGGGAGCAACCCAAACATGCTTCTTATCAAGTCACTACCCAGAATTCAATCTCTAAAATGTACTTTTGATTTTTTAAATTTTATTCATATTTTGCTTTGATGAGCACATCTAGTTTATCATTTGCTTGTTATTTTGTCTATACTTGTGTGTGAGGTTTCTGTGTTTGTGATGGCTTATATATGTTTGTTTTGCTGCACATAATTCAGTTTCTGTTTATTTTTGTCTCATAAATTCTTAAAATTTTATGTTTCAACTTTAGCAACTGTTAATACTAACTTCTCTCTGTATTTATTTTATTACTTATTTTCGTGACTATACTTTAGATCATTTATTTTCTATGATACTGTGAAGTTTTCACTGCCACTCCTTGAGTATGTACATTGCATGAAATGACTATAGTTTCACAGAAATCTTTGTATCTCTTTCCCTGATCTCCCTCTCAATGCATGTGTTCCATTTGGTATTACACCTTGATTATTAGGCTCCTCTAACTACCAATTAATTGCTCTATAGTTTCTGATAATGTTTTGGTGTATACATTGATTAGCAATCAGATCCAGTTAAATTTAGGAGCTAAATTGAAGTTAGACTTTGAGATTTATTCTGACTACTACAGAGCTATTTTTCATCAATCTCTTTTCTCTGGTGAACTAGATAGCCAATAGATTAGCTTGTTCTTAATTCAAGAATGTATTTTTTCAAGAATGTCTTCAATAGTAAACATCTAAACACTTTGACTAAGATAGTCATTAAACCTTGAGAGAGTTTTGGTGCTCTTTATTCTTGTGGGCTTCCTCTCCTCAGGAAGTTCTTTGAGTCACAAATTATAGATACTATATGTGGTTATAGCCACTGCCATCACCTGCAACTTCATTGTGACTCCATTATTTTTTAACAGTCTATGGTTGGTGTGGTACCTCCATATGCTTCCTGTAGGTTGTTTGTAGAAGAAGAGATATCCTAACCAACTAAATGTACTGACTAGTCACTCAACCTCTTCAATTTAATATTGAAAAGGATAATATATTTAACCCCTAACAGTTATAGTGGCTCTTAATTGGAAGATGCAAACAAAATGAATCCTATTATCTTGTTCACATCCACCCAACTGTTGCCTCAGTCATGCTCAGCGGTGGTGAAAGGGAAAAAGATGATTATGACTCAAATCCAAATAATTTCATTGTTCTTAAAGACTTTAAGAAGACTTCCTTAATGTTTTTGTTTTCATTTTAATATGTGCCCTTAGTATGCTTTTCTGAAAATTTCCAGAGACTTAGTATTTATTTTTATGATTTCCACTAACTTTACTTGATTTAATATTGGAGGGGTATCTAATTTATAAATATATTTCAAATATTTGAAAATTTTATTAATACAAAGAACAGCATCCTTCCTCAATAATGGGAGATAAGTGATGTATAACCATATATGCTTAAAATCAATTAAGAATATCCAAATTCCATTTCTCTTGATCAACAAGCAACTTAAAATAACTCTACAATTCAGTTTGATATTGCTAACAACTGGTCACATATTTGCAAATGTTATTTTTATGTTCCACAATAAATCCTTGAAAATGTATTACTTGCCTTCATTTTATTTTCATATTACAGGGCTTCATCCTTCTACTTACCTCCTACCTTCTTACCACATAGTTTCTTTTAAATCACTTTAGGAGAATTTTTTTTTTTTCATTAATTTTAATTTAAAGAGACTAAGGAAGGAAAGGTAAAGAGACTAAGGAAGGAAAGGTAAAGAGAAAGAAACAATTTTTTAAAGAAAAATTAGCTGCTAATTTTGATTTTTCACCCTGGTCCTGGGTCTTGCACCCGAGTCCTTGGACATGGTTACACACCAGTATCTCAACTGTCTGAGCCACGTGGGCATGTCACCTGGTACAATTTGTTAATCTTCACTAATATAATCATAATAATATTTATTTTATTACCAGAATTTTAAATTAAATTTATTTTTATTCTGAATTGAGTATCAACAATATTGTTTCCATTCATTTCATAAGTTAATACGTATTGGTTTGGATTTAGTTCATTCTTTGAAAAATGTTAGGCACTTTGTATCAAGTGCAATAATAACAATAATAATGAAATTGAGGAAATTTCAAGATGTAAACTATGACTCCAGCTTTCCATAGCTGAGTTTATAATAATATATAATGACCAAAATGTATGTAAGGAATATATAACTGAAAAATTTTTGTTGTAAAAAAATTTAGCATTTTAAATTTTTAGTGTTAAGTTGGCACACAAATATATTGGTGGTCAATTTTATTTAGGTTGAAAAGCTGCAAAATATTTCTCCAGTGTTATATCTTCATGTATAAATTGAATATTAAAGCATAGTTGTAAAATACAGGTAGTTAGGGAATGACTAAAATTTCAAATGTCTAGCAAATTCTTCTGAGGATTTTTTACTTTAGCCAACAAGAAGAAGCAGCTGAATGAATAGTTTGAAGTTGAGAGACAATATAAATCACATTTTCATTGTTATACTTAGTTTTAGAAAAATATTTCTGTCAAATTTTGGAATATAAAACACCTAGACTACATAGAATGCCACACTGATAGTCTAGACAAGAGACGATTGTCTAAAGTAAGGCAATGGAAATGTAGCTGGTAGGGTAGACATAAAAGTTATTAAGAGGTGCAACGACAGGTCTGTGTTGACAAGTTTTGTACAGACTGAGAGGAATAAAAATATTTGAATATGAATTCAAAGTTTTATGATTCTGTCACTACATTCAGGATGATGTAATTAAAGAATAATTGAGGAAAAACGGATGCTTTCAGTTGTAGATAGAGTGGTTTTGATATACCCATGGGAAACTAGCTAGTGATGCATGACACATAGTTGAAAATATAGATCTGAAATTCAGGGACGTTTTCTGTGCTAAAAATATATATTTGGAAGCCATTCACATATAGGAATTTGTGAAATCATGAAATTGAAGAAAATCCTAGTTTAAAAATAAGAAATTTGAAGAACAGAAATATGTAGGAAAGCATTATTTAAAGTAAAAACAAAACAGAAATCATTTAGGAAAGATGTTTACCTTTCTTATGTTAACAATTATCTGAAGTGTTTTCTCCTTTGATTCACTAATTTATTACATAATACTTAAATGTCAACAAATCTATCTCCTAGTTTTGTCTTACATGGAAAACAATATTAGTACATGCTAAGGCAAGCAAGTAATTCAGAAAACACTTAAATGGACACTATCCCCATTTCATTAGAGAAACAAATTAATATGATAAGAGATTCTTCTAAAAAGTGTAAGTGCAAGTATCTGTGATTAAAATTAAATAGCTGTTCTAAAAGCTTTACTTAAGTGAATTAACCAATATACCTAATGCATTTGCCAAGACTCTATTTCAAAATGACTGAGTTAATTCTCCTAGACAAATTAAAGCATATATTGACCTTCATTTACAGTAATTTATTAACTTATGGAGATTTATATTCTGCTTATATCTTTCCAAAGATTTTATATGTAGAGATATGTTCAAGAGATCAGGTAAGTCATTATATGAGATCATGTAATAAAAAAGTTTTAAAATTCTTCCAGATAATAATTTTTTGAGAAACCAATTTGAATCATTCAAATAGTTGCCTATATATTAGGCCATTGCAGCATGTACAGTTCCAAGCTTGCTAATTTATAATTCTTTACAAATAACAATGCTTTACCATTCTGTGAGAAAGTAAATTTTGTAACTCATCTAGACCTTGGAATCCAATGCAAGTGCTTTGTCTGTGTTCCACACTAATTAGATAATGGAGGAGATTTGAATCAATTGTGTTTATTTTCATCCCCATCTTTTCTTTTGTAGTGTCATATCTTTTTGCTAGTTTTCTAGGTCCTGGTAAGCCTGGGAGGCATAAAGAGAATGAATACACAGCACTTCTCAAAAAGTCATGTAAAATGGCTCAAAAATTTCATTGCAAGTTGTTTTGTATTAAATATATGACTTTTCAAAAATATCAGCATAGCCAAATATATCTTCACTGAAGAGTTTACAAATAAAAATTTGACTTGTGTTTTCAGACTAGATTAATATGAATATAAGTATACACATACTCTCTGTTAACTGTATTCATACATAAAAACAAATATACATACACAGAGAGTGATATCAGCATTCAAATAAATGGGTGTATTTATTGCAATCTTTGCTAAGCACAAAAACAAATTTATACGTATTTTTCTTGCACTCACTGACTGTACCTGTTTTTCCACTGAACTGTTTTACGTAAAATATGTTGTCAAAAGAAGTAACACTCTTATAAAAAAGACTTTCTACCTATTACAAATTAGAAAGTGGGTGAGAATAATAAATGAGAACTAGAAGGAATTTTTGTGTCATGTCTCTGATAAATTCCCATTTTGCTTCTCATTGAAGACATTGTCCTGCTTCCCACTAGTGACACAATCTTCAGGTAGTTATTCTGAAATAAATGTTCATTTAAATACCAGAACACTACCTTTAATGCATTCATTTTTCATACAAATGTTTTACTTTACACACACATATTGGCATCGTTGGTTTAGTATACATTTTCCTTCTAGTAATTACTTTACATAACTTAGTAGAATTAAATATATTTAGTAACTTTATATCTAGTAACTTTAGGGATCTATTTATCTATCTATATATATGCATGTAAAATACATATATATGTATGTATGTGTATATTGTATATGAATATTATATAAAGTATATAATTTATCTCTTATATGTCTATATTATACGTAAATTTCCATGTTGTGTGTGTGTAAAATAAAGATAAATATTATATCAAATGTTTTTCAGTATCTTACAGCTATAAAAATATAGGTATAACTAATTACCTTGCAAATGTTGAAATTATACATTTATATGTAGACTATGCACCAAAATAATCTTTTTTTTTTTTTTTAGTTTAAACAGAACTCATGACAGATTAAAGGAAGTGTCATGTTTTGATGAACATTCTGTTTGCACTAAAATATACAATATAATCCTGCATAAGAATTTGGGAGGGTTGAACTTTTAACCGTTAAAGTAAATATACTTAAATTACAGAGACTTTACCTTCTTCCTTTCTGAGTTGGAAGATTTCCATAAATATGCTTGAACAGAAGACCTCACAACTAGGATCTGTTTTCTGCAGAGACTTTCCTGGAAATTCTACACAGAAGAAAAACATGCCATGCCATATATGGTGATGCAGCATATTTCCTGTTTGTAAAGCCAGCTAGGGTAAACGTAAAATGATGAAATATAAAGTTCTTTCTTGTTTACTTAATAGTTCATCAAATAAAACTTTTACTATATATTCTTCCAATTATACCTTATGTCAAAAATTATTCTTGATAGAACAAAGGAATTTGAAAAATCTGGACTTGACTGTGGAGTCTTTTAAAATGGAAGCAATTTTACAACTAGTGCCATTTCATTCATATCACCAACATCAAATAATTAAGCTAAGGAGCGCAGCTGCCAGAGTGTTTATGAGCAATAGGTAGAAGGTAATGGTGGGAGGCTGTAGTACTGTAAAATTAGACATACTGTTCTCTGTTCTTGGCCAGTGCACTGATTTTTTTAAACATCACTGTTCTCCCTCAACGTGCATGTCACATGTTTAAAAAAATTACCAGATGAGATAGCAGTATTGATACATCTTGAGTGCTTCGTTAGTCTTCCCTTCAAGAGTTTGAAATAATCTTTTTCATGATTAATACATTTCAGTAGATAAATAGTTCAAGCGGACAACTTGATTCTTTTTTTGGAACTAGAAATTCTATTTCATTTCTTGTCCTTAACTTATCTAGCTCTCTTCAATTGGTAACCTGCCATTATACCAATAATTTTATTCTCAGATCTTCATTATTAACATATTCATACCAAATAATTTAGGATTTCAGCATTGTTGCTTGTTTGTTATCACAATATGCATAGTTTTGTGCCTTTCTACTAGTTATTTTCACTGGTTGTAACTCTCCTACCTTATTTATCAAACATTTATTTGAAATCACTTCCATTATGAGAAGTCACCAGTTTATCCAGGGAGGACCAATTTCCCTTTCCTGTGTGCCCATGCTGTCCTCTTAGCATTGTTTTGCTTCACTGTCATCATTTGTCCAGGCGTATCTGAAATACCTAAAAACCCACTATAATATAATTACCAAGCAAAATTCTGGGTACAAATTGCTCATGAAATGGATAAAAGAGGTTAAGGTACATGTAAAGAGAGAGGTATGGGAGTAATTAAAAGGGATAATAACTGGAATTCAGTTAAAATGAGGGACTTAATAGAGAGTCTGCCAAATAGAGCCTATTTCCTGGATTGGTCTATGAAGAAGCTATTTATAAATAATATGCACTATTTTCCTTTTACACATATACCATTGCCTTAATATGCACAATTTTATTTGAATGCAAAGACTATTCAAATAAATAACATTTAAATAAATTGCTTAGTGCATGTAAGAATTTTATTGAGTTAACTATTGTCACCTTGAAAGATTAAAAATAGATTGAAATAAAAGTATGTATTTACTATAATTTCTAAAATCCCATCTTGATAAGAATGAATTCCAATTTGGTCCATGTATTTTAAAAGTCAAATCATAGTGGCCTATACATTTTAAAGTGTAGAACAGTTGTGCAAAATATACTGCCAACCTAATGGAACATACAAGAAACATTAATTTAAATAAAAACCAATAAGATTTTGAAAACCATTCTATGACTTCCCAAAAGACACAGGATTTTTTTTCTTCCCATTTGGTTATCTAAGTATGCCTCATGCATTCTAAACTCTCTTTGAATACAATTTGATCTATGCTTATAATAGAAAGTGCATATAAAACAAACTTAATATAATTTGGTAGTTTCAATGCATAAAATCCAGAAAATATATATTATGTATACATATATATCTAGTTTCTATGGTGACCTGGTCACTTGGAACATAGTTTTGCATGAACAATAGTACACAGTCATCACTTTGAATTCCCTGACCTATCTTTTCTGCTTAAATGCTGCATTAGCAGATTTTAGTATCTAATGTTTAGCATATCTTATAAATCATATTGTCTGGAAAGCTACAGTTTACTTCAGTAAAAATGTTTAAGTTTTCATTGAAAAGTTTTTTTTAGCTTTCAGTAAATTTTGAGATTATAGCAAAACATACTGCATGAGAAATGGAGTAAACTGCACATTTTATTTAATTAGCATAGCTACTTCCTAAAAGTAAAGTGAAAAGAGGTTTTTTTGTATTTATAAAGTTATGGGTTAACAAATAACTAAGGCATCTTTTAAAATCAACAGTGAATTTCTATAATTAGTCTTGATGGCTATATAATGTCAATATAAAATAGTTAATGTCAGAGTAAGCACTGCTACAGAAATCTGTAGGTTCCATCGGTTTTTTTATGCAACTTATTTTGTATGAAGCAAAGTAATAAACTTTTCAAATTCTCCATTACCTTTTCTGAAAAGCAAAAAAAAATATAAACATGACATTTTATTTTCTAAATCAAATTTTTGACTCAATGCTTACATAAACTTAAAATGAAAAAAAAAACCATGTATTTAAAAAAATAATGATTGCATGTTGTATAATTGCAAAAACTAGATTAAAAATTCATTGAAATTTCAGAATGTTCCATGATCTATGGCATATGGTGAAATAAATATCTTTGCTATTAAGTGATAAATATTTGAATTGCATATAAAATTATATATATATACATATATAATAGCATGTTGAAATGCCACACAAATTTATTTCATATAAAAAGTTGTGAACAGAGTACACATTACTGGGATCAAAAATGTCAGGTTAAATTAAAAGTTTCTTAACAGTGTAGTTTGTTTTGTGCTATCATTTATCTGTTCTATTATACTTTATTTAATGCACGGTATTTTCAAGAGAAAGATGAAACTGAAGCCTTTTTGAAATATTAATATAGCAATAAACAGAGGCAAAATAACATCAACTTTTAATTGTAAAAAAATTATTTGAGTTGAGTGTACCCAAAATTGGAATGTGAGCAAGAAAATACGCATTCTTAAAATCACAAAGTAGTTAAGAAAATCTGCCTTTACCTTAGATGCACTTTGAATTTACGTGTGACCCTACCCACTTCTGAGTCAATTCAGACAAGATTGGTTATATCAGCTGGAAATAGGTCAAATAACATTAATGTCCTGTAAAATCAATTTAAAGTTTATAAACTTATAAGTAAGTTTTTATAAGTAATATATTTATAAGAAGTTTATAAATAAATGTGTGTGAAGTTCTTATTATAACATTTAAGTAGTAAATACTGGATATCTAATAATATCACATTTCAATTTGCTATAGAGAAGATAGTGAAAATTTGCTGTTGCTTCTAGAGATGTAGAAAAACAAAAGTCATAATATGTTCATTCTAATATTATAAAAATGTGTTTTGTTTCATGTAGGTTTAAGGTTTTAAATATGTCACTTTAGACAGAAGTGGATAGAATTTAAGAGGAATCATGTAATGCAGTGTAATATGAAATTGTGTCATTTTTTACTTGGCTTCCCTATATATTTCCAAGATGCATAATGTAGTTTGAAAGGAAGGAAATAAGTGAATATAATATAAGTAGTAGTCATAATTTTAATGATTGGTGGCAGAAATACTGGATGAAGTGAAATGATTATAAATTGGGAAAAAGGGACTTAGAAGCAAAAATTACTATTACTTGACACTAAGAATACATAAAAAATGTCATGTAGTCATTTAATCCTAGTGTTTTGTAAAAAAAATAAAGGCGAATACGGTTATAAGTTTAGGGAAGAGTGGTGTAAATTTTTTAAATGCTGTAACCATCATTTGGAGGTGAAAGTGTTTATGGATACATAGGCATGGATGATTAGAAGAAATATATGAACTGAAGTAAGTGTGTCTAGCTATACCTTACATCAGTGACCAATAATCTGATATATAATTTCATTATTCAAAATTTAAGTACGGAGTTATGTGTTTGTGTGTACACATGTGTGCACCATTGTCTGTGTTTGTATATAGAACAGAGTCAACTTATATACTTCAGGAAATAAGACATTTTTCCAAAGAGAAATGGAGAGAATAGATGACATTACAGTTTAACACTCGAAAGTAATCTTTTTGAAAGTCTGACTTCAGTTTAGTCTTCAATCACTGTTCTTGTAAGAAAAACTGGGGAAACAGACACATCGCACTGGAGAGATTAAAAAGTATGCAATGTACAAAAAATGAGACTGAAGAATTATTAGCATGACAAATTTGACAGAATAATATTAATGAATTCTTGTGAGAAACAGTAATAAATCAATTAGAAAAGGTAAAATATGAACATTAAGTATATGATTGTCTTTTCTCCAGAGAGAATAGATTTAACTATTATTTGCTGAGATTCAAGAAAGAAAGAGGTAGTTAAGGTCTATATTTCTTGTTCTGGTTAATACTGCAACCATCTTCGTGTTTCCAGAGTATACATAAATTTATGAATAATGAACAAAAATAGAAAATCACACACATTTCAAATTCTGTTGCTAACACTAAGTAAGACTTACTGTAAAAGTGAGAAAAAATGTCTTATTATTTTTAAATTTTTGAAGGTTGAAAATTGAAGCTGCAGACCAGCACTGTGTGTTTGTACTCAATGTATAGAATTCTTTACAAACCGAGATCTTCATTGAAACATTCCTTTTATAAATAATATAGGATCAAAATTCCATTTATCTATTTGCTTTTGCTTATTATTCTGGAATTTCGTTCATTAGATATGATCTTAGAATAATTAAGATATTCAGTTCAAGAATATGAAAGTTCAATTTCTAAATTGTCATAGCAATTATGCTATTAGTTTTTTGATCATATTTTGAAAATTAAAGATCAAATGGTCAAAATATATAAAGCATTGTTTCAATGGAACATCAGAATTGAGAACCATATTACTTAGGTAATATTTTTTCTAGAGCATTTATTTCAGATGTGAAGTATAGAAGTATAAATATAACACATTTTGAAAATATTTTCCTCTGTCCCCACTCAATATAAAGATTCCAAAACCAAAAAATGTTTAAGTTTCTATCTATGTTGTTTAGCATTATGATCTCTTTAATGAATGGAGTTGGAAAAGTGTAAATCACAGGCAAAACAATGCAACTAGACCTCCATCTTATTTCTCTCACAGAAATGAACTTAAAATGAATGAGAGAATTAAACATAATATTAATATGATAAAAATCCTAGAAGAAAACCCCCAAAAAATCTTTGTTATTGGTATTGGAAATTTATTTTTAAATCTTTTTCACTATGACATCAAAAGCATACAAACAAGTAAATGGAACTCTGTTAAACTAAAAAGCTTGTGTACAGCAAAGAGAATCTGCTGAATAGGAGAAAATATGAAAATAAAAGTAAAACCTACTGGATAAAGAAAAATATTTGCAAAGCTTATATTTGACAATGGATCAGTATACAAAATTCATAAAAGAACTCAAAAATGTAGTAACAATAGATTTAATTAAATAAATAGTTAATTATAAATGGATAAAAAATTGATATATTTTTCTTTAAAATATATGTAATAGGTACATGAAAGTTTCTCAGCAGTATTAATCATCAGGAAATTACAGATCAAAGTCACAATGAGCTATCTCCTCAAACCTATTAGAAATAAAATGATTCAAAAGTCAAGGATAAAAATTTGGTGAGGATGTGAAGAAAAGGAAATACTTGTACACTGTAAGTGGAGATGCAAATTGGTATAATCATTAAGGAAAATAGTATCATAAGTAGTATTATAATTCCCAAAAAACAGAATAGAGCTACCACTTCTGGGTATATATCTGAATGAAACATAATCAATATTCCAAAAAGATAGCTGTGCTCCTGTGTTCATTGAAGCATTATCCAAAATACTTAAATATGGAAATAACCTAAATATATATCAATGCTGTAAATGGATGGATAGATTAATAAAGTATGTGTATATATGTTTATGTGTAATTAAATATCATACATTTATAAAAAAGAGAAAACCCTGTTACTTGAGGCAACACGGAAAACATTATGCTAAGTGAAGTAAATCAAAGACATAGTTATTATCAATTTCACTCATAAATGGAATCTAAAATAAAAGTCAAACTCAATCTGAATAATGGTAATTTCCTTAGGTGAATACATGGAAGAAATCGGGTGATATAACTTTCAGCTATAAAATAAATAAATTATTGATATCTAATGTACAGAGTAGTTGATTATAGTTAATAATACTATATTATATACTTGAAGTTTGTCATTATAGTAGATCTTAAGCCTTCTCATCACATACATACCTACAAAAATTATAGAAAGGTGAGGCAATGAATATTTTAATTAATCCAATGGGGTACAGGGGAGGTTCACAATGTATTTGTATATCAAATCATCACATTGCATATTTTAAATGTATAGTTTTGTTTTCTTCTACCCATTGTCTTGGGGAAAAGAGAAATGGTGCTAACTAAAATCTATATGAGGAAATTAAAGAAAAACATAGTGATGTCCTTCCTTACATTAGATAATTTTAAATTGATGGACAGTTATTTTGGGCAATTTATTTTTAAAATTCAACTATCTCTCATATGAACACTTACAATACTTACTGATTAAATAAAAAATGGAGAATATTTAAGTTCTGCTAATTTTGACTTGGGCACCTATATTAAGATTTAATAACTAGAAATATTTGTATACAATTTAAGAACTATCTAAAATGAAATATTTTTTTCATATTTTGTCAAGGTTTTGAAGTAGAAAAATGACACATTGATGGGTTTTGCTTGTAAATAATGTCCCAATAGACAATTTTACAGACTCCCCAGTTAATCTGGTGGCTTCATTTTGACTCATGAATAATGAAAACAGAAAAGACAGTTCCTTAAAAGGGAGCAGATCATATATTAAAATACTTTACAGCATTTATTAATTTTTTTAAGAAACTAATCTAGAAAGAAAGAAAAATAAGTGATTTTCTGTTCCAGGTCACATTCAGAGAAATGAGCTCTAAAATATGAATATGAAAGGATTTATGACTACTAAAGTTGTTTGCAAATTTCTTTTCTTGAACTATATGGAAATTTATATAGCAAGAACTAAGACTATGAGGTATTGAAGTGGTAGTAAATCTCTCATGAAAGCTTTGGTAGAATATTTAGGTTTTCTGGTTGTCCTAACCTAGCTACCACATATTAAATAGGATTATAGTATTTCATTTGTTAATTTTTTATAATATCCACATCAGGTGGAAAAATGTGATAATGTTGATTTCTTTATTGTCCACAAATGATTTTGTCTAAATAAAAAAAGTTATATCAGGTAATTTATTTTCCTCAAGTATTTGGAAAATGTTCTTTATTATCCTGCCCTCCAACAAATATCTAAATGCTCTTATCTGTTATCTTGAGAAATATTGCAACTACAATATAAAATTTTTCTTTTTTATAAATGAATTCTAATTTATTACAAGGTTATAAAGGCCTGAGTTTTGCCATTTTTTACTTAAATTGTAATAATCACATTAGTTTCTATTTTGATGACACTGAACTCCTATTTTTTTATTATTCCATTGATGTTTTATTTATATTAAATTTATTTGATTCAACTTTCAGTATTACACCCCCCACTCCCCAGGAATACAACATAAACAAGAATTCCTAGGTAGCCTTGTATTTGATATAGACTGGTTAGGGTTATCTTAGTTAAAAGCAATTATCTCACAGTTAATAATCCCTTTAAAATACCAAATTGTTCTCAGTATGAAAGATCATTAAAAAAACTAGATTCAAAGATTAATATTTGTTGACTGTAGGGAACATGCCTTTATATCTCTTAATTAGTAGTTTTGGACATAATAGCATGTCTATTGCAGCATTATTTATAATAGTGAAGAAATGGAAACAATATAAGTTTCCATAGAGATGAGTGAATTTAAATGCTGTAGTGTATAATGGAATGCTACTCCACTATGAAAAAAAAAGTAGAATCTTGCTATTTGCATAAATATGGACCTTGATGGAGTAGTGGTTGGTATCACTGCCTCCTGCTGGAATAGTCCACATACATCCCAAACAACCAAGATTTGTGTCTTGGAGCCAGAGTGAACAACCAAGATGAACAACTAAAAATAAATTGAATTGCCTCTTCTACTTGTCCCCAAAGGTCGCCTAAATGCCTTCACAAGTGTCACACTTTCCTTTAAAAGAAAAAACAAAAATTCATAGGTAGACCTTGAGAGTATTATGCTTTGTGAAATAAGTCAGATAGAAAAAGACAAATAACAGATAGTTTCACTTACAAGCAGTATACAGAGAAATAAAACAAATTAACAAATTAAATAAAACAAAAACATACTTTAAACTATAAATTCAAATTGGTGCTTACCAGAAGGCAGGGGGATTGTATATACATGACTTTCAAATACATTGGCTTATAATTCAGCAAACAAAATTGCAATCAAATTATTGGTCAATTTCAAATATAAGAAATTTATGAGTATTTAAATGCTTATTTTATTAATTGTTAATTATATCCACTGTGAATATTAGGACTGTAATATTAGATATTAGTTATACTGAATTATTTGTTGTGTTTTAATGTGTATAAAATATTCAGTTTAATTTAAATACCCACACATGAAGATGAATAATAATTAACTTGTAAAAGTGGCAGTTATTGATTTAATAAGGTATGGATGAATTTTTGTTTCATGTAAGAAATTATTATAAAGGTATAATAAAGGCAGCATCTTTGTCCAAAGAAAAGCTATAGTTATAAAGAAAAACTGTTTATTCTGTGATTTGAGCAAATGACTTCAACTTTAAGAAAGTTATATTCATCCTTCTTTCCCTTTTCCGTAAAATGAGAAAATAACAATCAGCACTCAGTAGAGCTAAAAGATATAATTTAAATTATAGCAAATGATATCTGATGATTTGTTATTTTTTTAAAAATATGGTAACTGCTTTTACAGCTGCTCTAACTGGCTGCAATCACTGATATTGGTGGTGTTGACCTTCACTCTTTTTGCACTAAAGAATGGTTCTTCGTCAACTAACAAAATGTCTAATTATTTGCAAATTAAAACAGTCATTATATAATTGAATGTCAAGATCTTAGCCTTTCTTTTAAAATGCTTTCTAAAAAATAGTATAAGGTTAGTGTACTACCTTTATAGGTCTTTAAAGATTTTGAAGTGCTGAAATAAAAATCATGCAGTGATCTTCAGTGGTAAGAGAAACATTAATCTTAGAATCTAGGTAGCCTCCTAAAGTTATGTTTCAATTTATGACTGTGAAAGAGAAAATCGTGTAAAGGAATTGTCCATCTGAATCCTTGATTTTAAAAATGATTGCAAAACTTAAAGTTTAAGTGACTTTAATAAAAATATCCACTAGTCAGAATCAAATTGGATAAGAACCAGTTCCCCTACAACTTGAGGAATATCTAAATTGACAAATTACCTATAAATATGACATTTGATTTTCATCCACCCTTGTGAAAATTCACCTTGAGATTATGAATTGATTCACACTATTTCAGTTATATTGTTCCTCAAATAATAAGATAGCTTATAATTACAGCATTGAAGGAGGAAGAGCTAACATGTTCCTAGGAGCTGTTTTCCTTCACTTCTATATCCTCATAACACAGTGATCTGACCCTTACCTCCCAGAGTTATGTCATCAAGTACCAACACCTATAACAAACAGAAAGACTTTCTACCTCAGTAATTGTGTTTTTCATTGTTTTTTCCGGTCTCATATTTTAAGAGTATCTTGATTTTCAATACTTCTCAAATCCTCAGCTCATATCCAACTGAAATTATAATGTGTGTTATTTTACCAAATGGAAAACAGAAGTTGACTTTTTATTTCTCTGAGATAACAGTTTTACAATGTTTTCAATAGGGGAGAGGATGTCAAAAACGACTTCAATTGTTAAATCAGTTTTAACCCTAACCGATCACTTCACACACAACAAATTAACAACAAATATTAATAAACTAATTTTAAAATGACTTTTGAAGCCATACATTTGTATCATGAAAATACATAACAAAGGTAAGCAAAGGTACTGCTAAACTCTAATAAAAACAAACAAAATCAGAACATTATTTTATGCTATGTCAATTTCTATTACCCCTTGTAATTATAGTATGACTCATTGTGGGTTTTGAAGCAATTTATAAAGTGCTAAATTTTCCAGAGATAATATGGTTCAAATAAAATTTCTATTTTGTTATATCCCATGCTATGACTATCAGTTTATGTTCTCCTTGATTTGTTTTAGCTTTTGGGAAAAGTACATGGATAAATAAATAAGTACACAGATAATAGTATATAGATAAATGATGACAGATGTTCTTCAGGTTTTTCCAAATTTTCCCAACAATTACAATGGTAGAGTTCTCTTGTCTTTGGAATTGCAGAATTTCATAGTACTTTGGCCAGATTCTTTCACACACAATGCCTTGAATCAAAATATTTGAAATTTCCTAAATTTTTTAATCCAGAAGATATTTACATTTTTTCCTTTGTTTAATTTTTAGAGTTAACTATAAATGAAGGCTAATACTGATATCAACAGAGCTATTTTAAAACTATCTGTCAAGAATTGAAGTAGAAATGAAGTGCAGCAAAGGTGGTTAATTAAAATAATCCATAATGATCTAGTTAATGGATCAGAGATCAACATTGTGAAAGTTTCAAACCCTTCCAAATGTACTTCTAAGTCTACAGTAACATTAAAATGCATAAAATTAGTACATTACCTGAAAATTGTAATTATAAAATATATATCACACTTCAACAAATATCAGGATTGATTAAAGGACTAAAATGTTATTACTTAATTATGCAACATGCTCTTCCATCATCAACTGGATGGTTGTTTATTGTGTACTTGTATTCTTTACTCTAGAATAAAAACTGTCAGAGTGACCATTATTTCTTGGGTAGAAGAAAAGGGGATGGTGCTGAAGCATATGCTCATTTTTAAAGCTTCTACCTGGATCATATCTTTTTATGTCCAGTTGACTATATCAACAGACTATCTCCAAGTGTGTAAGATGAATTCTAGCATATCTGAAGAAAAGAAAGCCAGAGATTCTTTGTGAACAGTCACATATGTAGGGAGAGCATGACATTTTTCATATCTGATTTTGTAAAATTGTTAAAACATTTCTATCCCAATCTAAGCATTATTTTATTTAGCTACTTAATAGTGCTTCTTTTTATTAATAAATATATACTACAATTAAATAGATTTCTATATTTTTGTCTAAAGTTCCATTCATATTTTATAAATTATAAGGAATGCAAAACATGATTTCCTTCATGTACATGCAACTATATACAATTATTTTATCACTATATAGTTCTAGAAAAAATGTTGGATCAAGCTTTATCCAAATTGCTCTTCACAGTGAATCAATTCAAGTTGCTCCTATAATTTCTTCACCTTTTGTCCAAAGTTAGTATTATCTTTGTCTTGCCAGTTTATAAAGAATGTTTTCTAATTCTTAATATGTATTTACTTATAAGGTTTAGTAAACTTATACTTTACTTATGATATTTAGTAAAATTAATTTTGTTTTAATTGTTTTTCCTATATTACAATTACCTTCATATACAAAATAATTTAAATAATGAATCAAAATAATTTATAGATCCTCGATATAATGAAGGTATATACACCTAAAATTATTGTGAAATGTAAGTACAGCATGCTTATTGGTTTGTAAATTTAAAATTAAATCACAATAGAATCTAAATTATACCAAAATAATTAATTGCCATTTAAATGTAAAATGTACTTAAAATTACTATGAATATTTATTGTTTCACATTTTTTTATATTTAAAATTATCTTTTAGCTTGCCCCGATTGCTCAGGTGCCTATCCAGCATCTGGAGCATATACTGTATAAAGACCAAGGACCAGTGTTCACAGCCTGAGCTATGAGTGAACAAATATAAAAACAAATGAATAGAAGTGCTTTCTACTCTGCTCTCTCCCTTCCTCTCTTTAAAAATCAAAAAAAAACAAAACATATAAATATGATTCTTATCTAGATATGGCTACCTGGCTGTATTTGAATAGGGGGAAAATAATGCAGGAAAAAAATGCTTTGCTATGTCTAGGTGATTGCTTTTGTTTAGAACTAATTTATACATTTTTATTCATTTGTGTTTTGAATTAATCTATAATCTTTTTGTTCTTTTGTGTTTTCATTATTTTGAAATTTTAGGTGAATTGCTTTTATTTTGAGTTTTTTGTTCTTTTTGCTTTTTATTGAAGGAATATTGCATTTTGACATTAACTTGTTTTAAGATATACATAACAGTGAATTTGCATTCATATAAAGCACAATACTTATACTAATATTTTCCTTTTTTTCTACTTCATTTACAATAAATCTCCTTTATCCTGTCTCCACCTTCTCTCTGCCATCTATTCAGTACCCTTTGATATGCCTTTTTGTTCCCCAACACTAATAGTCCAATGTGATTTGTACTAGTTCTCTCTCTCTCTAAGTTTAGTATTGTTTAATTTATGTCATCCCTTTTTCTATCTTTATACACAGCATATGTGCTTTTTTTTAATAATAGCCATTCTTACCAGTGTGAGGTGATATTTCATTATTGTTTTTATTTGCATTCCCCAAATGATAAGAGAAGTAGAACATGTTTTCATGAACTTGCTGACCTTTTGTATATCATCCTTGGAGAGGAGTCTATTAAGGTCATTGTCAATTTTTTTTTATTGGATTGCATGTTTTTCTTTTGCTATCCAGTTCTATGAGTTTCTTGTGTATTTTGGATATCAACCCCTTGTCAGAGGTGTGATAGGCAAATATTTCTTCCCATTGAATTGGATGCCTTTTTGTTTATATGTGAGTTTCTTTTGCTGTGTTGAAACTTTTTAGTCTTTTGTAATCTCATTTCTTTATTTTGTATTTTATTTGTCTTGAGATAGGAATCCAGTGTCCAAAGACATCTCTTAAATCTACGTCCAATGATGTTTTATGTTTTCTTCTATTTTATGTTTTCTGGTTTGACACATAAATCTTTATTCCATTTTGAGTTAACATTTATGTATGGTGTTAGGTAGTGGTCTAGTTTTATTTAACCTTTTGCATGTTTCTGTCCAGGTGTCCCAGCACCATTTATTGAAGAGACTGTTGTTACCCCATTGTAAGTTTTTGGCTCCTTTTCCAAGATGTCCACACACACACAAACACACACATACACACACAAATATATATGTATATGTTAATGTATATATCTGTGTGTTTGTTTATTTCTGGACTTTATAATCTATTCCATTGATCTGTATTTCTATTTTCATTCCAGTACAATGCTGTTTAATTGTTACCACTTTCTGGTTGAATTTGAAATCAAACGAATTTCTTGATTTTTTGTTCTATGTCTGTGAATAATGCCTTTGTAATTTTGATGGGGATAGCATTGAGTCTGTACATTGCCTTGGGCGGTATGATCATTTTGATTGTGTTAATTCTTCCACTCCATGAGCAAGGGAAATTTTTGTATTTCTTTGTGTCATATTCTATTTATTTTAGCAATCTTATATTTCTCTTTGTAAACATTCTTCACTACTTTGGCTATGTTTATTACAAGATACTTCTTTTTTTTTTTTGATGCAATTGTAAATGGTACTGTGTTCTTCAGTTCCCTCTCTGTATTTTCACTGTTGGCATGCAGAAATGCAGCATATTTTTAATATTAATTTTGTAGCCTTCCTTTTTACTGTATTTATTATTTTTAGTAGCTTTTTATTTGAATCTTTGAGGTTCTCTATGTATATTACAATGTCATCCATGAATAGTGTTAGCTTCACTTTCTCCTTTTCCATTTGGATATCTTTTATTTCTTTTTTCTTATCTAACTGCATTGGCAAGGATTTCTAGCACTATTAAATAGTGATAGTGAGCTTGGACATCCTTGCCTTGTCCCTGATGTAAGAGGAAAACTTTTCAATTTTTCTCTATTGAGTTCAATGAGGGATGTAGGTTTGTCATATAGAGACTTTATTATGTTGAAGTACGTTCCATTTATACCTATTTTGGGAGGATTTTTAACACAAAACTGTTTTGAATCTTGTCAGATGCTTTTATGAATCTATTGAGATGATCAATGATTTTTTTCCATTTTTACCTGATATAGTGTATCACATTTATTGATTTGCATATGTTTGAACCATCCTTGCATCCCTAAAATAAATCCCATTTGATCGTGGTGTATGATTCATTTAATATGTTGTCGAATTATATTTGCTAGTATTTTGTTGATAATTTTGACATCAATATTCATCAAAGTTATGAGTGTAATTTTCCTTTTTGGTGCTCTCTTTATCTGGTTTTAGAATCAGCATAATATTGGCATCATGAGAAATGCTTGGAAGTTTGTCATCTTTCTCAAATTTTTTAAACAGTTTAAAAGGATTAATATTAGTTCTTCTTGAATACTTTGTAGAATTCACTGGTAAAACCATCTGGTCCAGGGGTTTCGCTTTTGGGAAGATTTTTAATTACTCTTTTGAGTTCCTTGCTTGTGATTTATGTGTTCATGATTTCTTGTTCTTCTTGGTTTAGTTTTGGACTATTACATGTTTCCAGAATTGTGTCCTTTTCTTCTAGGTTATTCAATTTGTTGCCATGTAGCTGTACATAATATTCTTCTATAAGCTTCTGTATTTTTGCTGTATCTGTTGTGACTATTCCTCTGTCATTTCTGAGTCTATTTATTTGTGTTTTCTCTCTCCTCTTTTGTGTGAGTCTGGCTAGTGGCCTATTTTGTTTACTCTTTCAAAAAAGCTGTTTTGGGTTTCATTAATTTTTGGATGGTTTTTGGATATCTATTGCATTGATTTCTGTCCTAATATTTATTATTTATTTCCTTCTATTGTTTTTAGGTTTCTGTTTTTCTTCTTTTTCTGGTTCCCTTAGATAAGGGTTTAGGATTTTTATTTGTGAGTCTTCTTGGTTTCTAAGGTAGGATTATAGTGTTACTTATTGTTGCTTTTGCTGAATACCAAGATTCTGATGTCATGTTTTCATTTTTATTTGATTCCAGGTAGTTTTTAAGTTTCTTCCTTGATTTCCTCCTTTACCCAATCGTTGTTCAACAATATATTTTTTTATTCTCACTCTTCCAGTTTTCTTCCTCTTTTGGTTGATCTCTAGTTTTATGCCATTATGCTCTGAAAGGATGCTAGATATGATTTCAATCTTTGAAAATTCATTGAAGCTTTTTTTATGTCCCAACATATTGTCTATCCTTGAGAATGCTCCATGAGCACTTGAATATTATGTGCAGTCTATGGTTTTAGTGTGAAGTACTCTATGTCTATTAAGTATATCTCTTCTATGGTGTTTAAAGATCATGTTTTTTAATTGATTCTCTGTCTGGATGACCTGTCTTTTGCTGAAAGAAGAGTATTAAAGTCCCTACTATTATTGTGTTGCAATCAATATCTCTATTGAGATCTGTTAATATTTGCTTGATATATTTGGGTGCTCCTTTATTGGGTGCATATATGTTAATAATTATTAAGTTTTTTTGTTGTATGCGATACAACAAACTATATAATTTCCATCTTTATCTTTATGTACCTTACTTAGCTGAAAGACTACTTTATGTGATATAAGTATACCAGTTCCTGCTCTTTTGGATTCATTATTAGCTTGGAATATCATTCTTCATCCATTTATGTTAAGACATCACTTATCTTTTGAATGGGTACTTGATTTTTACTTTCTAATCCATTTAGCCACTTTGTGCCTTTTTATCTGTGAGTTAAGTCCACTTATATTTGCAGTGATTATTGGCATTTGAGAACTTGCTACTGTCATTTCTATTTTTATTTTCTGGAATTGTTTATGTATCTGCTACTTTGTTTATATTTCTATAAAGTTTCTTTTCTTTGGTTTAGATAGTAGAGCCTCTTTTAGCATATCTCATATAGGAGGGCTGATGTCTGCAAGATATTTCAGCATTTGTTTGTGGAGAAATACCTTTATTTATCTCTCATTTGAGAGAGTGATTTGCAGTATATAGTATTCTGGGCTGGCACTTTTTATCTTATAACATTTTAAAGACATCTTGCCATTCTCTTGTAGCCTATAGGGTTTTTGCTGAGAAGTCTGAGGTTTGTGTAATGAGAGAAACTGTATGTTGCCTGCTTTTCTACCCTGGCTGCCTTTAGGATTCTTTCCATGTCTTGGATTTTTGATAGTTTCACAATTATGTATTGATGTATTTTGTTTGCATTTATATAATGGGTGTCTTATTGATTTCATTGACCTATATGTTTGTGTCCTTTTCTAGGCTTGGGAAATTTTCAGCAATTATTTATTTGAACATGCTCTTTGCTCCCTTCTTTTTCTCTTCGTTTTCTGGTATAGCCAATATTTTTATGTCGTCTTTCCTAGTAATGTCAAATAGTCATTTGTGTATTTTTAATTTTTGTTTTTATTTTTTATACTTAATTTATCTTTCTTCTTTCTGGCTCCCTTTTGCATTGCTATCTTCTCTATCACTAATATTTTACTCCATTTGGCTTGTTTTATTCCCATAACTTTCTGCATTATTCTTACTTTCATTAATTTTCTCCTTTAAGCCCTTTATATCTGTTAGTTTTGTTTTTTTTCTTACTTTTCCTGCAGGACTTCAATTTCTTCCTTCTGCTTAAAGTCACTGTTTTTCTTTTTTTTCCTGAATATTCTTTTAACTCTGAATTTCTTTATGATTGTAGCCTGGAATTCTTTATCTGCTACAAAGAACCAGTGTACTATATCATCAAAGTTAATTGCTGACAAGGAGTCATTTTGTTGTGGTTCCATTTCTTAAGGTTTCAATGTATGTCATGTTTTTATTTCCCCCATGATGTCGGTCTTGTAGAGCATCTGCTAGTTTTGTTGTTATTTCTGTTTTCTGTCAAAGGATGCTCTATTTTTATTTCATTTTATATTTTTGACACATGCACCTGTAGTATTTTTGCTTTGTCAGGAAGTAAAGATGGTTAATGGATGCAGGACGTGCATGAAGGTGTGTGCAGGAGTAGTGCAGCTATTGCAGCCTGATGTATGGTGGGGTCTTGTTTTGATGATAAAATTTGATTGGATGGGGTTGGGTAACTTGTCTCTGCTGGCTGTGCTTGGGCCTATTGACCTTACCAAACCACCAGGACTGACTCCTGTCCATAGGTTGCTCCACTAGGGTCTCAGTCACTGGAGCCCAAGTCACAATGTGGATGGTAGGCGGAGTGCTTTGTCTCTCTGCTCATGTTTTTCTGCCTCCAACTCTTCTTTCAGGCTTCATTCTAGTCAAGAGTCCATGTCAGCAGTAACCACAGCCTACCCCACCTCTTCCTTGCTTGACTTGACCTAGTCTTGTCACTCCCAGCTCTCTCTGTATTCATGCCACTAGAGATTAGCAGGACTACTTCTGCTGTTTCCATAAGAGAGAAGCAAGGAAGCAATGGAGATCGCCACCACTGCCAGACCTGGGCAACTGAATACCAGCATGCCTTCTCTGTGCCCTCTGAAAATGCTGTCACACCTCGCTGCCGGAGGCCATTGAATCTCTGGCAGTAGGAAGACTCTGTAGATGTGAACAGCTAGGCATAGAGAACAAGAGACTCAACTTTACTGCTGAGATCTCTGTGTACAACCCCTATGACTTTCTCAGCCACCTGGAGATTATGTTGCTCAGCTCTAACTTTCTTCTGTGTTCTATGTACACCCTGCAAGTCACTGAAGTTCCAAAGTAGGTGATATTTTTAAATAACAAAACAATCAGCACTAATTTTGTCCCCTGCTGAGGAAACCTCATACTCTGCTTTTAAATATAATAAATCCCCACTAGTGGCATCACTGAATATTACATACTATTTTTATTTTATATTTCATTTTATTTTATAACTTTCTCTCAGTAAACTATTTTAGTGATTATGAGGAAATTTTTGCTTTTTTAAATTAACAATGTGGGTATAAGAATTTCTTGAATCATCTGTTTTCTGAATGTTCAGCTTGTTATACAGAAAATTCTACCTTTAATTTGAAATTCAAACTTCTTAGACATTTTAATGATAGTAAATGAAAAGAATATAAACAAAAGATATAAAATAACTTGTAATTCCTATATATGACAAAGGAGACTGATCTTATGGTTATTTTTTCAGATTACTTTCAATTGTGTTAGAAACTTTAACTTACAAATACATTTTCTGCTTGGCAGCCACCTTCTATTCTTGAGTGTGTTTTAGGCTTTCTTTTTCTTTTTTGACAAAAAGCAATAATTTTATTAAAAACTTTGATTGTATAAATCATAAATTACCAACAGAGGTCAGAGAGAAAATATTTCCTGGATAGTGTAACATCATGGCATAGTTTAACTGAGCTCTTGGGATCTTTTTAAAAAAAATTTTTTCATGGAATATTGTCTTATAACATTTTTTAAATTTAAGGTGCTCATCATTATAAATAAGCCTCTGTATATAAGTAAATTGATGTCCAATAGTCAAATTCTAGCATTCATCATTTAATTCTCTCCTTTTATTCAATTTGTTCACCCCCAAGCCCCTCCTTTTTTCCTGGTAATTTCTAATTTTATTCTATAGACTAAATTATGTTTCTGTTTGAGATATGGTATATATACATCATTGACTACTCCTTATCTATTAAAATATATGAAATGCTATCATTTATAACATAAATGGACCTACAGGAAACTATGCATAGTAAAGTTAGTTAGAAGGAGAAAGATAAATATTACATGTTTTTAGTCATGTGGTAAATATATAAATAATAATTATTTGAGTATATTGTGACATTATAGTAAAAATGAATATCAGTAAAGTTATATAATGAAGTTTTTTTGTTTGAGATGGTTGAAAGCATATAATTCTATTGTAAAAATGTTATGAAATGTATATATTTTATAGACATTATTTTCAAAAATTGTTCTGTATATTTCCTGAATTATGTTGAAACTTAGGTTATTTTTAATTTTCCTAGATATCATGAAACAAATGTTCATTTATTTATTTTTATATGCATGATGAATATGCCAACACATTTTAGCTTCTAAATAATAAGTCTGCCTGTATGTATATTCTCACTCCACCATCAAAGCAACAATTCATAGGCCCTGATTTTAAGCTTTTGTTGTATTTGGGTCCAACTTTATAAGCACCTGGACTGGAGATATAATAAGATAAAACCACCATAATCAGACACATAATATCTATGCGAGAGATCATAAACCACAAACAATAATGCAAAATAGCGTCAAAGGTAAAGCGAACTGCCTAACAAAGCACAATTTGAATATGTAAGTTTATTCTTTTTTTTTCTAAAAAGTATGAAAAGATAAAAGTATTCTGATAATTTTGAGCTGTTATATTTGCCATTTATAAAATTTCTTGAAGTTTGTTTAATTACAAAACATAAAAATATGTGCCATATTTATAAAAATATTACAGAACTACTTTATATGTATACAGACATTTTGAAATATGGCGAGTTTTAGTATGTGCAAATTAGTGATTTACTTGTTTTTTGTAATCATTATTTCAAGCTGTGCTCAGTGATCATGTATCAATGCCATTTGCCACAGACTCAGCTACTTGTGTGGTAGAAACATGTGGTTTCTTTTTTCTGTCTTTCATGTCTAAAATGTTATCTCTGAGAAACATGAGAAACCACACAAGATATATCCAGATGTTTATATAAATTAATGATTTAAAGGAGGAAGCAGACAGTGAGTAAGTGAGGTTGGCTGATAGTAGTAAATGGTTTCTACTAGTTAAAATATTCTTATTTATAAGAGTTTACAGTAAAGTCCAAATAAAGTCAATAGCATGGACTAGTATAATAACATAAAAATCCAATTAAGTATAGATACAGACATGTTGGTAAAACAATTTACTGATTTTTTTTTCACAATTAGATTCTGATATTTAAAATTTATTGAATGAAAATAATGTTTGAGGGGTTTTATAAAATAGGTGTTATGGATACTATAGATATAGACATATATGTATACATACATGTGTATACATATACACACACATTGACCATAACATAAAAAGTGCAAAGCAAATTAATGCATTTGATTTTGTGGAATATGTCTTCAGAAAAAAGCTGTCTTAAAAAGGGACAGTACTCATACTACCATTTATAAGAAAGTGAGTAAAGAAATTTATTATTGAGAAGCACTGTTTTTTTCAGAAATAGGAAATGAGATGGAAATTGAATACATCATGAGAGTTTAAGAAAGGTGTAGTGAAAATGGATCCACATTGTTTCTGTGCTGTTTTTAAAAATTATGCCTGAAAACTTTAAAAGAAATTAATATCAAATACATTTGAGAAAATAGAAAGGAATACTTCACACAGCATTAGAGAAATATATTGCCTGTAGAAGGTCAAAGAGTCAAAAACTGCAGCTGATTAATAGTACCAATAATAATATTTGTATTGGCCAACATGAGGAAGTTGGGGCCAATTCCATGCTAGCTTTAGGGACTTTTCTCTGAACTTCATCCAAAAGTACTTTCTAGCTTGTGGGCCCTGAGTGTGTTTAATTAACTCCATCTGACCCAGACACACAGAGTAGAGGCATCAATCTGTCATATTTGGCTCATTTTCTTCTAGAGATTTGTAGGTAATAGTCTTCTACTTATTTTTTGTTTAACAAAAGCAAATTGCCTCCTCTTCCAATACACACACACACACACACACACACACACTCACATACATCAGAAAACATAGTGTAGTAAATTCAGCAATTTGGAGTACACTATTAAATCCATAAAATTAGCTCCTCTAACTCTATGGAAACCATGTAAAGTAATAAACATGATATAGAATGAAGAGTCAGAAAATCTGGGTATTCTTCTTTTCTTGAATATGTGCTTTTGGGGAAAACTACTGAACTTCTTATAACTTTAGTTTTTACTATTAAAATAAAAACTATAGTGACATTCCTTGAGGGATGCAAACCCTATATTATCAATAAAACTTTTAAATTATTTGATGATGAAAACTCTACTCATAATTGATAAATTTACTAACACAAATGAATATAAAATTAGGTTTATTTTGAACCTTCCTAATTTTTCCTTTTGCTGAATTTTCGTTTTTCTCTAAATCTTTATGTTCATCAGATTCCAGGAAATGGTACATGTGTCCTGAAGTCATGAGTATGTATGAACATTTTTTACCACATTAGTTTATTTGGGTCCACTCAAGAAAACTGCTGACATAATTAATAAAACCAAATAAATGGAACTCGATATTGGGGAAATGACCTCTAACGAAGGATATTTGACTTGGTCTTATTGCCCTATTTTTCACCATAAAGATTCACATTCTGTGCAGTTATTTCTCTCATTTTTATCAAGATGACTAAAGGATTTATTTTTCCTGATGATGGCTCAATAGTGACTAAATTATAGGAATTTTGATATTTTTGGTAGACATAAATTGGACAAAAAAAAATTGAGCCCTCTTCCTGATATAGGTGAATCAGCAGCCCAGGAAGACAGACGTTCCCAATTCTCCCTGCCATCTACCTTCTCCCATGGTTTCTAGACAACTATGTTGGCTCGTAGAAAAATCATAAGTTGGGAAAAGTCAGATCTCTGAATAACCACATAAAAGAAACCTGTCTGCCAGATTATATTGAACTGTTTTAAGAGTTAGAAATAAAGTTTTATGTTTTTAAGTCTCTAAAATTTTGGAGTTTACTTTTTAAACCTACCAACATTTGTCTGGAAAAATACCTAGTTATACAGATTGACTAGATGATACCATACAAATAACATTTGTAAATGTTAAGAATAATGAAAAAAAATGAGTACAAGATAGAAAATGGTCATCTAAATTCCCTAAATACATTTACAAAGGGTTGAAGATACTTCTGTTGTGGGCTCTCTTGTTCTGCTTCTCTATGAAGGATGCCCTCTTAGCACCTTCCATTCAGAAACTGGGCATCTATCCTCCCAAAGGAAAAAGTGTAGCTCATAGAGGTATAGGTTTTTCTTTCTATATTTATGTGAAACTTTATGAATTACATTTTATTTCTAATTATCAGTCTATTTTCATTGTAAATAAAAGGAAATATGATTCCTCCTGAAGGAATACTGTCTATTCACAAAGGTGGAAGTATTAAAAAAATAAAACCCAATCTTCTGCTGCCTACATAAAACAAGTCTACCTTCCTAAGACAAATAAGTTAAAAATTTGGAGTTTTGGTAATTTGAATGAATATACTACTCCATTTTTACCTTGACAGTAGATTTTATGCTAAGAAGTTAGAGATAACCTGATGGGCATACCTTTTGTCCCCCTGATCCCAACAACTTTAATGTTCTTTCTTTGTCTCAGATTTTTGAGTTTCACATTTATTTGTTTAAAGTACGCCTTTTTGCGGTTAGATAACCAAGCGTTATGGTGTTTTTATAGACTTGTATGCTAATTTCCTTTTCCACGTTTGGGGAGTTTCAAGCAATTATTTTTTTAATATATTATCTGTTCAATTCACTCTGTCTTCATTTTCTGTTACACCCATTATTCTTATATTGCCTTTCTCAAACGAGTGTTAATTTCTTTTTATGTTTAATTAATCTCACTTTTTTTTCTACCTGGCTCCTTTCTACATACATTTCCATCTTCCAGATCACTGATCCTTTCTCCATTGGGTCAATTCTATTTCCATAGTTTTCTTTGATATTCTTGATCTCATTTATTGCCTTCTTTACCTCTTTAATCTCAGGTTTTTTAAAACTTCAGTTTCTGCCTTCTGCTCCTTAATTTTATTTTTTATCTCATTGATTTATTTTATTGAGTCTTCTTGTAATTATTTGATTTTTTTCCTAGTTTCTTCTGTCCTTTTGAATTTCTTTATGATTAGTACTTCGAATATTCAGATTATACATTTTTATTTTACTGCATTTGATTCTTGCAATGTGTATTATTTGATTTTGAAAAATTAAAATAATCTTGAATGATTTATTTAAAAAATCTATAATATCTTGTTAACTGATGTATAAAATCAATAAATATAGTTCTGAATGTATACATTTTTAGGAAACTGAAGACAATGTGAAACAGTCTATGTGAAACTCTTGCCATTCATCTTTTAGTCTCGAATATAGCAATGTAAAAGTTTAGATGTTTGTTTCTCAGAAAAAAGTTCATATATTAACTATCTCTTATCAAATATTATCAATGCCTTCTATATCTCTCGGTATTATTTTTATTTGAGACTTTCATTTCTTTTGTTCTATTTAATTCATTTATTTGTTTGGTTTCTCTATATGTCACATATGTATGAAATCATATGGTGTTTAAATTTCTCTATTTCACTAAGTGTAATTTCTCTAGTTGTATTCAAGATGCTGCAAATGTTAAGATTGTATGTTATTTCTTCCTGATAGAAGTTATATAAAAATAACACTTTATGTATTTCTCTAAATCTAATATGCATTAAGTGCAATATACATGTATCTTATGTCTATATGCATTCAGAAGCATATGTGAACATATATAATTAATTATAATTTATATTATTTAAATAAAAGGTAAGAAATTAAACACAAAGAAGTTCTTCAAATTATTAAGGACAAGGCACAGTGAGCATATCTAAAAGAATGTTGAGTATATGTAAACACTGTCAGGCTCTTTGGAGACTCCACATAGTTGCTATTTATTTGGAAAATCTGTAGCAATTTTTGTTGCATGAGATTGAAAAGAGGAACATTCACAGTTAAAGAGTCAGACTGGTACCTAGGTTCAAGGACAAAAAATTTGAATTTGATCCCTCATTCTTTGAAAATATGTTTTTTTTTTTTGCTCTCCTTATATAGCGTTCCATATAGTATTACTAATTTTATTTTTATTATTGACTTATATCTGTTAGATTGAGTTGGATTAATTTACATTCTCCTAATTTACTCTGTAAATCTTCTCTATGTGCTAGACCATAAAAGGAAGATCTTTAATTCTTAGAAAGTACTTCCTAACTGAGCAAGTAGAAGTATTTTGATTAATACGTGGATTTTCTAATGCTGACTACTAATTTCATGGCATGGATCTACCCTTTTGATTATTTAATACAATGTTATAAAATGCCAATGTAAATGTAAATGCAAATATTTTATAGGAATAGATTTTTTAATTATATGACTGTAGAGCAAATGACATGTTTTAGTGAAAACAGTTGAATTATTTTGCTTTGTCATAAAATATGTCTTTAATACTTTTAATCAGGGTAAAACTAAAAACAGCTCAAATAGCTTCTAGACAAGATTTTTTTTTGGAGTCATCTATGACTTTTTTCATGTAAGCCATGGATGATCATGAATAATAACATCCATGATTAATGTATCTTGTGTTAGAGACCCTAGCACGAAGTTTGTCAGCCTAGAGCCTTTTCTAAATGACACTCAACTCACTCCTTATTTCTGATCAAAAAGGACTGATAGCCACTTCATTATTATAATACGCCTGGACTAGAGGTGGTCATCTGACCCTGGAATGGACAAATAACATCAGCCATCCTCTATTATCTGACCTGGCAAAATTATTTAAACCAATCAGATTTCTTTTCTCAGAAATGTAAAATTAAGCAGTTAGGAATGGTAAATCAAGAAGAAAGATGTTATAATTAAATAGAAACCTAAAGTTTTGGGAAAACATGTCATAATTATGAAATGGCAAAGGCAATGTGTGAGTAAGTTATAAAATAAACACCTTTCACACAGTGAGAGGAATACAAGAGTCAGAGCACAAGTAAAAGCAGTCTGTAGGGAATACTGGTGCTTGTTATCTGTAGACATTTGAGTGAAAAGTTTTTAGCTCTATTTTACTCATTTTACTGCTCTTTATTCAGTTAGAATAATTGGCTTCATCTTATAATATACCTGAAATTCTTCTTTTAACAAGCACATAAACTTAATTGGATAAGTGACAATATTTAGGCTACTTTGAAGTAAGCAAAATAAAATGGGACAAACAAAAATTTGATTGTCTTTAGAGAAAGTGGAATCAAGATATCCTTTTCAAACTGACTAAAAATTATAGCTTAGTAAAGACAGTAAGTTTTGGTGCCTACCACATATGTTGGCATTACTATTATATGTGGGCTCTGTAGGAAGTTAGTTAAAATTTCTTATATCTATTTCCATATCAACAAAATGGAGTCACATTTATATCTGTCACAGAAAGTTGATATAATAAATATATGTATTTACATCTGAAAAGCTTGGAGGACTATCTGGGGCACAGTAGGATCTCAGTGAGAGTTTTTGTTTTTATCATAATCACAGTCTTTAAAATGTTTGTCATTTGTACATATGACCACAAACACTATTCTGGTATGTTAATTTCAGAAATTGATGGGTGCATTTGTATAATAATAGACAGTAGAAATATACATTTGTTTCTACAAAAATACAATCGTATAAAATTAGTTTATATGGTTTTAATTCAGAGTCAAGATGCAGTTCTTGGTTTTTTATAGATAACTTGACCATGGGAATAATACTTTTAACTCTCTTTTGGAAAGGAAGTGTAACTATTGGCTGTAGTTCAAGTTATGAACAGACCCACTGAGTAAAGAAACTGAAGAATATTAATTTTCAGCCATTTCACTCTATGGAAGACAGACACAAAGGGAACATTTGCACTTACTGTGAGGCTTTGAACTACTGAGAATTACTTCCTTCCTTTGGAAACAGAAGTTGAAAGTTAAATGTTTCCAACTTACTATTGAATGTAGAGTTTCCATACAGTCCATAATTTAAGTATAACATTTTGAAAGAATATATAAGTCAGAAAGAATTATTAATTTGGAGAGGATGAGAAAGGATAATAAAACAGATTTTTTTGTTCTTTTCATATTTTCCATTACAGCTTTTTTTTACATACCTCTTACGTTTTTATTTTCAGAGACAATTTTCTTCTTTTACATTCAACAAAACCACTAGAAGGACAGTGCATTAATTATACATTACTACTATTGACAAACATCCTCTGTATTAGTATCAGAATCAGGATGAAGACATCCCTAATTATCTGGGATTTCATCAGTTAAGGACATTTAAAGAAATAAATACATGGCATAATGTATCATTTAAAGTTAAAGCACTGGAAAAAAATGTATTATAAAGTTCAAATACACAAATTATGGTATAATCAAAGGTGAATACATTTTTAAAAGATTATAGCAATGCATATGTTCTAGAAAGGGTTTTCATTCCTCCTGTTACTTGATTTTATACTCCCATTGGTTAAATTAATCTTCAAATTATTGATTTGCAAGCAGCACTGTGAATTGGTCTTCTATAGCATGATTCTAACTAGCGTGTTTGCTTTATCATTAATCTTGTTGGTCATTATATCATTTACTGTTTGTTATAGCAAGAGATAAATTGCACAAATGCTTAATATTGTTAGTTCAGCTTGACTGCTTTCTTTAGTGACACTAATTCTACAGAGCAATTGGGCAAAATCAATGTCTTATGCACCATTTATATTAAATTATGCTTGTTATATGATTGAATCAACACTACATGGAGTTTTCTCAAGTTAATTGATCAACTCTTACAAAACAAATTAATATGATACATCAAAGTTATGGAATTGTCATCCAGAAAAAAACGTAATAAGCATCAGTGATGAAAGAAAACCTGTATTCATCCTGGAATACTGAAATTCTCAATCCTTAGCAAAATAGCTTAAAGAAATTGCAGAGAGAATGAAATAAAATTTAAATGGAAATTTTCCTACTTTTCTGTAAGATTTTTAAGGTGTTTATGTCAAATGTAATTACATTTGCTGAAACGTCAGCCTTTTGTTCTCACCATTATCATTTATCTAATTGGTATAAAGTGTTGAAAAGCAAATTATGAATTAATATTATGTAATCCTTTTCCAAATAATCTAGGCAGTATATTTTTTACAAAACTGAGATTCTGAATGCTTGAGACTTGACAAAAAAGTTATTTATCCATATAGACAAGAATTATATAAGTAAGTTTATGAATCTTATGTTTGTTATTTGTAACTTAAAGAAAACACTTAATCCTATTTAATATATTTTACCTTACAATGTTTTATTTAATATACTTGGTGTACTTAAAGTAACAGCAATAAGAGAAGAATGAAAGTACTTAAAATAAATTAGTAATCAGTGACTTTCAGTCAACTACAGGGTACCTCACCAATGAAATGAGTACAAACCTGGAGAGAACACATGTTAGGTAACTTTAAATATGCTTTTTTTACAAAAGACAGAGCACCTTTGAGCACTATTCTACTTTTTTATACTTAGATAACTATAAATAGAATGGTCTTTTTCTGCATATTAATTTGTAAAAGAGACTATGAGTCTTTCAGTTGTTTCCTCAACTCAGTGGCACAGCATTTCCTTTTTGTCTTAAAGTGTTCCTTAAGAGTTTAGATACAACCATTGGCTGATTTTGGTTATTGAGCAACCCTTTCAATCTGTTTAACATACTGTTAAAAAGTGCATGCAAGTTCTCTGAACAAACAGATTACAGATGATAAATACATTCTTTTCTTTCGAGTAGCATCTCTTGACTGGAAATTTTATTTCTAAAACATGTTCATTTTTGACTATTTTAGCAAATTCTATGGAATTACAGTAAAAAACCAAAACGAAAATATTTTTTCATGATAAAATCAATTCTTACATATTGTAATATATCTCCTTGAAAATTAAATGAATATAATGCTTCTAATTTTATTTTATATATTCAAACTTCGTTTTAGTTAGTTTTAAAGCTGTGTCAAGTTTAATTATAATTATTTTAATTATATTACAAGACTTTTAAATATTGAAATATATATAAAGGTAACTCAAATCTACAGGAATATGGAAAACATCTGTTGAATAGATCCAAAAATCTCTATATTTGTATAATTAGTAACTCAGCATTGAAAATATGAGAAATGAAGTCAACATTATAAAAACATTAGTCTAAATTAATGAAAACTTTACAAAACTTTTGTTGTGTTGGCATTGAATTTTATAAGATGTTTACTCTTATTCACCATAAATATTCATTGCAGAGAGTTGAAATAACATGACATTTTACTTTCTCAGTGTCTGCGACTAGTTGTATCTGATTTATAGACATCGTAGGATGATGGACTCAATTAGATCATTGAGGACCTAGGTATAGTTTTATTTTCTGCAAAATTCTGATTTTAATTTAGAAATTTATTCTAAAAATGGTTTTTAACATGGCTAGTTTCAATTAGAAGCAAGGATTAAATATATGATCGAGAATCTATCTTATGTGTTTATCTTCATAATATTAAAATTCTAGATATTAAAGAAAACATTGTTTAGATGTTCTTTATTCACATATTTGCTAGATAATTTATACCACAAAAACTGTGCTTAAGAAGACATTTTTTAATATATTGGAGCATAATTAAGGGTATATTTTAGGCTATAATTTGCAAACTCAAAAAAAATTTGCTTGAAAAATTAATGTATTCTTTTAACCTTGCAATTAAAAATTTGGAATAACGCATTCTGGGACTGGCAAGAAATTTCTGCTGTCACGTTAGGGATCTAGAATCCTTTGATTTTTTTTTTCTACTTATTCTTAACTTTTAAAAGATGAATTGTAGTTCCAAGATAATTTTTTGCTTCTGGGACTTGCATCAACTGTCCTGATAACAAGAAGGGCAAGGGGAAAAAAGTCACATATCCTTAAGCCTGTCAGCCTCAATCCATTCTCTCATACATGTTTAGGAATTTTAAACTATATCATCAAATACCTTCAGTTTACATCCCATAGGCTAGAATTGTGGTACATGAATATTCCAATCTTCCAAGTACACTGGAAAATATAGACTTTATTTTCTCTACTGTAATTATGAAGATGATGATGATGATTTTTAAGGAAAGATGCATGCAGAAATGAAGGCAGACAGGCAAGTAGCAGTAAGAGAGAGGTTAAAGAAGCATTTTTATTTATTTTTAGTTGCACATCTTGGTGTTACCAGTTCTTGGGATATGTATGGACTGTACCTAGGACAGAGATGGCAGACCTATCATCTGCTCCAACATGGTGGACTAGGATTATTTTTGTAAGGAGAAAGAAGTGGATGGTGGGTATGGAAATTGTTGTCTTTACCTCAGTCTGTGCCACACTTTTACTGAGTAAATTTGTCACCAACATTACTGGATTAAAATAGTTTTCAGGGCACCTTCTGTCCAGAAGTCAGAGCTCTTTTTGAGAGGTTTTATTTTTTGGCTTTTTGTTTTTTTTGTTTTAATTTGTTTTTGTGAAAGTTAATAGGCAGGCAAGTAGGAGGAGATGAGAATTATTCCTTACTTTGACTCTTACCCAGATGTGTGAACTTGGGACAATAATGTGAATTGAAGTTGCATTGGTGAACTTAAACTGTTGTTGAGGGAATTAAATAAAATAATAAATATAATGAATATGACTCATTTAATATTTAATATTTAATTTAGTATTTAATAACTCCCCTTCTCCCACCTATCAGATTTTGCTATCTTGTCTGGAAAGCACATTTAAAATCTATTAATCTTATCCAAATCAGTATGATAACTGTTTCCAAGTGTTACATGAGAATTAAAAATGTTTCATAGTGTCAAATCCTCAGTTCCTTCAACACCACTATCATCATCATAAGGTTTTTCATACTTATTACTAAATTAAACATGGAGCATAGACTTGGACTTTATGTATTTTTATTTGCATATATAACAATGCATCATAAGTGATAAACTCTGTTATACTGAATATTAATTAACCTATTGAACTCAAATATATCTATGTTTATAGTTAACATCTACGCATTGCAAAGAGCATGCATAATTTCCTCTAATTTTCTTTCATGCTTAGTGGTACACAATTTTCTAGTAATTGTTCTTTATCATTTCTTTTGCATATGTTTATTTTTTTTCCTTAACACTCTTTTCTCTTTTTGAAGCTTCCACATGTCAAACCTCCACCGAAAGAGTGCATCATGAAAACTTTGCCTTTGATTTTTCTTAAGCATTTCTTGCTACATTGGTCCAATTTTGTGAACTACTATAAATAATAAACTTTAGAGGAAACTCCCCCTAGTGACTCAATCTTTGGTGATTAGGTCCTCAGACTTCATAGACCATTTTCGACTCCAGTCATTCATTTTCTTTACAGATTTTGCTGCCTTATGACATTTCTCATGAGGTTCATTGTCTACAACTAAAGAAAAAATTCTTCACAGGTAGTTGTATTTTCTTATCATTGAAGAATGGGACGATTTATTCATGTTTATTATTCCTGATGATATAATTTCATCAAAAGAATAAAACTTTTAACTAACTGCAAAGGATAGGCAAAACTGCATAGAACAAAATATTTTTAAATGGCTATTGAGAAGTAAAAGAAGAAAAATGCTGATGTTTAAGTCAACATTGCTTCAAAGATGATTCATGTAAGAAAGATAAAAAATAAATATATTAACTCTAACCATGCATGAAAACAAGCAATTCCTCATATTCCCTGAGCTCAAAAAAAAAAAAAAAATGATATGAGACTTGGAATCCAAAAGAAATACCAGGCTTTATAGGTGCTAGTTTGGTTTACTTGAATGACGCTTTGTGAAATTATGTTTACTGAGAGTGGAAAAGACTGTTCCTTTTCACATGGAAGGCCAGCATGCTGAATTTTGCTTTGGCATAACATAGAAAACAGAAAAATCATCGATTGCGTAAAGTCACATTGATATGTTTTTACCCCAGATGGACTGAATTAGGAGCAAGCAATTCTACTACGTCTCTGGAAACATTCTGATTTTGTCTCATCTTTGACAGTATCTGACTTTATCTGATATGTAGCTACTGTTTTTTCCATAATAAAAAAAAAATAGTAAATATGTCCACTCCAGAAGATGAAGCAGAGAAAGATATTTATAGAATACCAGTGTTGAATTTCCTTTATTGTACTGTATTTTTTCTAATATTAAAAAAAAAATGGCAATGGTCATGATTATTTTTCCTTTAAATGTTGGAACTTTTTTAAATGATAGACTAAAAACTAGTCCTTTAGGTTACTAAAAAGACTAATGTGAGATATTAATGGACTTCGTTCCATATGTAGTGGTTTACAGTTTCTTGGAGAAATCATAAATTCTCTTGATGTGATATTCATGACAGTAATTCAGGGAAAGACTGGGAAAATCCAAACTTTCTCTTTCTGGTGTGGATCCTTCAGTTTTGAACAACTGATTTAGGCAGTGTTAGTCAACAACTTCAATAGAAATGATGATTTTCTTTGCATTGGTTTTAAAATTTATTTTTAAAATATATCACATAATTAAAATACTTATTTTCTTATGGAAAATTATATCTGCTCTAATTTTTATTGAAACCTCTTGTTTCTGTAGCAGAGGTTAAGCAATTTAGAAAACGAAAAATAAATCTCATTAAAGAAATAGTACGTGTTTTTGTCTTGAAATTGAATGCTCTAAATTAATGAAAAAAGGATCAGGAAAAAGTTGTCAATGTGTTCACTAAAATCAGACTTTTTTCTTGTAATTATTTTTTATCTAAATACATAAGGACACACATGCTGAAATATCTTTCTATAACACTGATAGTTATTATCAGTTATATATTATTGGACAAATATTGGTCAAATTACAAAATTTTTCTTTTTTTCAGACTTTCTTTATACTTGCATACTCCTTATAATTTCTATATGTTATTTTTCATAGTTATATTCTTCTTTAACTACTTAAGTGTTAATACCTAATGTTAAGTATTAATTTAATTAACATCTCTCCTTAAATGTTTTGGCCATTAAGGATAATTTTGATGCTTACCCTTTCAAGTTACCTATCATTCTTTATTTTCCTCCTCGAGATCTTGTAAATATACTCAATATAAAATGCATACATTTTACATCTTCTAAAAATATTTTCTGTTGATTATTGAGAAATGCTTAATATTTCATTTTCTGGCTTTGTATCTTCTATTAGTTGAAATACAAAGGTGTTGCTGGGCCATGCATTTTTATTTTCTTCACATATAATCAATATGTTAAATATATTAGCACAGATTAAATATTTATTTATATTTGTTCCCTGTTCCATTTGATCTGTATCCCTATTTTTTTTCCTTTAACATTAAATCATAGATTGTATTGACTTTATTTCAAATCATACTTTTAATTTCCAAGGGTATTTCTTGTTTTTTAGCTGAACTTTTAACATCCTTTCAATCTCAAAATTACATTGAGGTTTTGTATCACAAGTTTTTGAAATTCTCTCTCTGACATTTCTCAATTCATCAGCTGTCAACGGTTTCCCCCTCACTTTTTTAAAGCACGGTTTTCTACATTATATGTTTTCCCTTCCATAAAGTGTGGTGATTCTTGTTGGACCATTAAGAATATGGGATCTTGCCAGAGTCGTTAAGAATGAAGTATTATATTGATTTTCCTATGTGACTTGTGTGGTTTCCTCAGTTGTTTTTCAAACCAATTTATTTCCCATTGGGCTTTTCTCAGGTATGGGAAGTGAGCTATCTGTTCTTGTGGGGAGAAGGGGCAGAATAAACTAAGGAATAATTCTGTGATTTCTTTCCTTAAATTTATCAAAAAAGAAGTTATTGCAAGTAAACTTTACAAAATTTCCAATTAGAACCCTTACCTCTTTGTAGGCCTAACAATATACAATTCCCTCAATTTTATCTAGATCAGCATCTTCTAGTAGTTGTTGACTGTGGACTTGCTTACATGATTGTTTTAATACCTATATCTAAAATTTGACTGATTGTTTCTCTAGCCTACAGTACAGATAAGAGGTCATGGGGCACAATCATATTGTACACAACGAATCTCCGCATTTTTCCCTGTATCCTAGTGTGTCCGACCTGCGGAATTGTCAGCTGGGGTCCGGAGATCCACCTAGAACGGATGAAAGGGGTGGGACAAGAGGTGCGAAAAATGACAGCAAGACAACGAATTCTGATCAAGCTGCAAAATTTTATTAAAATGGAGGGACTTATATAGAAAGGGAAAAGAAGGGAAGTAGTTCTGATAGGTGGCCCCTGTGCATGT